>LPNX010487632.1:322850-407274 GCA_001517045.1 Pseudotsuga menziesii | reverse complement strand
GATGCTACTTGTATACATTGTGACAACCAGAGTTGTGTGAATTTGTCAGAGAATCCAGTGTTCCATGACAAGTCGAAGCATATCAAGATCAAGTATCACTATATTAGGGATATGGTGCAGAGAGGAGCAGTGAAGCTCCTGTATGTTGCGACGGAGGAACAGATAGTTGATGTATTGATGAAGCCATTGGCTAGGCTAAAGTTCAAGTACTTCAGAGAGAGAATTGGTGTTCTCCAGATCGAGGCTTCCTCCTAGGGAAAGTGATGAGTCCCAAAGCCATTCTGACGAGCAGGTCAGATATAAGGGCTGAGCCATTCTGTCATGGTGAGAGGATTTAGTTCCTTCCATGTCAGATATGAGTGCTAGAGATCCAAATCCATTCTGACGAGCAGGTCAGATGTAAGGGCTGAGACATTTTGTCATGGTGAGAGGATTCAGTTCCTTCCATGTCAGATATGAGTGCTGACTGCCATTCTGGGAATGGAGGCACCTGGTCAGTTACCAGGAACACTCAGTCAGGGATTGAGAGAGCCATTCTGATGAGCAGGTCAGATGCAAGGGCTGAGCCATTCTGGTCATGGCTAAAGGATTAAGTTCCTCCCATGACAGATGTGAGTGCTGGCCATTCTGTCGAGTAGGACAGATGTAAGGGCAACTGCCACTCTCCGAGAGAGTGGAGGCGCCTGGTCAGTTACCAGGTAGCTCAGTCTGGGACTGGGGGCCATTCTGACGAGGGTGTAGGATTCAGTTCCTGCCAGGTCAGATGTGAGTGCATGCCCTTCTAACGAGTAGGTCAGAAGTAGGTATCAAGTATCTTGGTGCTAGATGCAACAATGATCTTCATGGATTAAATGGGGCCCAAATTTTTGTTTGCACAAGTAAAGGAGGATGCCCCCAAACCATAGGTCCTCCGTATAGATGGCGAATAAGAATTCATTAGAAATATTGATTGTGATAGGGGGTGAGGTAGGCAACAAGTAGAAGTCTTCCATAAAGGAAGATAATGCCAAAGCTTTGGTGCTTTTGGGTGTGACAAATTCCAAGTCATACTCTTGGAGAATGACAATCCATTTTGTAGCATGACCTTGGACAAGGCTGCGACTCAAAATATAATGCATGGGTTTGGAATCGTCCAAAATGCAAGTTCATCTCATGACAATGTAATAATGTAGCTTCTACACCGAAAAGACGATGGAAATGGCCATTTTCTCTTCTTGGGAGTAACGTAAAGGTGGTCTGGAAAGTCTTTAACTTACATAATAGATCTAATGCTCTTAGAGAGCATCATATTCTTGGACTAAGACTCTAGCGATGGCATTTTTAGATGTCGACACGTAGAGGATAAACTCCTTGGTGAAGTCGAGGGGAGAAAAAAATGGAACGAAATTCAAAGCTTGTTTTAATGCATCAAAAGCAGCATGTGCGTGCTCATTCCACACAAAAGGAATGTTGGTATGAAGCAAGTGTAAGAATCCATGGAATTTATTTGCATAGTATGGGATAAACCAGCGAATTAAATTGGCCTTGCCTTCAGGGCTCTATAATTGGTGCAAAGTAAGTGGAGAGGGAAGATTCAGTATGGATTGAACCTTCGAAGGATCCATGGTAATCCCTTTATGAGACACGATGAATCCTAATAAGTGATTCGATAGGACATAGAACACATACTTGAGGGTCTCTCAACTCAAAGAACAAATTGAAGCGGTAGAAGAAGAAGTGGAGAATGCAAAAGTAGTGATAGCCACCTCGAATGACATCCTAGGATCATGGGATTCATTCATGCAAGGAATGTGTGCCAAAAGGAAGTGATTACTTTCAACAGACTCTGGGAAGAAGAAGAATCTCAACTCATAATAAGAGAAGATAAAATGGGAGCAATTGAAGATCAGTCTCTCACCATCCAAAGAAGATCCCTCAAGCAATGAGGAATACGAAGGAATCAAATCTTGAAGAACCTCTTATCCATATTAGAATTTGGATAAGAAACGATGCTATTATGAATAAAGAAGATGATCAAGTTGAAGGCTCAAGAAGGAGTCTACCCATGAAACAAATAAGGATAAGTAATCAGTTTTCATTTCATGCTATTGTTTTGTTATGCATTTGTGTATATTCAGTTGATGTATTATGCATGATAGAATATTTGCACTAATGATAGTATACTACTAATATGCATGTGCTGGGTAAGTAGCTCATGGTGCTATAAAAATCTCCATTGCTACTTATCTAGAATGAAACCTCTTTGCTGACATATTGTATTAGTGCACGATCTCAATGTTGTCCTGGTAGAGATGGAAGGCATCTAGAAAGGATCTGTGAGATATGGATGAATGTTGTATTGGATAAAATAGTTGCATAATCATATATCTTGATGCAAAAGAATTTTTCATTATAAGTATTCCTTATGAAATGTTCCTAACCATACAAATGCATTTGACTTGTAGTAAAGATCATGTAAAATCGCGTACAAGCAAAGAAGGATGAGACTTGTTCCAAAGAACAAGTGACGACAAATAAAGAATAATATGATGAATGCAGCGACATCATTGATGCAAAACCTTCCAGCTATGAAGAAGTAACCAAGAAGAAAGAAAATACCGGTTCAAGAAGAATGATGTCTAGGTTGTAGTATCGATACGTGAAGGGAAGCTTGTACTTCCATCATGCTGTAATGTCCTCGACCCTCCGACCAATGAAGAGGATGCTACCATGGTGTTGACCATCTGGCCTAAGAGCCCCATGAACATGTACATTCATAAAATGGTGAAATGCTGAAACAGAATGCTTTGAACTAAAATATGCATACACGATTATTTATCATACACAGTGGAAGCAACATACATTCATACAAGCATTCAACATGTTCATCATGATCATTAATAGTAAATAGGATTGCAGAAGTAAAATAGACAAGATTACTTATCTTATAAAGAATTCGTTCCACAACCAACTACGTTGCTGCAACGTTCCACCCAACCATAGGCTAGCATGCTCCTAAATCTCTCAGCAATGCTACCACCCCTGAGCCGGGCATGACTCCCCAAGGAATAAGGAACTAACAGGCTTACACATAGCCAAGGGTAACAACACCACAAGGGTACACAGTTTAGCCAAGCCAACATGGTTGGGTTTATCAGGCGAATAGCAGATCAGCCAAGCCAATAGAGTTGGGTTTATCAGGCCATCCAGGAGCTAGGAAAGGCTAATGCTAAGCTGGTGAGCTCACTGAAGAGTTGTAGACACCAACACCAGAACCAACCTGGATTCTAGAACACTCACACACACCCAACACAAGGAAATCAGTCCCTTCTCTGCAACGCAGTCTTTCAGACCCTAATCTTCCCTCCAGTGCTCTTCAGGGGGTTATGGAGAAGAAATCTAGCTCAGTAGCTCTGTCCATGTGGTTGTCAACCCACTAGGTTTATCAAGCACCTCAAGCCCTCATTCACCAACCCAAAATAGTCCAGGGACAAATCCACTGTATGCAAGTAGCCAAACAACTATTCAAGTATTTACAGGGAAAAACACAGTCAAGCCATCATGGCAAACAACAGCTAACACACTCACATGAACCCACAACAAACCAATCTTCAATACCATCGCTGTGAGACTTACATAGACTAGAAAATGGTTAAAAAGACATGGCCAACATTCAAATCTCAGCATGGATTCATAGGAAAGATCACCCCGATCTTCTACCAATGCCACATTGTAGATAACTTAGTCAACAATGCATGGGGAAAACCACTTCCATCAATCAGTGGGAAAAATCCCAATAATTTCCACTACAATCCGCTATGATGGATAAAAACAATACACAGTCCAATGCATGGAGGTAAAAGTTGGTTCTCTGTGTGGATGGAAAGAACATAATTACAGATCGACAATTAGCGCTAGAGAGAGGAGGCGAACTCCCACACAATGGATGGTAAAACATTATATCCCCCGTCCTGCATGAGGAAGACAAACAGCCATGATTCGAGGGAGTGGGAAGAATGCTCCCTATGTCATGGAGAGGAGAGAAAGCATGGGCGTGGTAGTGGTATTCCTGCTAGCCAATCGCTGCCTCAACTAACAAAAAGGAAAAAATGAAAGGAGGTGGTGACACATAGTTTTCCCTCGTGACTCAATGTTCCACATTCCCCCCTTTCCTTATCCTTTGGAATCATGCCCCTTCTCAATTTAGTTGCTGCGACCATAGCTGGTTGGGTTATTTAATTAAAATGCATGTTTACATGATGCCACAATTAAATATATGCCATGTGTCTCGATATACCATCAACGACCATTCCTAATCAGAAACACAACATAACCAAATCTATGGTGGGGCCTTGGCCTTTAGCTCCGCACCAAGATTATTACAACATATGTATCCTATGTACTTTAATGCAAGTGGGGTTAAAACCACGGTATTACACATGCAGTAGCTAGAAACATCGTGGGATACAAGGAAATATTCGTAGCAGAAGGATTCTCATGAAAATAAGGCATAGACTACAAAGAGACATTTGTAGCCAGGGGAATTTGAGACACGTGACAGGAAGAATCATGTGTGCAAATGAAAGAAGGCCTTGTACGAGTTCAGAAGACACCCATGGGATAACACATACATGATGAGCTTGATGAAGATCTTAACCTTTTCTACAAGGTTGAAGATGAAAGACTATAGAGGATAACAAGCTCACAGATGGGTGCGAGAAGAACTTTTGAAAAAGTTCAAGATAGAGAATCTTGGTATCCAGTGATCCTAGATGGATACATAGAATACTAGTAGCAGAGGAAGCTACTTGTCACTCTAGTACAAAATGTTTCAGTGCATACAGTATGAAAGACAGATGGAGAATGATGCTTCACTTCAAAGGGAGTGACTGCAGAAAATCATGAGGTTCGACATGGTACGATAAGATGGACAGCTTACTGTTGAATCTAGGCTTTACTGAGAGTAAAGTAGATTCCAACCTCTGATTCAAGGTTGAAGATGGAAGACCAGTGATGCTCCTGTTATATGTCAATAACTTGTTCCTGACAGAAGAGAAGAACTCATTAAAGTTGCAAGAAGGAGACTTGATGCTGAGTTCAAGATGAAGGACTTGGGGATGATGCACTACATTCTAGGCATGGAGGTGTGGACAATGGAAGTATATAGTAGATATCCTGAAGAGGTTCAGGATGATGGACTACATGAACACACCTATTGCATCGAACTTGAAGTTATTAAGTGTTTCTTCATCAGAGTCAGTTGATGCCATGATGTACTGTCAGATGATTTGTTCCTTGATGTACCTAACGGATACAAGACCAGATATTTGCTTTGTTGTGAACACATTGAGACATGTTCAACTGATGGTGGCAAAGGGTACAGCTGAGTATGGACTCAAGTATGATATGAATCAGAAGATTAACCTGGAAGTTTATGTTGGTTCATATTGGGCAGGCAATGCCATCGATAGGAAAAGCACTTTAGGGTGTTGCTTCAGTATGGGATCAGGTGTGATCTCTTGCTTTAGTAAGAAGCATTCCTGTGTGGCACTGAGTATAGCTGAAGAAGAGTATGTCGCAGCTTGTTCAGCTAGTTGTGAGGTAGTATGGCTGAGGAAGCTACTGTCTAATTTATTTGATCTCTAGCTAGATGCTACTTGTATATATTGTGACAACCAGAGTTGTGAGAAGTTGTCGGAGAACCCGGCGTTCCATGACAAGTCGAAGCATATCGAGATCAAGTATCACTATATCAGGTATATGGTGCAGTGAGGAGCAGTGTATCTCTAGTATGATGCGACAAATGAATAGATAGCTGATGTGTTGATGAAGCCATTGGACAGAGTGAATTTTGAGTACTTCATGGAGAAGCTTGGTTTTCTCCAGATCACGGTTCCCTCCAAGGGGAAGTGATGAGTCTGTGAGCCATTCTGACATGGTGAGAGGATTGGTTCCTTCTATGGTCAGACGTAAGGGCTAAGCCATTCTGTCATGGTCAGAGGATTGGTTCCTTCCATGTCAGATATGAGTGTTGAGCCATTCTGATGTGACTATAGGATTGGTTCCTACATGATCAGACATAAGCGTTGATTTTCATTCTCTGAATGGAGGTACCTGGTCAGTTACTAGGAATACTCAGTCTAGGACTAAGGGCCATTTTGATATGACTATGGGATGTAGTCTCACATGATCATATATAAGTGCAGGGCCATTCTGATGTGATTGACGGATGTATTCTGACTTGATCAGATATAAGGGCTGATGCCATTCTTTGGGAGAACGGAGGCACCTGGTCAGTTACCAGGAACCCTCAGTTTGGGACTGAGAGACATTTTGACATGGGGGTAGGCTTGGCCCTCCCATGGTTAGATGTGAGGGCCAGGACATTCTAACACGATGGTGGATGTGTTCCTCTCATGGTCAGATATAAGGGCTGATGCCATTCTCTGGGAGAATGGAGGCACCTGGTCAATTACTGAGAACCCTCAGTCTGGGACTAAGAGCCATTCTGACATGTAGGTAGGCTGGGCCCTCCCATGGTAAGATGTAAGGACTGGTCCATTCTAACATGGGGGCAATTTGGGCCCTCCCATGGTCAAATGTAAGGGCTAGGCCATTTTGACATGATGGTGGATGTGTTCCTCTCATGGTCAGATGTGACTGTTGGGTGTGCCATTCTAACATGGGGGCAGGTCGGGCCCTCCCATGGTCAGATATAAGTAATGGATAGGCCTTTCTGACTAGGTCAGATGTAAGTGCTGAAGAAGATGAAGACCAACTTGGAGGCTAGGCCTACAACCAGCATGAGAAAGGGTCATCTCTGTATAACTTCCTGTGATGATACGAATCAAGAGACGGCACCAGTGATGATAAGCCTTGATGATCCAGATTGAGTGATGATCTAGATCTAGTGATGATGATCCAATAGTGATGATCCAGATCCAGTGATGTTGATCCAGCAGAGATTATCCTGATCAAGTAATGATCTAGATCCAGTGATGATGATCCAATAGTGATGATCTAGATTGAGTAATGATCCAAATCCAGTGATGTTGATCCAACAAAGATGCTCCAAATCTAGTGATGATGATATAGATACAGTGATGATCTATATCCAAATGAAGATGATGAGAACTCAATGATGATCTAGATGATACAGAGAAGAAGACTTGTGCTGATAAATTGTGTTGAGAGAATACCTTCCTAGTTAAGAGGGAGTGTTGATGTATTTGTAACTTAGGAATGTATTTACTTGTATATCTTATGTATTGTACCCCCAATGTTTTTTTTAGGAAGTGTTTGTAATGTATTGGAGTCATGTCATTCCCCGATGTTCCTATCAAGAGATTCAATATTGTAAACAAGTCATGTCAAGTCATTGTGGGTAACCCTCCTATTGTTCAAGGGTTATAGTCCCTGCAGTCGTGGGGCCCTAGGGTTGTTAGACTATCCTAGAGAAGCCGGCCCCAGGTGAGTTATTGTAAGTCGAGGCAATATTCCCCACCATTGTGTTAAGGTTAACCCTCCTTGTTGATCGGAGGTGAAAACTCCCCACAATTTCTGGGGCACTAGGGTTATTAGACTCTCCTAGAGATTTAGGCTCTAGTAAGTAATTGTTAAGTGAGGCCGACATGTTGGAGTGGAACATTAATTGAATGAAAGAATATAAATAGAGAGTGAGCCTCTCTATTTATCACACACACACTCACTCACCGGGGCACATGAGTCAGAGAGAAGTTGCTGGGACAAGAGAGAGACTACTACTATCGGGAAACCATCTTACTTTTTGGAGGGTTTTACTTTTGGTGTTGATTCTATCTCTGAGGAAGTTGCGGGGTTTTCTCCTTTATGGTTTCCTCGAGGAAAATATTTGTGTTAATTGTCTCTTGTGTTTTATTGTTGTGCATGTTATTCTCTTAGATAAGATCCTAAGATCATAATGCTAGCTTGAATGATAAAAATTTAACATGGTATCAGAGCTAACCTTAGAAGAAGACATTGCGTAGATGTAGAAGCTAGGTATTCTTACTTTTTGGGTCTCTCTCCACAATCCATCAACAAAAGTATGTTAGGATAACTCTCTATTGAAGGGCACATCTTTCTCTCAAAGCGAAATTCGATTCCGGACATTTTCAGTTTTTGGTGCGAAAAATTAGGGCTTCTTACAGAAGAATTTTTTTTTAGTAAACCTGACATAGGATTTTTTTCCTCATCAAAATCAAATTTTATAGACCTGGGTCAATATTTTTGGTTGGGTACAACTCCAGGAAAGTCAAACCCTAGTTTGACCCCAAGTCGAAAAAAACCCTAAAATACTAAAACTGATAGGTTTTGGTACATTTTCTATATCTCGGGAATGAAGAAGGATCAGGAGTTGAAAATTTCATAGGGTAAAGATAATATCTGAATTTACACTATGTCCAAATTTCAGCCTCATATTCTCTATATTCGAGGACATGTCATCCCTCCAAGTTAGGGTTCCAGCCTCTTCTAGGATTTATCCATAAACAAGACACCTGGGGATAATTGCTATAACTCTAGCTACAAAGGTCCAAATAAAATTTCTGAAGATGTTCCAGAAAGGGGATAGATTTTACTTTCTGTGGTATATCTTTTTGACCTTGAAGATGAAACAGTGACATGTGGAAGTCCGTACAACTTCGCTATGTTGAATAGTCCTGAAACAGGTCACCTTGGGAAAACAATCATAAGTCCGAATTGGTGAACCCAATTCTCATGAAACCTATGGAGTTGGAACAAGGACAGTCGAGGCTACCCTTGTGCAAAGTTGCAGACATATAGGATTAGTAATTTTGGATATACCGTAGAAACAGTAGTGGGAATTTCTGCAGAAGAAATTGATAAACTAGGGATTCTTGTTCCAAGAGCTTCCCTCCACTGTTTTCAGAAAAGGAGTACATTGGATAGCTCACCTTGAAGAGATAAATATTTCTATCCAATCATATCTTAAAAATTCTAAGTTTTTAAAATTAGGGTTTCTCTGACAAACCCTAGATCAACCAGCCCTGGAACCAGGACGGACACCTCAAATCGGTGAGATCTAATCTTTTGTTATTTTTTTTAAGCTTCTCATTTCAGAGTGATCTATCACATCAGCTTGATGATAAGCTTGTTGAAGTTGAAAAATTCCAAGCATGGATGTATATGATTTCTCTGAAGAAAATGAATTGGACACCTACATAAAAAGAGAGGATCAAGTTCCTGAGGGAGATGACGCATTAGAGGAAATTTCAACTCAAAATGGGCCTCCTAAAATGAACTAATAAAATAATAGTTAAAATAATAAAATAATATTTATTAATTTTGGAGGAAGAAAAGAAAAAAACTACTTTTTTGTTTGTATTTTTGACATATCTTCCTGTGTTTTTACTCAAATTTGGATCGGGAGAGCTCGTTGGATGCAGAATTAAATTCCACATCCAACGAGTACCCACTAGGCATACTTTTGACGGACCCTGCTACCCCAAAAACAAGAAATGCCTGAAAAAATGGAATGATGACATCATCATTCCATTTTTTCAGGCATTTCTTGTTTTTGGGGTAGCGGGGTCCATCAAACGTATGCCGAGTGGGTACTCGTTGGATGCGGAATTAAATTCTGCATCCAACGAGCTCTCCCTATCCAAATTTGAGTAAAAACACAAGGAGATATGTCAAAAATACAAACAAAAAAAGTAGTTTTTTGAATGATACCTATCCCCAAATTTATATTAAAAAAGTGTTTAAGACCTATACAGTATTTCAAATTTAAATCAATTTCATTGGCTAACACATGATGACATGGAATTTGAATAAAATTTAAAAGGCCCATTTTTAGTTGAAATTTCCTCTAATGCTAAAAGCCTTACACCAGAAGAACTTGGTCAAGGCCAAAAAGATCATTGCTGATTCAATCACAGATCACCTTATACCACAAGTGTCTTCCCTAAAGACACCAAAAGAGATGGTTGATTCCTTGACCAAGTTATTTAAAGGGAAAAACATAAATTGGAAGATGACTTTGAGAAAACAGTTGAAGAATGTAAATATCCAGAATGCAGAGACCATACAGTCATACTTTACAATGGTCTCTCAAATCAAGGAACAAATTGAAGTGGTAGAAGAAGAAGTGGAGAATGCCAAAGTAGTGATAGCCACCTTGAATGACATCCTAGGACCATGGGATTCATTCATATGAGGAATGTGTGCCAGAAGGAAGTGATTACTTTCAGTAGACTCTGGGAAGAAGAATAAGCTCGATTCACAATAAGAGAAGAGAAAATGGCAGCAATTGAAGATCAAGCTCTCACCATCCAAAGAAGATCCCTTAAGCGATCAGGAATACAAAGGACTCAAATCTTGAAGAACCTCTTATCCTTATTAGCATTTGGATAAGAAATGATGCTATTATGAATGAAGAAGACAATCAAGCTGAAGGCTCAAGAAGGAGTATACCCACGAAAAAAATAAAGATAAGTATTCAATTGTCATTTCATGATATTGTTTTGTTATGCATTTGTGTATATTCAGTTGATGTATTTTGCATGATAGAATGTTTGCATTAATGACAGTATACTACTAATATCCATGTGATGGGTAAGTAGCTCATGGTGCTATACAACTCTCCATTGCTACTTATCTAGAATGAAACCTCTTTGCTGACATATTGGATTAGTGCACAATCTCATTGTTGTCCTGGTAGAGATGGAAGGCATCTAGAAAGTTTCTGTGAGATATGGATGAATGTTGTATTGGCTAAAATAGTTGCATAATCATATATCTTGATGCAAAAGAATTTTTCATTATAAATATTCCTTACGAAATGTTTCTAACCATACAAACACATTTGACTTGTAGTAAAAATCGTGTAAAATAGCTTACAAGCAAAGAAGGATGAGACTTGTTCTGAAGAACAAGTGACGGCAAATAAAGAATAATATGATGAATGCAGTGACATCATTGATGCAGAACCTTCCAACTATGAAGAAGTAACCAAGAAGAAAGGGAATACCAATTCAAGAAGAATGATGTCTAGGATGCAGTATCAATATGTGAAGGGAAGTTCGTAGTTCCATCATGTAGTAGACAGAAACATCGCGGGGTACAAGGCAAGATTCGTAGCACAAGGATTCTCACAAAAAGAAGGAATAGACTACAAAGAGACATTTGTAGCCAGTGGGACTTGAGACACATGACATAAAGAATCATGTGTGCAATTGAAAGAAGGCCTTGTATGAGTTCAGAAGACACCCATGGGATAACACATACATGATGAGCTTGATGAAGATCTTAACCTTTCTACAAGGTTGAAGATGAAAGCCTATAGAGGATGACAAGCTCACAAATGGGTGCAATAAGAACTTTTGAAAAAGTTCAAGATAGAGGATCTTTGTATCCAATGATCCTAGATGGATACATAGAATATTAGTAGCACAAGAAGCTACTTGTCACTCCGGTACAGAATGTTTTAGTGCATATAGTATTAAAGATAGAGGGAGAATGATTCTTCACTTCAGAGGGAGTGACTGTAGAAGATCCTGAGGTTCAACATGGTACAACAAAATGGATAGATTATGTATGACTCTAGGCTTTACTGAGATTAAAGTAGATTCCAACCTCTGCTTCAAGGTTGAAGATGGAAGACCAATGATGCTCCTATTATATGTCGATGGCTTGTTCCTGACAAAAAAAAGGAACTCATTAAAGTTGAAAGAAGGATACTTGCTGCCGAGTTCAAGATGAAGGACTTGGGGATGATGCACTACGTTCTAGGCATGGAGGTGTGGACAAGGGAAGTATGCAGTAGAGATCCTGAAGAGGTTTAGGATGATGGACTGCATGACCACACCTATGGAATTAAACCTGAAGCTATTAAGTGTTGCTTCATTAGAGTCAGTTGATACCACAATGTATCGTCAAATGATTTGTTCCTTGATGTACCTGACGGATACAAGACCATATATTTGCTTTGTTGTGAACACATTGAGACATGTTCACGTCATGGTTGCAAGTGGTAAAGTTGAGTATGGGCTCAAGTATGATATGAATCAAAAGATTAACCTAGAAGGTCATGTTGATTCAGATTGGTCAGGTAGTGCCGTCGACAGGAAAAGCACTTCAGGGTGTTGCTTCAGTATGGGATCAGGTGTGATCACTTGGTTTAGTAGGAAGCAATCCTGTGTGGCACTGAGTACAGCTGAAGCAGAGTATGTCATAGGTTGTTCAGCTAGTTGTGAGGAAATATGCCTGAAGAAGCTACTGTTTGATTTTATTGATCTTTAGTTAGATGCTACTTGTATATATTGCAACAACCAGAGTTGTGTGAAGTTGTCGGAGAACCCAGTGTTCCATGACAAGTCAAAGCATATCGATATCAAGTATCACTATATCAAGGACATGATGCAGAGAAGAGCAGTGAAGCTCCCATATGTTGTGACAGAAGAACAGATAGCTAATGTGTTGATGAAGCCATTTTCCAGAGTGAAGTTTGAGTACTTCAGGGAGAAGTGTGGGGTTCTCCAGATCGAGGTTCCCTCCAAGGGGAAGTGATCAGTCCATGAGCCATTCTGACATGGTGAGAGGATTGGTTCCTTCCATGGTCAGATGTAAGGGCTGATCCATTCTATCATGGTGAGAGGATTGGTTCCTTCCATGTCAAATATGAGTGTTGAGCCATTCTGATGTGATTGTAGGATTGGTTCCTACATGATCAGATATAAGTGTTTGTTTCTGTTCTCTAAATGGAGGTACCTTGTCAGTTACAAGGATACTCAGTCTAGGACTGATGGCCATTCTGATATGATTGTGGGATGTAGTCTCACATGAACAGATATAAGTGCAGGGCCATTCTGATGTGATTGAGGGATGTATTCCCACTTGATCAAATATAAGGGTTGATTCCATTCTCTGGGAGAATGGAGGCACCTGGTCATTTACCAGGAACCCTCATTCTAGGACTGAGAGCCATTTTGACATGGGGGCAGCTTGGGCCTTCTCATGGTCAGATGTAAGGGCTGGGTCATTCTGACATGAAGGTGGATGTGTTCCTCTCATGGTCAGATGTAAGGTTTGATGCCATTCTCTAGGAGAATGGAGGAACCTGGTCAATTACCAAGAACCCTCAGTTTGGGACTGAGATCCATTCTTAGATGGGGGAAGGCTGGGCCCTCCCATGGCAAGATGTAAGGGATGCACCATTCTGACATAGGGGCAGGCTGGGCCCTCCCATCGTCAAATGTAAGGGCTGGTCCATTCTGACATGATGGTGGAATTCTTCTTGTCATGGTCATATGTGAGTGTTGGGCATGCTATTTTGACATGGGGGTAGGCCAATCCCTCCCATGGTCAGATATAAGTGTTGGATAGGCCTTTCTGATTGGGTGAGATGTAAGTGCTGAAGAAGGTGAAGACCAACTTGGAGGCTATGCCTACAAATAGTATGAGAAAGGGTCGGCTCTGTAGAACTTCCTGTGATGAGAATAATCAAGAGATAACACCAGTGATGATAACCCATTGATGATCCAGATCAAGTGATGATCGAGATCCAGTGATGATGATACAGTAGTGATGATCTGCATCGAGTGATGATCTAGATCCAGTGTTGTTGATGCAGCAGAGATCATCTAGATCGAGTAATGATCTAGATCTAGTGATGATGATCTAGTAGTGATGATCCAAATCGAGTGATGGTTATCCAGCAGAGATGATCTAGATCGAGTAATGATCTATATCCAGTGACGATGATCCAGTTCGAGTGATGATCCAGATCCAGATGAATATGAATTGAAGATGAAGATGATGATAACTCAATGACTATCTAGATGATAGAGAGAAGAATACTTGTGCTGATAAATTGTGTCGAGAGAATACCTTCCTAGTTAAGAGGGAGTGTTGATGTATTTCTAACTTTAGATTGTATTCACTTGAATATCTTATGTATTGTACCCCGATGTTTATTCTGAGAAGTGTCTATAATGTATTGGAGTCATGTCATGCCATGATGTGCCTATTAGGAGATTTAATAATGTAAACAAGTCATGTCAAGTCATTTTGGTTAACCCTCCTACTCTCCAAGGGTTAAAGTCCCTAGAGTTGTGGGTCCCTAGGGTTATTAGAGTATCCTAGAGAAGTCAGCCCTAGGTGAGTTATTGTATGTCGAGGAAATAGTTTCCACCATTGCGTTAAGGTTAACCCTCTTTGTTGATCGGAGGGGCAAAGTCCCCACAAGTTATGGGGCACTAGGGTTATTAGACTCTCCTAGTGATGTTGGCTCTAGTAAGTAATTGTTAAGTGAGGTGGACATGTTGGAGTGGACATTAAGTGAACAAAAGAATATAAATAGAGAGTGAACCTCTATATTTGTCACACACACACTCACTCACTGGAGCACATGAGTGAGGGAGAAGTTGTTGGGACAAGAGAGAGACTACTGCTGTTGGGAGATCATCTTATTGTTTTTGGGGTTTCACTTTTGGTGTTGATTCTATCTCTGAGGAATTTGCGGGGTTTTATCCTTTATGGTTTCCCCGATGAAAATCTTTTTGTTCATATCTCTTGTGTTTTATTGTTGTGCATGTTATTCTCTCAAATAAGATCCTAAGATCATAATGCTAGCTTGAATGATAAAAATCTAACAATCATGGAATTCATTTGATGTGAACTCTCCTCCATTATCTGGCCTCAAAATATTTATTTTCTTTTCAGAGAGGTTTTCTACTAGGCCCTTAAATTATTTAAACCTTTCAAATACTTCATCCTTGTTTTTCAAGTAGTATATCCAAGTCTTGCAGGAGTAGTCATCAATTAAAAAAGCATAGTATACATACCCACTTAATGAAGTGGTTTGCATTATCCCACATATGTCTGAGTGGATAATATCTAAGATCCCATTTGCTTTACTATCACATTTTGGATAAGGATTCTTCGTATTCTCTACTTGTGCACATCCTTTGTACACTCCTTCATGTTCTATCTTAATTTCTGGTTGACCAGTCACAACCTTGCTTACAATTGGTAGAGCTTTGTAGTGAATACGAGAAAACCTTCTGTTCCATAGCTCACATGGGATTATGGTACCGGTTGCTAATGTTGAATCTACATGTCCCTTTAGTTTGTAAATTCCCCCTTATTCAACTACAATTTCTACTGCATCACCTATGGTTTTACCTTTTGTCGACATGGGAAATTTTGACATCCACAAAAGCAACCCTGAAGCCTTTTTTGTCTAAGGATAAAATGGAAAGAATATTATTTTTTAGTCCTGGGACATACATGACATATTTCATCGTCATAGGATTTTTAGAATCCAACTTATAGTATGCTTCTCCTATTTCTTTAATAGGGTATTGGGAATAATATCCAAGCATTACTTTGCGTGGGTATTTTTTTTGTACAAGGAATGAAAGATATTCCTTGTAACTTCTCATGTGCTTGGAGGCACCACTATCAACTAACCAGGTGTCATTTCCTGGTGATACTGATCCTGTTAGAGTAGAGATTAGTACATATTCTTCACTGGAGTCTTCATCTTTCTTTGCTTCTTCTTCAACCTCTTTATCACTATCTTCAGCAGCATTGGCCTGAAATATTCTCATATTTTATATTCTCGCTGTTTTCATGGGACATTTGATGGAAATGTTTCCCAATTTGTGGCAAGTGAAGCATACAAAATTTGAGAAGTCTCTCTTGTGTCTCTTAAACCCTTCAGTCTTATGAGGATGGTCTTGACTCTTCCTTTTTCCTTTGGTATGCATTGTCAATGGTTGATCTTCATTGTCATTTAGATTTTCTTCTCTAGATGTTATCCTTTATTCTTCTTGAACACATTCTTCCCATAACTTATGGAATTTGGTTAGTTTCCTTCTTGAATAGATTCCTCGGATAAAGGATTCCCAGTCTCTTGGAATGCGATTTAAGTTTGTCATCACAACTTCTGCTTCTTCAACCATATCATCAATGGCTTATAACTTATCTTTGATTTGAGCTAATATTGTAAAGTAAGAATGCATGGTATTTGAATTTTGATCTCCTACACTTTTGAGTTGATTTCTAAGGGTCATATTCCTATTAATTTTTCTTCCTTCAAATAGAGGAGATAGAGCATCAAACATTTATTTTGGAGTCTCCCTTGAGGATACTTGAGGAATCAATTTATCCTTTATGGAGTCATCTATGATCCTTTTAGCAATGATAATATCCTTCTTATACTTGGACTTTGCTTCAGCTTCTTTTGGTTCTTTCACTTCCTCCGTTACAACTTTGTCTAGATCATTCTCTTGTGGGATTAGCATGATCCTATACTTCCATCCTCGGAATTTTTCAGCACCTTCAAGATTTTCATCTAGCTTGATATTCTTTGTCATATTTAATAGATTGATAACTTCAAATTGAATAAAGAGGAATATTACTTACTTTAAGAAACCAGCTCCTTACTGACCTCCTTCTGGATTACCTAGGGTTTGATGCAGAAACCCTAATTTTTTAGTTTGTATCACTTGTAGAGCTAAGTGATGGAGAAGATGCACCTCCCTATGGAGAGGTAGATTGTATCTTCCTTCTTTTGAGATTGATGATGGAGTCTCAGGAAAAATGAAGCACTAGTTTGTCCTGACAGCAGTAACTGTTCAAAAACTGAAATTTCTTTACATTCAATTCTTTATTCACAGAAAGATGCGCTCTTCAAGAGTGAGTTGAGTGTCTCTTTTCTGGTTGATTTGTCAAGGGATTTGGTCAAAGTAAAAAAACTCTAATTGTGTAGTGCTTCCTTTCAGGATGGATTTGATACCATGTTAATTTTTCTTAATATGCTTATTTGATATCTTACAGCAAATTGTCAATAGTATCTCATTGAAAGAACGAAAAGCAAAAAAACATAAGAACACAAGAACATAAGAACACAAAGATTTTCCTTGGGGAACCACAAGGGAGAAAACCTTGCAAAACTTCCTCATTATAGAACTCAACCAGAGTAGTGTAAAACCCATACAGTTCCTTCTCTCTTATTTCCGGTGCACTAATGTATCTCTCTTGCAAAACAGCTTGAGTGAGTGAGTACAAATGAAGGTGAGCACCTCCCTATTTATATTCTTCAATTGACTTGAAGTCTAACCTAACAAGGTCGACTTGTCTAACTTCCTAGGCCGACTTGTATAGAAAGACACCGAAAAAAATATTTATTATATTGGCAGTTGGGTACTATTGACCCAACTTACATTCAAAGGTTTACATTTATTCTTTCAATGACTCTAACAAGAAAAAATTCATCTACTAGAGGAGGAACACAATCAATACATATGGAATATCTTCCGAAGTTACAATACTTTAATAACTCAATGGGGACATTTGGGAGAAATCCTTGTGGTTGAGAAACACGACCATCATAAGCATGAAGAGTGGTGGTTGATGGTTGAAGGGTTGGGGATCCAAGTTTCTACCAAACAAAGGTTGACATCACATAAGTGGATGACCCCTCATCGACGATGCATCGATGAATGACAAAATTTTGAATAGTGATCAAAACTTAGAAGGCTATGGATGATGGCATCTGGGGTTCTCCTTAATCTAAGTTGTGAAAATATGATTGAAAACAAGATCTAGGAGCTAAGGGAATCCTAACAATTCAATATTTATCACAAATTATGCAAAAAAAGTGAAAAGAGTGAAATCAACACATAGAAAGGGGGTCAATAACATATTTTATTATGATTGTCCAAATTGTAAATATGTCTCGAACATGTTTATAATGCAATAGCATAAAATAATTATCCTTTGGATAAATTTTGGATGCATACATGTGGTAGGCTTAGATTGGAGCTCAAAACCCCCATAGGTGGATCGATGAGCTCCCAAACCACCTCAAACGGTCAACAATGCTAGTGTGAACATGGATGGAGCATGTCAGGACATAAATTAGGGTAGTCTAGGTGTGGTGGAGTGCATGAGTGAGTGGGAGTGGATCTATGCAAGAATACATGGTCCAAAAGAGACAAAACCACCAAAACACATGCATGGGCGCCTCTAGTCAACCCATTTCCTTGTTTAAAGGTATGGGGAGAAAACCAAGGACTAAGACGTCATTAACAAGGGAACGTCTATCTCTAGAATGTCAAATGAGGGAGCTTGGGTGCATTTATTTGTCCAAAACACTCAAATAACTTGCTAAACCACCATAACCAAGATTTGGACAAGGACATGAGTACAAGACAACTGAAAGTGTGTTCTAGGTGTATGTGCCCATGATACTAGGTGGTATGATGCTCTAACACCCCCCCTTAATTCTGAATTAGTGTAATTACATCAAATTATTGAGGCCTTGGAAACTAAGGATCAAGTCACCTCTTACAAAAATTTATTTGTCCATATAACCAAGGTAAGGAGGGAAACCTCATGGGAACAAAACCTCCCCTCTAAAATGGACACAGAGAAAAATATAAAAGTTAGTATTAGTTATCACCATGTGTCACCATGTGAATCTCTTGGTGAAGATGTCAACATTTTTCTTTGCATATGGGCAATACTGCAATGATATAACCTGCTCATGCACCAAGATCTTGATGCAGTACATGTGTATCTTAATGTGCTTGATCCTCTTTCTCTCCACTAGATCAATGGAAATATTCATTTCAATTTGATTGTCACACCAAATGACTGTGGATGAATCAAATGAAAAACCAAGTTCCCGAAGAATACCTTGCAACCACACACATTGTGTAGTTGCGTTCACTGCTCCTTTATACTCAGCCTCAAATGATGAAAGGGATATAGTGTGTTATTTACTGATTTAAAAAAATATGGGACCATGTGCAATAATTAATACATAACATGAAGTGTACTTTTCATCAATGGAATCTCCATCCCAGTTAGCATCAGTAAATACAACTAGTTATAGTGGAGAACCGACAGCATAGTGTACCCCGAAGTGTTTGGTTCCTTGCACACAATGCAAGATTATTTTTGCAGCATTCCAATGGATATCATGAGGATACTACATATATATTTAAAAATCACCTACAACATATTCCAAATCAGGTTGAGAGTATGTAAGATACAACAAGCTCGCAACTAGTTGTCTGTACAACGAGCTATCCGCCAATGGAGATGCGCCAAAATCACCTAGTTTTATTCCTGAAAGGAATGGGAACTTGGATTTTTTACATTCAAACATTTTTAAATTTTATTATAGGTATGCAGCATACTTTTTTTGGCTTACCTTTATCCCTGCATCATATTTCTCAATTTCTAAGCCAAGAAACTGTTTCAACAATCCAAGGTCAATCATGGAGAATTCACTGTGCAATGAAGAATTTATTGATCCTATATCATCAATGCAAATCCCTGCAATAAAAAGGTCATCAAAATACAATTCTATTACCTGCAATATATTACCAACATGCTAAAAAAATTCATTAGGATTAGATTTTCATCTTTCAAAGCCAAGAGATAGTAGAAAATTCTCCATCTTGGCATACCAAGCCCTGGGGGCTTACTTGAGGCCATAGAGAGACTTATTCAACCTGAAAACAAGTGAAGGATCATGAATGAAACCATCAGGTTACTACATATACATCTACTCATGAAGGTCACCATTAATAAAAACACTCTTCACATCCAGGTGGTAATCCTCCCATCGCTTAGATTGAGCAATGGCTAAAACTAGCCCGATAGAGTCCATCTTTGAAACCAGTGCAAATGTTTATGTATATTCCACACCTTGGACTTGAGAGAATCCTTTGGAAACCAAAATTTCCTTTTATTTGATATCATAACCATCAGTATCCACTTTTTTCCTATACACCCACTTACATTGCACTAGTTTCCTCTTGGAGGGCAAGGGAACCAACTCCCAAATCTCAATGTCTTGCAAAGACTTCAACTCTTATTGCATGGTTGTTATCCATATTGGTTCAAGTGATGCTTCCTAATATGTATGAGGATCAGATCCAACCATACTAAATCATATATCTGAAAGATTCAATTCACAAGTAGATAAGGTATTGTGAAATTGAGATGTAGTCTTCCTAGAGTCTAGTGGTTCGTCAACAAGATCATCAGCTTCTTGTATGGTTCTCTCATCCCACTTTGGCCAAATGGGTGATTCATGATCTAAATTCATGTAATAATCATTTTCATCAATATGAGAATCAGAAATATTAGAGGAATAATCATCACTTACATCATCATGGAGTAGAGGATTTGAGCATTCCCCTTGAGCTAGTTCAATCTCCTGCATGGGCTCTTCTTCAAACTATACACTCCTTTAAATGAATGTTTTATGTTATGAGGGATCAAACAGATTGTACTCATTTGCATATTCAACATATTCAACCATAATAGACTCCTTTTTTTAAGGTTTCAATTCCTTTCTCTTCTCGGGAGGAATTCTAGCCCAAGCCTTTGAGCCATGACCCTAAAATGAGAAACATTGGGCATGTGACCACTCCAAGCCTCAAATGGAGTTTTTCCTTCCAGTGATCTGTGTGGATCTATGTTCTGAACATATGCAGCACAATTTATAGCTTCATACCATATCTTAGTATTCAAATCCTTTGCTTCCATCATGCATGTAGTCATCTCCTTGAGAGCTCTATTCTTACGCTTTGCAACACCATTTTATTGTGGTGTGTAGGGAACATAATGCTGTATTTGGATGCCACATTCTTCACAAAGCTGCTGAAAATTCTTGTTGACGTAATCCTTACCATTTTCATTCCTAAGAACCTTGATCATGTTCCCACTTACAATCTCAATTTATACACTTTGAAATTCTCAAAAACTTCTTATTTTAGCTTGAGAAAATACACGCAGTAGTACCTTGAGAAATCATCTATGAAAGTGAAGACATACCTTGAATTCCGATATGAGGGTCTAGGAATAGGCCCTATGAGATCTAAATGAATCATATCAATCACTTGTATAGCCCTCATTTTCTTTTATTTTTCATATTTTAGCTCAGCATGTTTCCCCAGTATGCACCCTTTGCAAGTGCCATTGGAAAACTTGATGCTAGGAAGCCCTTCCACCATGCTATCCTTGCTTAGTGATTGAAGGTACCTATAATTGAGATGTCCATATATATCATTCCACAACTTTCTGGTTTCATTGGCATATCATAAGAGTGCATTCCCTTGGGAGTATGGAAGAAAGTGAGAGAATTTATACATTCTTAAATCATGGTCAGCAAAACCCACTACAACAACTTGTCCTGTAGATATTTCTAAGATCTCCACATCATTTTGAGTAAATTTTACTCTCTTTGATGTATCCGTGTGTGTCATTTGATAGACATAGAGTAGGTTTGCTACAAAATCAGGCACAAACAACACATTATTGAAGTAACCATATTCAAGATCAATTTTGCCAATCCCTATGGATTGGATTTCTGAATCATCACCCATAACGATAGATGGACCACTGTAAGGATGTAGGGATGAGAATGAATAATGCATGGAATCCATGTGCCTTGAGGAAACTGAATATATGATGAAGGAAGAAGAGCTTGAAGATCCAACAACCAAAGCATGGCATCCTTCCCTATTCTCTAAGCTTGAACCTCCCTCTTTCTTCTTTTCCCCTTCTAGCAGTGGGATGTTGTTATTCTCAAGGGGTTGCACCAACATGTCAATGTTTTTATTCATGCATTCACTCTCTATATTCCAACCTTTGTGACAATAAGTAAATTTTGTCTTCTCTTGCTTCTTCTTCTGTGGATAACCTCCTGCAATAAACTATGAGAATGCATGGTATAGCAGAAATTATGGATCACATAAGATATTTTATTAATCGTAGGCCAGTTCAAGGGGACAACCTCCTTTGAGCAAGCTCAATACAAAATAACTCATTTATGATGGCTAATCTAGTCCAAATTTGCGTAAAATCCACTTATTTCACCTTTTGTGGAGAAATCTATGAACAAATTAAGGGAGTAGCTATGGGATCCCCACTATCTCCAATAGTGGCCAACATCTACATCGAACATTTTGAAAATAAAGCTATTGAATCATTCTCCCAAAAACCCTGTCAGTGGAAAAGATTTTTAGATGACACAAATCTCATATGGACACATGGGAGAGAGAACCTAAACAAATTCCTCACACATATCAATAACCAATCTGAACACAAAATTCATAATGGAGGTCTAAGAAAACAATTGTCTTCCCTTCCTCGACGTCCTTATTAAAAAAAATGAGGATGGGTCATTAGCAGATCAAGTATACAGAAAAAAGATGCATACTGACACATATTTACATGGAACATCCCATCACCATCCCTCACAGAAATTAGGAATCTTGAACACCCTTTCCATTAGGGCCATAAGAATTTTTGAGAAAGAACACCTTGATGAGGAATTGAAGCATCTTGCTAAAGTCCTTCAAGAAAATGGTTACAAATTAGAAGATATCAACAGAACATTTAAAAAGGAAAAAAACCTCTTAACAAAAGACTGTAACAAAACAAAACAAACTGAGAACATAAAAAGGGTGGTTCTCCCATACATCCAGGGTACCACAGACAAAATAGCGAAACTATTAAGAAAGAAACATATTGAAACCGATTTCTCCCCTCCCAATTGTTTAAGAAACATGTTGGACAAAGCAAAAGATCCTATTGATGCCATGCTCAAGAAAGGAGTATATTCAGTTCCTTGTTCATGTGATGAAGAGTACATTGGAGAGACAGGAAGATCAATATAAATAAGGTTCAAGGAGCATTCTGCAGACATAAAACATGAAAGAACAAAAAATTCAGCAGTAGCGAAACACTCCAAAAAAACTAATCACTGTATTTTCATGGAGAAGGCTAAGGTCATAAATTTGGAAGAACATTACAATAAGAGATGAATCTGTGACGCTCTGGAAATCAGAAAACAACCAAAAAATTTAAACAAGGATGATGGTTTAATTCTCAGCGAATCTTGGAAACCTATTTTAAACCTTCTAAAAAAACAATAGTCGGCCAACATTAGTCTCAATAATAAAAATAAAAAATAAAAAATTAATAACTAATAACTAATATTAATAAAGGATATTAGGCACACAATTAATATTGAGCCAAACATTCTCCTGATGATGGACTCGACTGAGCAGTCCAAAACTTACGTAGAGTACAAAAACCATACACAGGTCCTCCATATGATCTCATATCAAATATCTTCCTGTGAAAACCTAAACAACAAAATAACTTTTTGATGATTTCATTGGCCTCAACACTTACTTATATACTAAGTCTAATATAGACAACTATTACTTCCCGTGAACGAGGGATAATAAAGCATACTAACTGGATGAATTAACATCAACTATTAATCTCCATGAATGTGGGATAATACAACATACTAACGGGATGACTTACAAAGCATATGCGTCCAACAAAATATAATAACAAAATAAAGAGGAGGGTTAAAGTGGGTTCTTAACATCCCCTCCCTCTTAGAAAATATTTGTCCGCAAAGCTTTAGATGTGGAAACGATTGCTCAAGCTGAAGGAGTGGTTCCCATGTAGCATCCTCTGGTTGTAGGCTGTGCCACTGAATTAAGACCTATGGGATGGACCAAGAGTGAAAATGACAAGTGCACTTATTGAGGATGGTATTCGGATGCAGAATGATGGATCCTTCATTATCTCATTCTAGTAAAACAGTTTGTTCTCTGATCTTGGTGCCAATCACTTGTTGAATGCAAGAAGAAGGAGGAAGTGCCAATTTATAAGCAACTGAACCAATCTTCTGAAGAACTGTATATGTACCAGAGATATTTGGAGCGAGCACTTGATTCCCTTTGAGTTTCAAGGAGGATTGCTTGGAAGGATGAAGAAGAAGAAAAACCCTATCACCGACTTGAAAAGTGCGCTCAGAATGATGTCAATCGGCCTGTTGTTTCATGCGCATTTTGTCCATTTGAATATTGTCCTACAAAATGTGAAGAAGCTGATATTGGTTTCAAAGAACCATGTCAACTTCCTAAACTGGTGAACTGTTGGGGATGTATGGAAGGAGTACTGGAGGTGCATGACTATAAAATGCTTCATATGGAGTCATTTTAGATGCAGTATGGTAGGAAGTATTGTACCACCATGATCCCAATTTAAAAGTAATGTTCCCAAGCTTCTGACAAAACTTATATGCGCCATAGAACGTTGGAGCCAGCTTATGATATCCTGGAAGTTTCAGGAACGATTGCTTGTAAGGCTACTGCAGAAGAAAAACCATATCAAAAACTTGAAAAGTGCGCTCAAAACGGTGACGATCGACCTGGTGTTTCATTTGGTTTCTTTCCATGTGAATATTTACCTGTAAAATGTGAAGAGTCTGATCTTGATTTCAAAGAACCATGTCAACTTCCTGAACTGGTGAACTAATATGGGGGTATGGAAGGAGCACTGGAAGTGCCTGACCATAAACTACTTTGTATGGATTCCGTTTAGATGTAGTGGGGTAGGAGGTATTGTACCACCATTCAGAGAGAGGGAGCCACTTTTACCAATGATGTTGTTGTTCAAAGGTGAAACAATGAAGATAGGTTTCCAAACATTTGTTGATAAAGTCAGTTTGGCCATTTGTTTATGGGTGATACCTTAAATTCATCTTCATTTTGTTGCTAGTGTGGCAAAATAGTTCTGGCTAGAAATGACTTGTGAAAGTTGCATCGCAAAAGATCTGGTCCATGAAAATATGTGCAATTAAGGAGGCAACATATGGATGAACGAGGGCACAAATATGAATATATGTGGGGAGGCGATCAACCATAACCAATATCATTATCTTCCCACTAGATGTAGGGATCTCTTCAATTAAATCAATCGATATATCTATCCAAACCCGTATAGGGATGGTCTTGATGTTGGGAGGAATGAGTCGAGGAAGGAATGGAATACGATGGTCTCCTAGTCTTGAAGTTGAAAATTCCATTGGTTCAACAAGGACACATGCATATTGATCCAAAATTTGTTGTGCAACAAGCGAAGTAATGGAGACCACTGATGGTTGCAACTGAATGGAATGGAGCTAAGCTATAACACCATGTGAATTCTTCTTAAGGACCTTTTCCATGTAATGTCAACTGATGATGACGAGAGACCCTA
This sequence comes from Pseudotsuga menziesii, assembly GCA_001517045.1. Classification (NCBI taxonomy): domain Eukaryota; kingdom Viridiplantae; phylum Streptophyta; class Pinopsida; order Pinales; family Pinaceae; genus Pseudotsuga; species Pseudotsuga menziesii. Next base: position 382,221 of record LPNX010487632.1, on the reverse strand, counting down.
GTTGTAATCCCTTCAATATGTGTTTTTTCCAATTGACGAAAAACTACATCCACAGTTCAGCAAAATCCCATAAGATGGGTACAAGTGTGCATAACCATTGAGTGCCCAAAATTACATGCTAGAGCACAAGGTATAATGTTCAATAGAGATACACACATTGCGACACTTTCCCTTACAAGGTAAGGATCCCCCATTGGTAATCATGACTTTAAAGCTAGAGCAAGGATAGACAAAACAATTAGCATGTTTGGGGATTTCAGGGTCAATGAAGTTATGGGTGCTACTAGAATCAATGAATAGTGTAAGAGGGATATTATTGAAGAACCCCTTAACCTACATGGTTTATCAGGTGGTGACTCCAGGTAATGCATGCAGAGATATCTCTAGGTGGTCGTCATGATAAGGAGGGTCAATGGGTGGCTGCTGAATGTCAACCTGGTCATCTACTGGATCCTGAGAAGCTGCATGAATTTCAAGTGTAGGAAAAGAAGCCACATCCAAGAGATAGGGCATTTTCTCAGCACATTGATGTCCATGGGTGAATTTCTCATCACAATTATAACAAATCTGGTGTTCCCTTTGTGCCTGCATCTCAGCTTCAGACAAATGCTTAATAGGAGTGGTTCTAGGAGCTAGAGGGATTCGAGGTCTTTGGGAAACCATATTTATGAATGGAACAAAAGTGGATTTGGGGCATTGTTGAGTTCTGATCTTGTCCTTCTCCAACTCATCCAACCCTAGGATTTCAATCATTGTGTTGGGATAAAACATTTTAACGTCAGATCAGATTGTATCCTTAAGACCACTGATAAAACAACTCTTATAGAATGCATCAGAAAATAATTCTGTGTGCTTGACTAATTTCTCAAATTCTATCTGATACTCTCTCACAGTGCCAATCTGGTGAAGTTTGGTGAGTTCTCCTTTGAATTCATCAAAACCACTAGGGCCAAATCGTTGCAAAAGGAGTTGGAAAAAATCTGTCCATTGGTGTACCAACATAACCATTGAAGGGTTTCACATTCCAAATGAAAGGATGCAAGTGGGACTTTGGTGACATAAAAAGTGTTATGCATATTAAAGTATTGTTTTGCCTTCTATATCCATGCAGTTGGACCATCACCATTGAAGCGAGGGAAATTAATCTTTGGCCCATGAAAGTTGTTGGAAGAAGAGAACTTAGTGTTTGCAGAAGACTCAAGTTGTTGTTGGTTGCTCATGGCTGAATGCTAAAGATGGAGGTCGAGAAATATTTGATCCAGATCTGCAAGTTTGGTCTTGAGGGTGACAAGTTCTTCTTCCATTTGTTTATTTTCTCCTGCGCAGGTGACAACCATAAGCAATATTTTTTTTGTGGAAATGGGTACAAAAACAGAGAGGGTTGTAGGAAAGAAAAATTTTGAGTTGGGAAAGATGTGAGAGTGTAATCAGATTTGACTAGGTTTTGGACACTTTCTGAAGGATAAGGAATAGAAAATGCGAATTTCAAAAGCGGGGTGAAAGAATGGAAAAATTTGTCAGAGAGGGACAATGAAGCAGAATTCAGAAATGAACACTGTGGAAACATTTGAAGGAGATTGGGTGAGAATTGAAGAAGTTATCACAAATCGTAAAAATAGACAAATGTGGAATTTCGGATAGGATCTGGAATGACGGGGGTTACTATGAATTTTCAAGGGAAATTGAGCTAAAACAAAGAAGATATGGAAAATTCAATTTTTTTCTTTTGCATATTCTTTTTTTTTTGTAGAATATATATATATATATATGGACCCCAGGTATTTTTGGCTTCCTAAAGGTTCACAAGAGTCACTCAGCCACCAAGGTTGTCTGACGGCTTGCGTATTTGGGCAGTACCCCTCACTCCACAACACAGGTAAAACTAGAAACCATTTGGCCACAAATGACATCTATTTGTTTTTCCTCATGGGTAGGAATCTAATCAATTTGGTGGGGCCGTTACCATTTTTGCTTTCCAATTCCTCTTAATGGCCAGCTACTTCGGGGTTCCTGTGGTACTCCTCACAATGAGTTTTAGGGCTATGCCCAAGTACTTCCCACAGTTAAGTGGATAGGGTTTATTCCCTAATATGAATGAATAGTATCACTACAAGAAGAAGAACTACTTCAATAATCACAGTGCCAGAAAAAATGTGGTAGAAATTCCACCCGATGCCCAAATAAAACCCGTAATTAGAGCTAGGGTTTTGAGACAAAATTTTAAAATGAGCATAACCTGATATATATTACTCTGAATCGCTATTATAACTTGTTCTTGGAACTAGAATTGCCACTTTGCTTCTACCCACACACACAGAATAGAAATCTGGGCACCCAGCCAACATATTTTCACTCCGCAATTTTTGCGGCCGTCACTAAAATTCTGAAAATTTGCTGATTTTAAATCTGTGATATCTCCACTTCCGGAACTCCAAATGAGATGGTTTTTTTTGAAACTACATATTTTTGCAAGAGGAATTCAAATATGAAACCTGTTCCTTCTGATTCTGTGCAAAAAATTTCAAAAATTGATTTGAAATTTGTCGCCCAATTTTTCCCTCTTTTTTTGACAAAAATAAGAGAATAGAAAAAACAAATTCCCACTTATCCGAAGGAAAGTTCTATAATACTATATGTGGAGAACCTGCTGTAATAAACAATGAGAATGCACAATATAGCAAAAATTATGGATCACTGAAGAGATTTTATTAATCATAGGCCACTTCGAGGGGGAAACTGCCTTTGAGCAAGCTCAATACAAAACAAATCTTCGATGATTTCATTGGCCTCAACACTTACTTATATACTAAGTCTAATCTAGACAACTATTTCTCCCCATGAATGTGGGTTAATACAACATACTAACTAGATGACTTAACATCAACTATTAATCCCCATGAATGTGGGATAATACAACATACTAACGGGACGACTTACAAAGCATATGCGTCCAACAAAATATAATAACAAAATAAAGAGGAGGGTTAAATTGGGTTCTTAACATCTTCTCTCTATCCTTGCTAGGATTCAAAACCCTATCTGAAGATTTGGGCTTGTCCTGCTTCTTCTTCTCTTGCTGCTTCAAATCTATGGCTTTCTTGTTGCCTTTAGCTGGATTCGAAACTCCTGTTGCAAGGGCTTGATCCTTGGTTGATTTGATGTTACCCATTTTCACCAACTTATCTTTTTCTTGAGTTAGTGACTCTATGAAGTTTCCCAGTGAAGGCATTCTCCAATTTCGACTTGTGATCTTGCTTGAGTGGAATGTTGACACAAACACTGAATACCCATTCCCTAGCTTCAAAAGAATGAACAATATAAAATGATCCTCTTTCTTCTCAATGCCACATTATTTCAGCTGAAGCACAAACAATTTGAACCTTGTGAAGAAATTATGGATCATCTCAAAGTGAGTTGGGCTCAATGAGATCAACTCATGTTCACGTTGGTGGCCTCTCATATCATTAGTCTTCCCAAACAATGACTCAAACTTGAGCCATACTTCATTGGGCATTGTCATATTGTCTACATGGAAGAGAAGATCCCTCAAAATATTGAGACAAAGTATCCTGAATGCCTCATCTAGTCTGTTGAAGTACTTCGATTTTTACACAACATAGTTGGGATCAGTCTCAGTTACCATGGTGACTCTATAGAGGCCTTTTGACCTCATATGGATCACCATTTCGAATTCCATTTGAAATATTTAATGGGGTAATAAATACATGTGTCTACTAAATTTATTCTTGTGCACTGAGCAACGAAAACACTGGATGTACCTGAAGTGTAAAACACTCATTTTTTTCTTGAAAAGACCCTAGAAAGTAACTCAAACACTATGTATTTTATTTGCATATCGAAAGAGCTCTAATACCATGTAAAAATATGATTCACAACAAGATCTAGGAGCTAAGGGAATCCTCAAAATTCAAGATTATTCACAAATTATGTAGAAAACAGTGAAAATAGTGAAATTAACCCATAGAAATTGTGTCAATAACAGAGTTTATTATGACTGTCCAACTTGTAAACATGTATGGAACATTTTTATAATACAATAGGATAAAATCATTATCCTTTGGAGGAAATCTGGATGTATACATGTGGCAGACTTAGATTGGACCTCAAAACCCACCTAGGTGGACCAATGAGCTCCCAAACCACCTCAAACTATCACAAATGCTAGTGCGAATGTGGCTAGAGCATGCTAGGACATAAATGCGGGTATTCTAGGTGTGGTGGAGTGCATGGGTGAGTGGGAGTGGCTCTATGAAGAAACAAATGTTCCAAAAGAGCCAATAACCACCAAAATACATGCATGGGCACCTCTTGTCAATCAGTTTCCTTGTTTTAAGGGATGTGGAGCACACCAAGGAATAAAAATCATTAATGAGGGTGCATGTGTCTACAGAATGGTCAAATTAGGGATATTGGGTGCATTTATGTGTCCAAAACACAAAAATACCTTTCTAGACCAACATAACCAAGGTTTGTACCATATAACATGAGTACAAGACAAACGAAAGTGTATCCTAGGTGTATGTGGCCCTGGTAATAGATGGTATTATGCTCTAACAGCCCCCCTTAATCCGGACTTAGTGTAATTAAGTTACATTATTGAGGCATTGGCAACTAAGGCTCAAGTCACCTCTTTCAAAATTTATTTGTCCATATAACCAAGGTAAGGAGTAAAACCTCATGGGAACAAAATATCCCCTCTAAAATGGACATGGATAAAAATATGAAATTGAATATCATTCATCACCATGTGTCACCTACTCCAAAAAGTGATATCATATAGGTGAATTTATTCTCTGTGAAGCTCTTGGTGAAGATGTCAGCAATTTTCTCTATAGATGGACAATACTGCAACGATATCACCTGCTCATGAACCAATATCTTGATGTAGTGAATGTGTGTCTCAATGTGCTTGGTCCTCTGTCTCTACACTAGATCAGTGGAAATCTTGATTGCACTTTTATTGTCACACCAAATTACTATGGGTGAATCAAATGAAAAAACAAGCTCCCTAAGAATACCTTGCAACCACACACATTGTGTAGCTGCGTTCACTGCTCCTCTGTACTCGACCTCAGCTGTTGAAATGGATATAGTGTTTTATTTATTTCTTGACTAGGATATGGGACTATGTGAAAGCATGAATACATAACCTAAAGTTGACTTTCTATCAATGGATTCTCCAACCCAATCAGAATCGATAAATCCAACTAGTTCTAGTGGAGAACCAACAACATAGTCTACCGCAAAGTGTTTGGTTCCTTACACATAATGAAAGATTATTTTTTCATCCTTCCCATGGATATCATGAGGCACCTACATATATCTTGAAAAATCCCCTATGACATATTCCAAATCAGATGGAGAGTGTGTAAGATACAAAAAACTCCCAACTAGTTGTCCACCAATGGAGATGTACCAAAATCACCTAGTTTTATTCCTGAAAGGAATGGGAACTTGGATGCTTTACATTCATCCATTTTGAAAATTAATAACAGGTTTGAAGCATACTTTGGTTGGCTTACCTTGATCCCTGCATCTTATTTCTCAATCTCTAAGCCAAGAAATCGTTTCAACAATCCAAGGTCACTCATGGAGAATTCACTGTGCAATGAATACTTTATTGATCCTATATCATCAATGCAGCTCCCTGTAATAAAAAGGTCATCAAAATACAGTACTATTACCTTCAATAAATAACCAACATCCTGCAAATATACATTAGGATCAGACTTGCATCTTTCAAATCCAAGTGATAGCAGAAAATTGTCCATCTTGGCATACCAAGCCCTGGGGGCTTGCTTGAGGCCATAGAGATACTTCTTAAACCTAAAAAAATTGAAGTATCATGAATGAAACCTTCAATATTCTGCATATATATATCCTCATGAATTTCGGCATGATGAAAATCACTCTTCACATCCATGCGTAAACCTCCCATCACTTAGATGCAGCAATGACTAAAACTAGCCTGATAGAGTCCACCTTTGCAACCGGGGAAAATGTCTCTGTATAGTCCACTCATTGGACTTGAGAGAAGCATTTGGAAACTCAAATATCCTTTTACTTGATATAAGAATCATCAGAAGCCACTTTGTTCCTATATACCAACTTACTTTGCACTAGTTCCCTCTTGGAGGTCAAGGGAACCAATTCCGAAGTCTCATTGTCTTGCAAATACTTGAAATCGTCTTGCATGGTTCTTTTCCATCTTGGGTCAAGTGATGCTTCCTGATATGTCTGAGGATAATATCCAACAATCATAAAGCATCTCTTTTAAATATTCAATTCACAAGTAGAGAAGGCATTGTGAAATTGAGATCAAGTCTTCCTAGAGTCTAGTGGATCTCCAGGAAGATCACTGGCTGATTGTATGGTTTTCTCAACCCAATTCGGTCAAATAGGTGAGTCATGATATAAATGGATGTCATAATAATTATCATAAATATCACAATCAGAAAAATCAGAGGAATAATCATTACTTACTGATGGAATATATTAAACCCACTCACAACTTAGGATAAAATAATTAATCATTATTTGATTAATTATTCACCCACTAGCTTAATTAGTTGGCATCCACTTACACCTTAGAGTCAATACATGCCATCTATATCCTAGGAATGATTTATTTCTGATTCTTGGTTGATCTATAATTAGTATGCAGGACTTTACAGCAGATTCTGCTTTTTCTGCTTTTTCTTGCTTTTCTATGGATAAGATAAAAGCTAGTCAACTAGGAAACTAGGAGCTTTTGTTTCCAGCCCATCCTCCATTATTTTTTCTCCATTTTCTAGGGTTATCATGTTATTTCCATCTCCTTGGAAACTCGCTCATTATTTTTCCAACTTGTGAGGTCCTTGATAGATTTAGCAAGTGCTTTATCCACCTATGGGGGTTTGCTATATTTTGGCAAGTCAACCTTTTTGAGATTTATGAGTTGTTTCCATACAATTCTAATTTTATATGAGGGATGTACTATTTATGTACACTATTATTCATAATTATTCAATGGAAGGATACACACCAATATTCATCTCTTCATTCATGTGATTCAGTCTCTTTTCTTCTCTCTATTTTTCCTGTGTATGCTTGTGAGAATTCTTAGTAGCAAGATCTATTTCCTGTGCTTCTTTTTAGCATAATTGCACATATCATTGATATATTATTTCTACATGGTATCAAATCTACAAGGTTGATTAATTTCTACAGAGTTGAGGAGCGCTTCCAGTCTCCTATCCCTCTGAGAAGAGCTTGTCTAGCTTACAAGATTTTCTCCTAGTTTGTTTTGCAGGTTGCAGAGAGTATCTCTTAGAGCATATCAACAAATTCAATATGGATTCAAAAGTTCCTCTACTATCTCCTTTCAACTATGCTGATTGGAAGCCAAGGATGAGTGCATACTTGAAGAGGCAATGTCTCTTTGATGTCTCCATTGGTGGATTGAGTGAACCTGAGTCTTATGAAGAGAAGATTGATTGGATAAATAATTGTGATAGAGCTTATGGAATTATGTGTTTGGGAATGTCTCCAAATATATATCATCTCATAGATTCTGTTGAATTTCCATTTGAGCTTTGGAAAATTTTGGACAAAGCTTTTGGTTTGCAGGAAATTGAAGATGAAGCATGGAGCGAACCTAGCATCTCCTCTTGTTCTCTTTCTCAAGATTTCTTGGCCTCTACATTCTCTGATGAAGTTGATCATGATGAATAATTTTCTCACACAGTTCATGTTTTTTCTGCCCTCTTTCATTTGAATGCTTCCACCTTCAATGAAGAAGCAAATATTGAAGAGCCATCTTTTTTTGTGTCTCTTGAAGGTGATTTTTCTTCTTGTGATACTACTGATGAAAAACAAGTAACATATGGAGCTGCCACTGATATTGATTATGATCCTATAACCCATTCATTGTTCTCTCAATATCCTATCTTAGATTCCGAGATCTATGTGCCAGATTCTCTACACCTCTTGCATACCTCTCTCATTGATGGTGCGCAACCCAGTGACTTCCAGGATGTTTGCTTAGCCACATCAAGCCTTATTTGTGCCATACCACTTACCTTACTTGATCTCATGTGCTTCAGCATATCCTCCTTTGTTCCTGACATCAATACTCAGAGCCTTCTTGAATATTATGAACATCTCATTCTTTCCTCCTTTCATACAGAGGATTCATTACCAGTGTATTCACATGAGTCTATTGATATGCTTATATGTGATCCTTTGGATTATGATTTAGAAGCATATTTGTAGGTTGATACACATATAATACCACCATCCATACCATATACCATACCTATGAATAATCCAAAGACTATACAAATCCCAAGCTCACTAGTTGATTCCTCATTAGTCTCATATGCAGTGATATTTATCTTACATGATTTGAAGTCTTTCCTATCTTTCATTGGCTGGTTATCCATGTCCTTAGTCATATTTGGACTGATATTAAAATTTTTTGGATCTGTTCTAAACACTTATGGTTTAGATCTTAAGCCCATCCATCATTCAGATTTTTACACCTATCAGTTTTCCCCAGTTGCTCATAAATTTCCTAGTCTAGCCCTATATCCTCATGGAGCCATTGAACCCTTTGTCCTTGCTGTTCAATATGTTAATATTTATGATATATCAGAGTTTTATCAGGATCATATCATATCTATACAGGTGCTACATCAGATTGGAAGATTGACATGTGATTTACATCACAATTTTGCAGCTATTCAGGGAATTGGGTGTGAAATAAATTGCCTTATTTTTTGTACTCTTTGGGAAGGAGTATGCATAGATATGTTTTCCATTTCAGATTATGTTTGTACATCAGAGTTTGACAGCAGCAATAAGCATTCAAATAATGCTCCTACTTCATCAGATGATGAGATACAAGGAGTCTCTCCTCTTCCTTCTTGCAATCTCTACACTCCAGCACATGATCATGGAGTTCATGATTTCTTTAGTAAGTCCTTCATCCATAAGCAGTTCAGTCAGCTAATTAAAGTGAAAATGAAGATATGTTGAAGACACATTTCAAATTTTGTGCCTTGTCTTATCTTGAGGGAGGATTTTCCCCATGTGGTTTTGCCTCTTTCCTCACTTTTCTGGACATAATAATTGTTAAAGGGTGACCATAGCCTTGTTGATGGGCCCTATATGCATCCATATGCATCCATATTTTTTGTCATACCATCATAAATTCAGACTTATAGGGGGGTGCAGGAATATATTAAACCCACTCACAACTTAGGATAAAATAATTAATCATTATTTGATTAATTATTCACCCACTAGCTTAATTAGTTGGCATCCACTTGCACCTTAAATTCAATACATGCCATATATATCCTAGGAATGATTTATTTCTGATTCTAGGTTGATCTAGAATTGGTATACAGGACTTTACAGCAAATTCTGCTTTTTCTGCTTTTTCCTGCTTTTTCCTGGTTTTCTATGGATAAGATAAAAGCTAGTCAACTAGGAAACTGGGAGCTTTTGTTTCCAACCCATCCTCCATTATTTTTTCTCCATTTTCTAGGATTAGCATGTTATTTCCATCTCCTTGACAATTCACTCATGCTTTTTCCAACTCGTGAGGTCCTTGATAGATTTAGCAAGTGCTTTATCCACCTATGGGGGTTTGCTATATTTTGGTAAGTCAGCCTTTTTGAGCTTTATGAGTTGTTTCCATACAATTCGACTTTTCTATGGGGGATGTACTATTTATGTACACTATTATTCATAATTATTCAATGGAAGGATACACACCAATATTCATCTCTTCATTCATGTGATTCAGTCTCTTTTCTTCTCTCTATTTTTCCTTTGTATGCTTGTGAGAATTCTTAGTAGCAAGATCTATTTCCTTTGCTTATTTTTAGCATCATTGCACATAGAATTGATCTATTATTTATACACTTAAATCATCATGGAGTGGAGTATTTGAGCATTCCCCTTGAGCTAGTCCAATCTCCTGCATGGGCTCTTCTTCGAATTGTACACTCCTTTGGATGAATTTTTTCCGAGGTAAAGGATCAAACAGTCTATATCCATTTTCATATTCAGCATATAGACTCCACAATAGAACTTTTTATTATATTTTGCAATTCCTTTCTCTTCTCAGGAGGAATTCTAGCCCAATCCTTTGAGCCAAAAACCCTGAAATGAGAAACATTGGGCTTTTAACCACTCCAAGCCTCAAATGGAGTTTTTCCTTCTAGTGCTTTGTGTTGATATATGTTATATGAATACAAAGAACAATTTATAGCTTCAACCAATAGCTGAGGATTCAATTACTTTGCTTCCATCATGCATGTAGCCATCTCCTTGAGAGCTTTGTTCTTGCACTCCACAACACCATTCTTCTATGATGTGTAGGGCACAGAATGTTGCATTTGGATGCCACATTCTTCAAAAAGATGATGAAAGTTCTTTTTGACACACTCCTTACCATTTTCAGTCCTAATAACCTTGATCTTGTTCCCACATGCATTTTCAACTAAGACTTTGTACACTTTGAAAGTCTCAAAAAAATCAAATTTTAGCTTGAGAAAATACACCCAGCATTACCTTGAGAAATCATCTATGAAAGTCAACACATACCTTTAATTACTATATGAGGGTGTGGAAAGAGGACCTATTATATATAAATGGACCAGATCAAGCACTTGGATAGCCCTCATTTCCTTTCCTTTCTGATATTTGTGCTCAGCATGTTTCCCCACTATGCACACTTTCCAAGTGCCATTGGAAAGCTTTATGCTAGGTAACCCTTCCACCATGCTTTCCTTTCTTAGTGATTGGAGGTACATGTAATTGATATGTCCATATATCTCTTGCCACAGCTTGATGGTTTAATTGGCATGTGATAGGAGCACATGCCGTCGAGATTATGGAAGGAAGTGAGATAATTTGTACATTCTCGAGTCATGGTCAACAAAACCCATTGCAATAACTTGTCTTGTAGAGATTTATGAGATATCCACATCATTTAGTTACTCTCTTGGATGTAACTGTATGTGTAATTTGATAGACAACGAGTTGGTTCACTGCAATATCAGGCACAAAAACCATATTGTTGAAGTACCCATCTTCAATATCAATCCTTCCAATCCCTTTGGCTTGGATTTTCGAATCATCACCCATAAGGATGGATGGACCACTGTCAGGATTTAGGGCCAAGAAGGAATCATGCATGGAATCCATGTGTATTGAGGAACCTGAATCTATTATGAAGGAATAAGAGCTTGAAGATCCAACAACCAAAGCATGGTGTATCTCCGTGTTCTCTAATCTTGAACCTCCATCTTTTTTCCTTGTGCCTTCTAGCAGTGGAATGTTGTTATTCTCAAGGAGTTGCACGATCATGTCAATGGTTATATTCATGCATGCACTCCCTATATGCCAACCTTTGTGAGAATAAGTGCATTTTGTCTTCTCTTGCTTCTTCTTCTCTCTATCCTTGCTAGGATTCGAAACCCCATCTGAATATTTGGGCTTCTCCTGCTTCTTCTTCTTCTCTTTCTACTTCAAATCTTTGTATTTCTTATTGACTTTGGTTGGATTCAAAAATCCTGCAGAAAGGGATTGATCCTTGGTGGATTTGATGGTATCCATTTCCACCAACTTGTCTTTTTCTTGAGTCAGTGATTCCATGAATTCTGCCAGTGAAGGCATTCTCCAATTTCGAGCTATGAGCTTTCTTGAGTGGAATGTTGACACAAATACTAAATATTCAGGCTGTAGATTTGAAAGAATGCATAAGATCAGATGCTCCTCTTTATTCTCAATGCCACATTGTTTTAGCTAGAGAACTAACGATTTGAACTTTGTGAAGAAATTCTGATCGTCTCAAAGTGAGTTGGGCTCAATGAGATCAACTCATTTTTGTGTTGGTGTCCTCTCATATTCTCAGTATTCCAAAACAATGACTCAATATTAAGCCATAATTTGTTGGGTGTTGTCAAACTGTCTACATGGAAGAGAATATCCCTCGAAATATTGAGACAAAGCATCTTGAATGCCTCATCTAGTCTGTTGAAGTACTTCGATTTTTCCATAGAAAAGTTGGGCTCGGTCTCAATTCCCATGGTGAATCTGTAGAGGCCTTTCAACCCCATCTAGATCACCATTTTGGTCTTCCATTCAAAATTGTTGAATGGGGTAAGAAATATATGAGTCTGCTCCATTCCTTCTTGCGCACTAAGTGATAGAAACACTGGATGTACCTGCAATGCAAAACACTCAATTTTTTTTGGAAAAGACCCTAGATAGAAACTAAAACACTACATTTTTTATTTGAAGCTACAAATAGATCTGATACCATGTGAAAATATTATTCAAAACAAGATATAGGAGCTAATGGAATCCTCATGATTCAATATTATTCATAAATTATGCAGAAAATAGTGAAAAGAGTGAAATCACATATAAATGGTGTCAATAACAGAGTTTATTATGACTATCCAAATTGTAAATATGTCTAGAACATGTCTATAATACAATAGGATAAAATTGTTAACCTTTGGAGTTAATTTGGATGCATACATGTGGCATGATTAGATTGGACCTAAAAACCCCCTAGGTGGACCAATGAGCTCCCAAACCACCTCAAACAGTCATGAATGTTAGTGTGAACATGGACGAAACATGTTAAGACATAATTGAGGGTAGGATAGGCATGGTGGAGTGCCTGGGTGAGTTGGAGTGGCTATAGGAAGCAATAAATGGTCCAAAAGAGCCAAAAACAACCAAAATGCATTCATGGGAACCTTTATCAACCAGTTTCCATGTTTTAAGGGATGGGGAGCACACCATGGACTGAGCAGTCATTAATGAGGGTGCATGTGTCTCCAAAATGGTCAAATTAGGGTGCTTCGATGCATTTATGAGTCCAAAACACACAAAAACCTTGCTAGACCAACATAACCAAAGTTTGAACAATATGACATGAGTACAAGACAAATGAAAGTGTGTCCTAGGTGTATGTGACCATCGTACTAGTTGGTATGATGCTTTAACACAAGTCGAGAGTGATTAACCTGGAATCAAAGGGATCGATGAAACCTAAAACTAATAAAAAATATTTGAGTTACAAAGGACAAGTTCTGAGGAATTCCATAGCGGACATGGTTGAGGGAGACTGGGCCAAGTCATCTATGATACTTTAATTAAGAGCAGCTCTAGAAGTGTGTTTGTTGATGAGACCATGTAAAGGGAACTAAGGGACTTTGGGAGTCCCATTCATCACTCATCTAAGAAAATTTAAGTACATATCAAGAGGGGTGGGGCTAGATGTCATGGATAGATTAATGGTTTCCGTGATGGAGCCATATTGCTTTCGTTGAGTTTTTAAGTTGACATCAGAGCATACTGTCGTAAGGTGATGGACACTAGGATAAATGGGTTGACTTACATAAGTGGTTGTGATATTTTTTGGTACCAAGAGTTAGTTTGCAACCATCCCTTGATTCGGTAATGGGTTCTGCAGCACCATAGGAAGAGGACCTTGTGGTGCAGGGTTTCGTTATGCCGAAGTGGAAACATTGGGGTCATTTTGGTTAGCTTGTAACAAGTGGAAGACATGATTCATATGGGAGAACTGATTTGTATAATGGCCATAGGTATCACAAATGGTACACGGATGGTTAGTTCGCAACTGAGGTTTTTTCCCAAATTGAGGTGGATGATGAGGGTTCTGTGCATGGGGATTGGCTCCGTTGGTATTCATAGGGTTGGGTTGTTGGCCACCTCCTTGAGGTTGGTTATTTCCCCAGTTCCTACCTTGATGACATCTTCCCTTCCTGTGTTGGTTGTTGGAGGAGGGTTGATTAGGGAGGTTCTGTTGAGCATAAACCTATCCTTGAGGAACAGGAGGAGTTAGGGTTGAAGCACGTGTAGGGTGTAGAGGTGGTTGGTAGTAGGAAGGAACAGATGGAGTGGATTCAAATACTACCATATGGCCATTACACAAAGGTACCAAGAAATTTAGTCCATGAACGTGAGGAACTGATGCGGGAGATGTATATGAATGCATGGCTCCATATTGATCCGCTACGCGTCAAAATTCAGGGGCATAGCGAGGTTGGGAAACACTAGGGGTGTTACTAGAGTGAGGTGGCATTAAAGGAGAGGTAATGTACAAATGGGGATTCTGGGTAATAGAGCCAATGACTCCATCGGTAACATAAGATTCCCCTCGCATATTTCGACGTGTGTATCTAGTACGAGAAGCATTAGGTATCATGGTAAAAAGATAATAGGATTGGGCATAGATACAATCGAACTATTGGTCTTTGAGGATTGCTTCTTCCTTAGTTTGTGCATGCTCGGATGGAACATCCTTGGTGATAGGGGGAATAAGGTATTGAGAAACCAATCTAGGAAAATCCTATTATCTAGATGGATTCACAAGCTATAGTGACAATGCCACTCATGGATGTGATACGTGATATGGGTAGAAATGTTTTGTCTACATGATAATAGGATCTCCATGCCCTCATCGTAATGGATGGGTAGCTCGAAGTACTGGAGGAACATCGAGGCTAACGAGGAAAAATCAGGATAAGTGGCATGGGGTGGTTCAATGTACCATTTGGCTGCAACACTAGTGAGTGTGCACTGGAATAGCTACAATCAGATAGAATCATCCACTATGTTATTGGAGGAACACCATAAGTTGAATGACATGATGTGGTTTTGAAGGCTTCTCTTGCCTTTCCTTAAAACTTATGGATTTATGAAGGGAGTTTGATAGGCATGGGAGGCCACAGGAGGTCATAATGGATGGGGTATTTCGGCAATTGTGCCAAGTTAGGAAGGTTGAGACTATCCATAAATGGTATACTAGGACCTGGACTAGATCGAGGAGGGACAAAAATAGTGGTGGGACTAGTGGGCATGTAGTTGTTGCATGCAAGCAGGGGTTGGTCGGGATGACTTTCGACAAAAGGAGTAGTCACTAGAATGGAGTAAATAGTCAGAATTGTGGTATAACGGCCAATGCCTCCATGTATAACTGAAGGTATTGTGTGAATCATGGTGGATGGAGTGGGGCCCCCACTAGTGGGTAGTAGACCAAGAGTAGTATGTGTTGTAGAGAGGGTCCCAACAGGACCAGGACCTATAGGTTTGGAAAAAGGAATACCCGGTATGACAGGTGGAGCAATCATAAGTCCACTATCAACCATCCCCCCTAAAAGGGGTTTGTAGGTGCACTAACCATGGGGCTACATGGGGCAGTGAATAAGGCAGGTTCAGATTGGTAGGAATATGAATCAGATGCAAATGTAGTGTATGGTTATAACAGTGGGGAAGGATGCTGAATATGGAGCCGACGATGATGGTTCAAGGAACCAAACTGAGGCGTATTACACCTAAGTCTCTGTAAGTAGAGTGGTTGAGAAATGGTGGCGAGATGGTGTGCTATATGATGAAGGAAGGCTCAATGGTGTCAAATGCAAGCTCAAAAGTCTAATTACAGGAGAGTGTACAGAAGGAGACCTGGTAAATGGTGGCATGCAAGCCAAAAATTAAGCTCTAAAATAAAACTACAACAACAGGTCACAGCAAGGAATTCTACAACAAAGAAACCAGAAAGAAAACAAGCAGCACTACCTATAACAAAAATGAAGCACTATTTCCTATTGGGTGATCAAATCCATAGTTAAATAATATGAAATGGAATAACCAAAGGATAAGAGAATCCCACTACCGAGAGGGACCTTAGGTAAAAGATCCCTATTAGACTGGTAACTAGCATACCTTGTTTAATACATGTCCGGGATGCTTTCCTGGCACTTCATGCCTTTAGTCCTCGACACCCTATATGTTCCTCGGCATGCATAAGAGGACTATGAAGGGTGAGTATTTAGTACATAATGGAGTACGGTATTCCACCCTGACTTCTGGAACCCCTTCGTTGCGGCTTACCCCTGCAGAGTGGGAGGCCCCCCGATAAACTAGTCATGATCATGTCAACAAATACTACAGGATTTTGGTTACCTAGAATACAACAACTTTGTTTCAAATGTAAGTGACAAAGGGGTGTTATTTTGATTCCTATCCCCAGTGTCCTAACTAAACTAAAATATTTTTTTGGTCCTCAAATGAGGTGACAATGTTGGTTGATTTAGGTTAAACTTTAGGCTCAGCTTGGGGTCATGAACCAAGCATTTTACTTTATGGTGTGAGATGTGTGCATAAGTGAAGTGTAATTTTTAAACCCAAGCACTCTCATGCCAAAGACACAAATGCTAAAAAAATAATGAACAATAATGAAAGTAAATAGTTTAAGAGATAACAACTTATTCTTCCAGACAAAAAAACATACACAAGTAAATGAGTACATAAGGAACTTCACACGATGTAGGAAACACATAGGGGGTCTCAACTACCAATATCGACTAAGGGGACTCACATACAAGGAAAAGAGGACCATAAGACAAACCATTGGGATGTAAGCAATTAGATTTGGAAGAAAACAGTTTGGGAATGAGTAGAACATAGACATGGGGTTTAGAAAGGGCCTCAAACACCTCAAAGTACTAGAAAATATACATGTTGCACCTATTAACTGGATAGGGGTAACTGAGGTCACATAGAACTATAAAATAGTCATTACCGAGATGGAAAAGCAACAAAAATTCCTAGGTCATAGAAAATAGCGGTTTTTGTGCAACAAGTCACACAAAACTAGGTCACATTAGCGATGAGGATCACTCCGAAAGCCATGAAAAGCATGATATGGAGTTTTTTTCTAGGTCGCACTTATTAGGGAAAAAGGTGTGACCTAGGTCATGCTTATTGGGAAAAAAAGTGTGACATGGGTCGCAACTTTCTACTAGATAGGTGCAATCCAACTGCAACTAAGGTTTTTTTAATAAAAAATTGTCTGCTTGGGCTAGGAATGGAAGGAACTATGACAAGACTAGTTAGGATATGCCATAAGGGGGTCAGATCTATGATGTCTAAGGGTACCCAAGTATAAAAAACTAGAAAAAAACTACAAATATAGAGATCCAAATTGATTGAGCCAGTGGAGTCTCCAAAACCGTAGTGGGGATTTATCCCCTACTACGTGTAAAAGAACCTACCGTAGATCAGTCAGATCTAAGGGTAGAGTTCATGGTGGAAGGTATTTCTTGACCTTGACTTAGAACAAGCACTGAAAACAATTTTTTATGATTTTAATCTAACTAATGTACCCAAAAAACAAAAATACCTTTAAATTTGGCCATTGCATCTGTTTGAGGAAATGGTTTGTGCGCTCCCACGATCCTTGTCTCCATTTATCTCCAACAAGGGGTTGTTACCAGGAATGGGATCAAGGGTTACACTAATAGAAATCGATGTGTAATGTGGGATAGATGTTGAGAAAGGTGTGGGAAGTGAGGAATTATGGAAAAATGAAAGTTCAAAAATGATGATGGAAAAAAATTTGTTATGGGGAGACCTTGACAATGCATTTATAGTATGATCCAGGATTTTACTACCCATGGTTTTTTACCCATTCTAATTTTAGGGTTTTTTGGTCCTTTTTGGAGAGAGTGGGGTTATGTTGCAATAAATTTCCATCTTCCTTGTATTTATGGGGGAAGGAATAGTAATGTTTTGAACTAATTTTAGTTAAATTTAGTTGTAAAGGTCAAAATGGAGGAAATAATGGTGGGATTATAATGTATAATTATGGTTTGGACCATAGAGAGCTATGTGGACAATTTTTTGGTGTTAACAGGTGGGTGACTATTTTGGGATCCCCTCCCTGGCAGGGGTTTGCGGGAAGCACCCCATAGAGAAAATTTAGGAAAAAATGCCCTGTAAAATTTTGTAATTTTATATTCATGACTTGGACAATATTGGGTGATTTAAGGGACCATGGTTTTGGGCAACCCATGGTCTTCCCTTTATAAAAGGAAGAGATTGTAATACGGTTTTGAATTGTACTGTAGCATTAGAAAATGATCTCTGTGATTGTGTGAGAGTGACTATGAGAGAGTGAACATGAAGCATAGTGGGGTTGTTGTAGGCTGTATTCCTTCATTTTGTAATACCCCGGTTTTGACCCCAAGGGGAAGGGGAATGTGTGCCCCAGTTTTTGACCCCATGGTATTGAATTGTACATGATCAATGTATATGGGATCATGGTATGGAGCTCAAGACCAAGGCCCTTCCATTGATTTATTTTTTGTATATAAGTGATCAAGTTTGATGCCTATGGTTATGGTGCTAAATAGGAACAATACATTTTGATATATCATGTAAATATACAATTAAAAAAATACCACAACTAGCTATGGGACTGCAACATGAAAGATATGGGGGCATGATTCCACAAGGGATAGGGTGGGGAGTTAGTAAAACCCCCCTGATCCAATAGGGTGTGACCATATGTCAATGGGGGAAACCATAAACCCTCAACTACCTTTTTTCCTCTGTCCTCAATAATTCAATTTCTTCCAAAAATTGGTTGAGGCAGTTAATGCCTAGAGTAGAGCAAGGCATGAAAGTTTGGTTTCCTAATTGAGTAAGCCTGCAAGTATGTAGTCTAGGGAAAGCCACATTCTTGCTTATCACCAAGGAAGCACATGATGCGTGCCAGTCTATCCTTTCTCCCAGATGTAAGAAGGCTTTGTTGTTCCTGAGGGTCAAGGATTCTCAATATTTTGTTCATTCACTGTGTGGTTTATGCTCATTATCATAGTTCATCCAAACCTGCAAGTAGAACCACATCTTTGCTCTGCGTTATTTGTTTTGAACCATTTACCCTTATCCAGCAATCGTGAATCTTGGGGGTTGCGAGTTTTGTTTTTTTGCCGAGTGATTGGGTGGTGGAGATCATTAAATTTTCTGAAAGAGTGCTCTTCTGAGTTTTCCCCAGTGTTGTTGAGAAGTAGTTCATCATTCTAAATGGTTGCTTGATTTACCTGAGTCGTGGAAGGTGTTTCCACAATGGTCTCCTCTGCTACAAAGTGAGTGGAGCTTGTTTATTGTGTTTTACCTTGTGATTGTTGTGATGTGCACCCTAGTTTGGGTCTGATTGTATGCAATACTTAGGATTGGAAGGGATGTAGAATGTGCTTGTTAAACCTAGTGTGGAACCTGACAATAAGATAATAGTGGATGGTGAATCTGCTCTGCACATTCGGAAGAGCACTGGAAAGGAAGGTGTAGCCCGAAGTACTGTGAAGCAGAGAAGGGGACACTTCCTTGTGTTGGTTGTGTAGGAAACATGGATGCCATGCCAGATATATGTTATGAAGGTGTCCTTAGCTCTGTGGATGAGCTCACTAGATTAGCAGTTCTTCATGTCCACTGCCTTAGCTTCCTGTGTAGTCCTTGGTTGTGTCTTGTTGTTCTTTCGGCCATGTGTGTGATCCTTGGCTGAATAATCTGTGAAACCAAACTATGAAAGATGGCTTGACTGAGTAGCCTGTGAAACCCATCTGTTCGATTGGCTGGTCCTTAATGTGGATGTTGGTTTGACTATGTATAGATTGTGAAACCCAATTGTTTGTTGGCTTGGTTGTGTAGCCTATGAAATCCAACAGTGTTTCGGTTTGTTTCCTGGATAGTCTAATAAACCCAACTATGAAACATGGCTTGGCTGCGTATCCTTTGAAACCCATCTGTTGGATTGATTATGTGTTATGATTCTAGCTATGTGTGAGTCTATTGTTCCCTAGTTCCTTGTGGAAATCATTCCCAACTTGGGAGTGGCAGTGTGTTGAGAGGTTAATGAACACACCGGCCTATGGTTGGGTGGAACGTTGTAGCGACATAAATAGTTGTGGGACAACACTATCATCAATGATAATTATTCTATGTTATGTTATATTTTCTTATGAATTACTATGTTTATGTTGAATGCTTATGGATGATTCAAGTAGAAGTTTACTTGTGAATATTTCTTGCATTTGCATATATATTTGCCTAAGTCCTTGGAGTCTATAATCATGGTAAACAATTCAGAATGCATGTGACTAAGGGTTTCCTCCCTTTGGAACTTGAGGAAGGAAGAAGGCTGAAACCAAATCAAAGAGTTGAACGGAATATAAAGTTTGTTTTATGATTGCAAGTGAAAAATTGCAGAAAAATTCTAAGGAAAATTAAACTTTCCAATTTTTGAAGTCCAAGGGTGGAATGTGGAAGTCGGAAGTGTAGAGAACGCTAAGTTAGAAAGTTAAGTTTTATGATTTTCGAGTTTCAGGTGGAAGGCAGAAAGGTGTTCAAAGGATTCCATCAAACGTTGGTTCTCGGATTTTTGAGTTTCGAGTGATATGAGAAGAGGTGGTCAAATATTTCTGTCGAACGTTGGTTCTCCAGTTTCTGAGTTCCATGCGGAAGGTGGAAAGGTGAAAGGTTAATGTTTTCATCGTGTTTTGTGTTCCTAATTCTGAGTTCCCCAGGGGGGAAGGAGGAAGGTGGAAAGGACAGGTATAGTGCGGAAAAAGGTGTTTCTAGTTGGAGAAGGGATTTGTGAAGGGAGAAATGAATGTTACAGTGGTTTATAAGCCTGGGGATGAATGTTGAAGAGTGTGTTAACACCCATTCCTGGTATTAGAAAGGAGAAAAAGGGTCATTAATGAAAAAAAAATTAAATTATCCACATTATGGGGTATGGGGATGTTACATTATGGTATCAAAGCTACTGGTTGCATCACTGGGCCTAAATGGGACAAGTTTAACAGCTAAAATAAAAAAATGACACCTAGATTGTGGTTAACAGAGCTGTTGGTTGCAGCATTGGGCCTAAATGGGCCAAGGTAATTAGTTGCAGAAGAGGAAATTGCAATAGGATAGGGTGTTATTTAGCAGAACCGCTAAGCTTAGCCAAACCAACTAAATGTACTTGGCGATGCTTGATAAAGAGAAGACTTCAAATTGACGGTGAACTCGATTTCATAAAGGATTTCACACCCAACATTTGCTTTTAACACACTTTCTTGTTAGCCAGTGAAATGGATTGACAACCCTTGGATGTAGATCAATGGTGGTTCTCAAATAAATTAAGGCAGATTTCATAAAGCATCACACCCATCAAGGTTTTCTTTGTCCGCGCAGTTCACCCAGTGAAATCATTGCCAACCATTGATCTGCTGAAGGATCAAGCTTGTCCAATGATCTTAAATCTCCTTCATGAGGATTAAGTCCAAATTTTGCAGTAAATAACTGGTAAGTAATTTTTGAACTCTAAGATTCTCCAACAATGGTATCCCTGAACACATTTTTTGCAGAGTTGCAGAGACAAAAATGAAAGGATGATCAAGGCTATGGAAAAGAAAAATTAGTTGACTATAACCCTGCTACAGAGTTTGATCGACCTCCAAAGGCAGATAAAATCTAGGAATCAGACAACAAATACAAAGGGGATTATGAGAAATTCCCGTAAGAAGAATGTGAATCTTGGCCAAAGGAAGAAAGGTTTCAAACCTTCTCACTCCCGAAATCAACAAAGGTAGCCATCATAAGATGTGATTAAGCTATCCAGATCAATGAGAGATAAGCCAAGGAAGCCACTCAAATGTTGGGGATGTGGAGGAGACCATCTCATTAAGAACTGTCCACATTGAAATGGGAATGAAGATCAAGTCAATGACACCCAAGGAGATGAAAATTTGGGTCCTAAAGAAAGGATCGTTCCTAGGATTTGTGTAGTGTTATAGGACCACTAGGCAAATCATCAATCAACTGTGGTGGAAGTTGAGGGTGAGATTGCTGAAAATATTTTTTCTTTTTTTATTAACCCTGGATCCACTCACAACTATATCACCCCTAGTCTTGTTGAGATGTGCACTTTGAAGAAATCAAAGCATAGGAAATAATGGTTAGTCCAACTAGCCACTGGAACCAAGAGAAAAGTCAGTGAGGTAGTAGCAAGATGTCCATTGGATATGGATGGGATATACACTTATGCATATCTGAATGTTCTACCACTTGGTTCCTATGGTGCTCTCATTGGAATGGATTGGTTAGAAGTACATAGTTTTAAACTTGACTGCTACAAAAAGACATTTGAATTCCTGAATGAAGAAGGAAAACTAAAAGTTTCGAAAGGCGTTCCAAAAGTGATATGTAGCAGGAAGGATTCAGCAATGCAGCAGAAGAAGTTCTATGGGAAAGGTTGCAGATTGTATGCAGCTCATGTTTTGGAGAAAACTGAGAATGATACTCCTAGGCTGGAGGGATTTCATGTGTTGTAGGAATTCAATGATGTATTTCCTAATGAAATTTCACAATTGAACTTGTGCCAAGTGTAGCACCAGTTTCCAAGACACCCTACAGGATGAGTACACCAAAATTTCTACAACTGAAGATGCAGCTGCAAGATTTGTTGGAAAAGAAGTATATCAAGCCTGGTGTGTCTCCTCGGGGAGCACTAGATATGTTTATGAATAAGAAAGATGGTACAATTTGGTTGTGTATTGATCACAGACAGCTGAACAAAGTCACTGAGAAGAACAAATATCCTTTACCTATGATCAATGACCCTTTTGATCAAATGGGAGGAGCAAGGTTATTTTCTAGGGGTGACTTAAGGTCTGGTTACCATCAGGTAAGAATCAAAGAAGAATACATTCATAAGAAGGCCGTCAGAATAAGGAATGGACCTTATGAGTCTGTAGTGGTACCATTTGGTTTCAAAATTTACCAACTACATTTATGTGCCTCATGAATAATGTTTTCAGTAAGAATCTAGACAAGTTTGTTCTTGTTCTCCTTGGTGACATTCTTTCTTATTCTAAGAATGGAAAATAGAATGAAGAACATTTGAGATTGACATTGAACTTCCTAAGGGAGCATAAGTTGTATGGAAAGTTCAGAAAAGTGACAAATGTGAGATCTTTTATGGGACTTACAGCATATTACAAGAGGTTCACTGAAGGATATTCTGCAAGTAAAGTTGAGTATATGTATAGGTTGAGGATTCCTACATGCAAACTTGTATTTCCATGAGGAGATGACCCTCATTTGTATGTACAATCCTATCAGAACTTCGTGAAGACTACAGGTAAAATTACTTGAACAAGGAAGTATGGTTGTACCCAATGAAACTAAGGAAGGAATATGCAATGTGCTATGAGAAGGATCTCATGACTGAAATCTAACCTCTGAACAGAACATATTTTTAAATTTCCTATTTCAAACTTTCCTATTGAATGTTATTGACTGTTTGGATGATATAAAATAGTGTCAAGATGACATGTTGTATTTGGATGTCCAAGTTTTGGGAATCACGTGTAAATAGGGGATAAGCGCTCCCATTTTCCAAAGCCAAACAATATGAGGATGGCCTTATGGTTGCAAAAATATGATTTTTTGTAGGAACCAGAATTGTGTATCCAGATTTTGATTTGACTATCAATGTTATTGATCATTTGATATTTGGAAATTTATTTATGCATGAACTAGATTTTAAAATCTATGATTGAAATAATGATATCTCATGTGAACTGCATTCTTGTATGTAAACAGGTGAGATGATGAAAGTACGCCCTTGGGGTACATAGCTTCTCAGAAGGATGTGCTTGGGATAAATAGCTCCTTAGAAGGATGTGCTTGGGGTACATAGTTCTAGGAAGGATGTACTTGGGGTACACAACTTCTCACGAGGATGTAATACATCTAGATAGACTTCTTTTTGCACATATTCACGCCGTAAGGGGACTATCATGAGAGTGGAGGCTCTGTGAAGAGAATAACCCATAGGTATTATGGTGTCCAGAAAGGAAGCACCTAAGCTTGGTGAGGACTTGGAGGAGGTGTTAGGCCCTTAATCCAGAGCTGCAATTGAGAACCCAAGGAGGTGTTAGGCTCTAAAGCGATCCTGCCTTATCTCAGTTGAGAGATGCTAAACAGATAAGTATTTGATTTAGTTAACAAATTGTGTTAAGTTTTGTAGATACACATGTGCATAATGATTCAGCTATGATTTTCAAAATGTTGTTAAAGGAATGAATCTGACATGTCAATTAATTCATTGTGATGTCCAAAAAGGAAGCATCTAAGCTTGGTGAGCACCTAGAGGAGGTGTAGACGTTTAACCTAGAGCTGCCACTGAGCACCCAGAGAGGTGTTAGGTTTCCAGATCTCGGTCGAGAGATATTTTCACAAGTTATTCGAGGCTTGCAAAAAAAACTTTCCTACCTTCCAATGCACACCCTAGAGATAACATGAAGGGTGGGTACGCTCAAGGGACTGTATAGCAGAGAAGAGGTACCATCCTTGTGTGGGGAGGATTTGGTCTTGTGGGTTTTACAGTTGTATAAATACAAAGGCAGATACCTATCGAGCCAAAAGAAGATACTTATGCAAATAAGTATTTGGTTTACTTGGTAGATATTTGTTGATTTTATAACAATATACATGTGCACATGATTCATCTATGATTTTGAAAAGAAAAAGAAAATCTTGTGAATACTGACATGAGAATTGACTCATTGCTTGGGGTTTGAGCATAGGTATTGTTGGTTGCCAAAGACATTGGAAATGTTCCAAGATGAGTAGAAGGATTCTCCAAGACTAGGAAAAGGATTTGTGGTGTGTAATGATGCATGCAATTGAGCACTTGGAGGAGTTATGATGCAAGAAAATGATGTAGTGGAACCCGAGGAAGAGTTCCATATTGTTTCATTGGATAGGTTAAGGTGCAGTGGAAGCACCACGGTCCTAATAAGCCTACATGGGAGCTGGAGGGTGCCATGCAATTGGCACATCCATTTTTTTCAATTTTGCAGATCACTGAGGATGGTGCCAGTGTATCATTTTTGTTCAAATTGTAAATAACTGTGGACAATGTTGTTGTAAGGGGGAGGGGAATGTAATACCTCGGTTTTGATCCCAAAGGGGAGGGGAATGTGTGCCCTGGTTTTTTACCCCATTGTATTGAATTGTATTTTATGTATATGGGATCATGGCATGGATCTCAAGGTCAAGGCCTTGCAATTGATTGATGTTTTATGTATAGGTAATCAAGGTTGATTCCTATGGTTATGGTGCTAAATAAGAACAATACATTTTGGTATATCATTTAAATATACAATTAATGAAATACCACAACTAGTTATGGAAGTGCAATGTGAAAGAGAAAGGAGCATGACTCCACAAGGGATAGGGTGGGGATTTAGTTGAACCCCCCTGAGCCAATATGGTGTGACCAGATGTCAATGGGGGAACCCATAAACCCTCAGTTACCTTTTGTCCTCTATCCTCAATCATTCAATTTCTTCCAAAAATTGGTTGAGGCAGTTAATGCCTTAGGCAGAGCAAGGCATGGAAGTATGATTGCTTGACTCAGCAAGCCTGCAAGTCTACATTCTGGGAGAAGCCACATTCTTGCTTTTGTAGCAAGGAAGCACGTGAGTCATATTGGTCCATCCTTTCTTCCAGATGTAAGAAGGTTTTGTTTTTCTTGAGGGTCAGGGATTGTCATTATTCTGCTCATTTACTGTTTTGTGTATGCTCATTATTGTTGTTCATCCAAACCCGTAAGCACAACTGTGTCTTTTCTCTATCTTATTTGTTCTGAACCATTTACGCTTATTTGGTAGTCTTGAATCTCACGGGATGAGAGTTTCGTTGTTTTTTTGAGTGATTGGGTGGTGGATATCACTCGATTTTATGATAGAGTGCTCCTATGAGTTTTCCCTAGTGATGTCGTTCAACAGTTCATCGTTCTAAATGGTTGTATGATTTACCTGAGTTGTGGAAAGTGTTTCTGCAGTTGTCTCCTCTGTTACAGAGTGAGTGGATCATGTTTAATTTGTTTTACCTTGTGATTATTGTGATTTACACCCTAGATTGGGTCTAATTGTATGTAAGAATTAGGAGTGGAAGGGACGAATGTGCTTGTTAAAACTAGTGTGGAACCTGAAAAATAAGATAAGAGTGGCTGGTGAATCTACTATGCACATCCAAAAGAGCACTGGAAGGGAAGGTGTATCCCGAAGGACTGTGGAGTAGAGAAGGAGACACCTCCTTATGTTGGGTGTGTAGGAAACATGGGTTTCGGGCCAGATAGATCATATGAAGGTGTCCTTAGCTCTATGGATGACCTCACTAGCTTAGCAGTTCTTCCTATACATTGCCTTAGCTTCTTGTGTAATCCTTGGTTGTGTCTTATTGTTCTTTGGGACATGTGTGTGATCCTTGGTTGAATAGCCTGTGAAACCCAACTTTTAAATATGGCTTTATTGAGTAGCCTGTGAAACCCATATGTTGGCTTGGATAGTCCTTAATGTGGATGTTTGTTTGACTATGTATAGTCTGTGAAACTGAACTATTTGTTTGCTTAGATGTGTATCCTGTGAAACCCAACAGTGTTTTGTCTTGTTTCCTTGACTATCTAATAAACCCAACTATGAAATATGGCTTGGCTGAGTAGCCTGTGAAACCCATATGTTAGATTGACTGTGTGTTATGATTTTGAATATGTGTGAGTCTGTTTTTCGCTAAATCCTTGTGGAAATCATGCCCATCTTAGGGGTGGAAGTGTGTTGATAGATTAATGAACACACTGGCCTATGGTTGGGTGGAACTTTGCAGCGACATAACTAGTTGTGGGACAACACTATCATCGAAGATAAGTATTCTTTGTTATGTTATATTATCCAACGTATTTTCTTATGAATTTCTATGCTTATATTGAATTCTTATGGATGATTCAAGTAGAAGTTTACTTGTGAATATTTCCTACATTTGCATCTATATTTTCCTTGTATGTTTTATGCATTTTTTTCCAAGTCCTTGGAGGATAGAATTTTAGTAAAAGAGTCATAATGCATCTGACTTAGGGTTTCTACCCTTTGGAATCCACTTGAGGAAAACAGAAGGCAGAAACTAGATCAAAGAGTTGAATGGAGCAAAAAGTGTGCTTTCCTCACTTCGGGATCCACTTGCAGTAGATGGAAGGCAAAGAGCAAGAAACAAGTGAAAAGACAAGGAAAAATGTTGGTTTTCACACTTTAGGATCCTCTTGTAGAAGTTGGAGGGAGAAAGCAAAAAAGTTCTAAGGAAAATTTAACTTTCCAATTTCCGAAGTCAAAAGGCAGAAAACCGAAGTCAGAAGTGCAGAGAAGGATAAGGTCGACAGTTAAGTTTTCTGATTTTTGAGTTCCGGGTGGAAGGTAGAAAGGTGATCAAAGTATTCTATCGAACGTTGGTTTTCTGATTTCTAAGTTCTAGGTGTTAACACTCAGAATGTACCTAGGTTGTAAAGGTAAATCCCAAAGGTAACAACAAAACCACTTTAGAAAGAAACTGGCTTTTCTTTCCAGAGAGGGATCTCTCAAATATAGATTTAACAAGGCCAGATATAAATCAACACTCAACGATTGTATAGATGGTTGAAAAAATATACATAACCATTGGGAAATGGAGTCACATATACATAAAAATATCACAAAATCATATGCGCAAGGTTTTATCAAAGGTAAGGTAACCATTCAATCACAGTCATTCATTTAGTTCATGTGGAACAGAAGAAATAATGAACAGTCCATCAATACAGAGCACCATCAGATGAATTCTATATTAAATTTTAGCAAAAATATTTGTAAAATATCTGAAACGATGATCAGAGCATAACCAGTATGAATTCTAACCATTCAACACTATGTTTCAGATATGAAGAAAACCAAATGGAGTGTAGCATTGGAAAAAACAATCACAAAGGAGGAGCGACATAGACTATAATGTAAATGATGCAGGAATCTCTGATAACCCCCCTTGCATTCAGATTTGTTATTCAAAAAATATATGTCTTCAAAAACATTCAACAAGAAGATGGGTTCCAACCCCCATCATATAAAATAAATGCAATTATATACATAAAATGATCTCTTCTTCCAAGAAGATTTATAACTGAATAACCTGCTTAATCAAAGTCTTGTAACTATATTCCTAACTAATAGGAATTAACTACTTGCTTCGATCCTAACAGATCATTAAATTAAAATCAACTCGGTGACAAGGCCCATCCAAGCAGCTCCTCAGTGCGCAACACCTGTTTTTATGAATGAAGGATATACTTTGTTTTTCTGAATCTTTCTATGGCTCTCCATTGCTCCGCGCTCAAAATATCATACTCAATCATCTCCCGAATGGACACCTCCAGCTCCACGTAAGCTTCATAAGACACTTTAGGCAACCCTCCCCTGATGATCAAGAATTTCTATAATATCTCAAAATCTTCTGTCAGCTTATCCACAATGACTTTTCCTGTCAGCCCTTTTTCCAAATCGTCAAATTTAGAATGGTCCATACGGATTTGTACCAACAGGCTGTGATAATGCTCTTGAGAAAACATTCATCCCTCCTTGTCCCAAAAGGAAGGAAGGCCGTCTTCAAATAGTTCTTTGAAAGCCTGTTTGAACTCATTAACCTATGAGATCATTTCATCAGCTTTGTCTTGTACTGTCTTCATTAGATGATGTTTATGAATAAATATTTTAGCCCACAGTACCATTTCTACTCTGTCCTTGACACCTTTATCATGCAATTTTTGGTATGTCAATGAAACAAAGAAATTTAACGCATTCTGAGCTATGCCAAGGGTTTTCCTCTCCATAGTTTCATTTACTAACTTCAGTCTTTGATTGGCCAAATTGATCAATATACTTTGGTCATCAATGAAGTTCAAATAATGCCTGAAATTAGTAATTTCTATGGATGATGTATCCCAAATTATGTGCTTTGCTCCTTGGAGAGGACCCTTTCCTATGTTCCTTTCTTTCAATTCATTAAATTTCTTCTGTAGCTGACTTTTATCTTGCAATATCTTATTCTTATTTTCAGTCAGTTTAACTAGCTCAAATTTGACCTTTTCATTTTCCTCTTTTAATTCTCTTATTTCTTCATCTTTCAGGCTAACTTGGGACATGGGCACTAATAAGTCATCTGTAGAAAAATCATTTAAGGGTTTTTCAATATTCACAATAGTTAAGTCCTCATCAGTTGGAGTCTGGCTCATCAGTTCCTCCATGATTTATTTTTCTTCATTTTGATCCTTTTTCAGCCGTGAGATTTGTGCTAGTAACTCGTTCCGTTCTACTTGCCACTTATCTTTTTCTTCTTGTAATTTTGTAGCCTTTCCTTTATACTCCATCATATCCTGATGAACCTTGTCCTTTCCCTCCTGTAATGCTACTAATTCTGATGACTGGACATGTTCTGTACTTGGTATTTTCAATCTCTTTTTCAGTACCTGGAGGGCGTTGTCCTTTTATTCTAGAAGTATTTTGATTGCCTGAGTGTTACCTATTTCATTTCCTGAGCTTATGATGTCTGCTTGCAGCTTTTTAATTTGAGTGGAGTTAGCCTTGTTTTCAATCTTGTCATGTTTTAACTGAACTTCCAATTTGTCAACCAACATTTTCAACTTATTAATTCTTACCATAGCATGCAATAAATATGAATAAATAATGTCTCCCATATGTTTATGTAACTGTATTTTGTCTCGTACACTGATCTTGTCTAATCTCACTTCCATTTCTGATATCTTCTTATCACTTACCATGGCCAATTTAAAAGTATTCTTTTCTACGTCCCGGGTAGAGATCAAGGAAGTTTTTGGATTATTTAAACTTCTCACCCGTGGGAGTAAATTCCTTGTTTCTTCTAGGGACTGCTTTTGCTTCTCCACATAACTAGTCATGAGCTCTTCTTTAGACTTGAAAACTGGGCTTGATTCTATATTATCTGCACCTTTAAAAGAAAATTGACTCACCAGTATAGATTTTGTAGGAACCAAAGCAACTCTTTTAAAATCATCTGAAATAACTTCACTTAAGACTTTATCATCTTGAAACAATTTGGCTTTTTTATGTGAACCATCCTTGTCTATTTCCATACTTTCAACTTCGAAAAGACTCCTTTTAATCAAAATATTAAAATCATCTGTCACTTAAGATACTGCAACTGGTCTACTGCTTGTATTTTCAGTAGATCCTGGAATTTCCATAAAGTGAAACGAATTGGCTATCTCGTTCAGACCTTCAACAACTTGGTGGTAAAATGGCTTATTTTTATTTTCCTACTTTCTCAGGGAAATTATATGATGGGGATCATAATTTACCCTTTGCTCTCTTTGAAATTCCATACTTTCCAACAATTTTTCTATAAATACCAGAGTACCTTTATTTTAAAAAATAAAAGAACCAACTTTGAGAGGGAACTTGATATTGGAAGATTTCTTAAAAGCTCCAAAGTGTTCTTCTTCTGCATGCACTCTCTGTCTCATATACTCTAATGCAAAAATGTTGGGAGTAAGAAAAGCAGGCAACCTATAAGGCTCTCCAGTAAAACCATATATTCTCAAAACGTTGAAATCCTTATACAAAAACCAATCTCCGATCCTATCCTTAGGTGAGGATTGCATCATGCTTTTCATATCTTCCAATACCTGGGGTAACACTTCATCAAATAACATCTTGCATATTGCTGACATGATAGAATTTGCAAATTCAAACATGTTGATTTGCTTGGGCAAATCTAAAGAGAATATGGTACTTAAGAACTGCAATTCGGTGACATTCAAACATAGTAACATGTTAAGCAAATAAGTTTGAAACTTAAAAAACCTGACCTTTGGAAACTCACTCAATTGGAGATGTATAGATTCTTCTAGATACTTATCTAAACTGAAGACATGAACTGATTGAAACTCAAAATTGATCAAACTCATTTTTAACAAAAATCCTAGGATGACTTCATTGACATGACAGTCATCATCTAGACCCAAGACCTGATAGACTAAAGACACTACTAATTGAACTTCATCTCTAAAAATGTGAACATGATATGGAAGGAAAACACCATCTAGTGACTGACCCTTGTTCAAAATGCTAAACAAAAATTTGCAATGAACATCAGTTTCACAATTTTTGTACACTTCAGCTAAAATGGACTCGTTTACAAACTCACGATTCTCGGGGTAATTGTCGGGCAAGTTCAGGTTTTCATGGATGGCCCTTGCATCAATTTTACACAGTATCCTAGACGTAGAATGAATTACAATAACTCTTTCAGAAGAAGAATAGTTAACTACACACCATTCGGCAAACTTAGGAAAATGTAGGGTCTGCTCAACAGCGAAATGGTACAAAAATGATTTACAAGAATTTAGGATGTCATTACCCTATGAATTGTATTGCCATAATCTCTCTTTGCTAATTGATACACTTCCCATAGACAAGAAAGGATCACATACCCCTCTATCCCTGTCAACTAGGTATTCTTCTCTCTCATCCAGAATACGGTTAAACCATTGCAAATCTTTCCATTTATCCATAATACAGACAACAATGGTAATTCAGCGGATGAATTTCGGATATTCAGGACTTACCTGTTACTATGACTGCATGTATTCGTGGTTGACTGTTAAAGGGTGGCGAGCAAGCAGTCCCTTTCATTTGTTCGACACAAATAAAAAATAGTTTTTCAACAAGTCAACTTTACTTATATAGGACCCCACTCTGGAGACCCCTTCAGCGGTTTTTTCCAAATTGCTTTTTCCCACGAAATGCACCACAATATGCCGTGTGTGCCATGGTTTCCACTCCACTACCACTTTTCACTTCCAATCATCGCGCAACTTTCTCCCCCGGATCCTCTAATGACCATTGATGTATTTTCCCTTTATTTCCTAGCCGTCGGATGAGGCTACACGTACCCTATTCTGCCGAGCTTCTCCATTTTATCAAACATGCAAGTCTACGAGGTGGAGTTCACAATGACCGTAGATTTCATCGAGCCGGATCTGTGACCGTTGATCTTCATATCTCATCAAAAACCCCGTATGTCCTTATCCTTCTTGCATCTTCATAAAGAGGACACATTATAAGTCGTCAATCTCCATTTCCTCACTTTACGCCGTTGGATCCCATGATAATTCATCACTTGCTCTTTGTCATACTTTTATATGATAATATTTAACCAAAGTTTTTCAAGCAACCATTATTTCCTCTTTACCATGGTCTCTTCGACCCTCTGCTAGGTAGAGGTGTTAACAATTGGCTCCATCTGGGGATGATATCCTCCCTGTGAGGTATCAAAGAACTCATAGACCAGGTGCATGTATTTAAGCTTTCATAATAACTTCCAGAAAACTTGTCTTTTGTTTTTTCATAGATATACATTTTTTTTATATTTTTTTATTTTTAAAACAATGGCATGCCTCCTGAATTTTAGGGCCTTCACCGCGGGCTTCAAACACATTCATCCTACGATATTTGTTGACTTGTAAATAAAAGTAAATATTTACAGGCTATAATACAAGTTTTACCCTCCTCCTTAGGATAGGTAGTGTTTCAGATACCTTCGATTGACAGGGTTACTATCCAGAGGAACCCTGTTCGGATATTCTAGCAGAAATGCGTTTTGTCCTCTGTATCCAGCAACAACATAAGGACCTACCCACATATTATAAAATTTCCCATGTTTGTCTTCTTTAGGAGCATCCCACTTCAAGACCAAATCATCAATCTGAAATTGTTCTTCTTTTATTCTTCTGTCAAAAGTACTTTTTCATTTTTTCCTGATGTAACTACACCTTGTCATAACCCTTATTCCTTCGCTCTTCCAGCTCAATAATCTGATTTATCCTCCTTTGCATATGATTTAGTTCTCCTTGCTGGTCTTGGAAATATCTCATAACTGGAACACCTAACGACGCTGGAAAAACAACTTCAGCTCCATACACTAGTTGGAACGGAGACATACCAATTGCCCTTTTGTTACTAATCCTGTCAGCCCATAGAGCATATTTGAGTTGGTGTGCCATGACTTTTTATTATCTTCCAATAGCTTCCTGATGATCCTTACTAAGCTTTTACTTGAAGATTCAGCTAACCCATTTCCTTGCGGATAATAGGCAGTTGAATGATTGAGACTTATATGATATTTGTGACAGAAATCAATCATTTTCTTGGATTTAAAAGCAGCTGCATTGTCTGTTACTATTATTTTGGGGCATCCAAATCAAGCCAATATGTTTTCCTTAAGAAAATCCATGATTACAGTTTCAGTGGCTCTTCTGGTGGGGATTGCTTCAATCCATTTTGTAAAATAATCTGTAGCTATCAGAATCCATTTGTGTTGTCTTGACGAATTGGGGTTTATTTCGCCAATAAAATCCAAACCCCACTGTTGGAAAGGAGCTTCTATTGTTATTGGGTTTAAAGGAAGAGGAAGTACTTTTCTCTTACCATCAAAAATTTGGCATTGATGACACTTGCTGGTTTCTTTATACACATCTAAAAATAATGTAGGCCAATAATAACCTGCTCTTAGAATTTTATTTGCAGTCACCTCTCATGAATGATGTCCTCCACAATCTCCCTTATGAAATTCTTTGACTGTTTGTTGAGCTTCATTTTCTAGAAGACAGTTTAGTAACACTCCTCTGGGGTCTTTCCAATAAAGATATTGATTTATAATACAAAATTTGGCAGCTTTCAATTTTATCGATCTCTCCCTTGACTTACTCAATCCTTCTAGTGCTTGTAAATTTCGAAGGACGTAAACAATATCAGAATACCATGGAGATGCCACAAAATCAGCCATTACTTCCACTTCTGTATCTAACTGATTAAACCGGTGAGATAGAAAATAAATTTGTAAAGCATCACAATTTGAATTTGCCATAATTTTTGCTAATCCTTGTCCTTTAACCAGTTTAGTAGGCTTTATCTCTATGTCATACTCCAGCAATGTAGCTATCTATTTCGCCCTTCTGCCTTCTGGATCAGGCTGTGTCAAAATTCCTTTCACTGCAGTAGTTGGAACATGTGCAATTATATGTGAATGTAGAATATATACTCTGAAATCTTTCAATGCTTTGACTAAATCATATGCCTGTTTCTCCATGATGTCATATTTCAATTCTCCATCCCTCAACATTTTGCTAAAAAATGCTATGGGTTGTTCCAAATTCTCATCATTCTTCTGCAATAAAACTACTACTATAGTATACTCTGAAGCATATGAAAATACTGAGAAATCTTTGGTAAAATCTGGACTCACCAACACACGAGCATCTGATATTGCTTTTTTGATTTCCCAAAAATACTTTTTAGCCTCTGCATTCCATTTTATCTCATGACCCTTCTTCAACATATTTGTGATATTCATTAAGATTTCAGCAAAGCTTGGAACAAACCTTCTTAAAAAATTCACCTGCCCCAAAAATGATTGTATCTCCTTTTTACTCCTGGGTTCACCTACTTTCAAAATTGCACTCACCCTTTTAGGATCAATTTTTATTCCATCTTTAGATATTATATGCCCCAATAACTTTCCTTCCTCCAATGAAAAATTGGACTTCTTTGGATTCAATGATATACCAAACTTCTTACACTTCATGAAAATTTTCTCTAGATGATGTAGATGTTCTCTGTCAGATTTTGAATAGACTGTGATGTCATCCATGTAGATCACCACAAAATTCCCAATTTCTCCTGCAAAAGCAATGTCCATAGCTCGCTGGAAAGTAGCTCTTGCATTCATTAAGCCAAAAGGCATCTTTGCATACATAAAAGTGCCCCAAGGTGTAGTAAATGCAGTTTTTTCTTGATCTTCAGGTAATACTTTGATCTGATTATAGCCAGAAAAACTGTTCAACATTGAAATTCTCTCAGCTCCAACTACTTTCTGCAATATATGGTCCATCTTTGGCAAAGGATAATTATCCTTCATAGAAACTTTATTTTAATTCCAGAAATCTATACACAGTCTGATTTCTCCATTCTTCTTTCTAACAGGAACCAAATTTGCAACCCACCTCGAAAATCTTAGAGTTACAATGATCTTGGCATCAAACAACTTCTTAATTTCCTTCTCAATAATGGGAAGCAACTTAGGGTTTATCCTTCTGAGTTTTTTCTTGAAAGGTTTCTCCCCAGATTTTATAGGGATGGCATGCTGTATGATAGATGTATCATACTCATTGAGATCTTCATAACTCCAAGCAAATACATCTATATATTTTTTCATTAAATTCACATATTCTTCTTTTTTTTCTCTAGCAAATTCTTAGATAATTTTATAATCTTAGGATTCTCTTCAGTGCCAATATTCCTATCTTCAACAGCATTCTCAACATAATTTACTTTAGGATTCTTAGCCACATCATTTTGATCAAAAAAATTTTCCAAAGGAATCAAACCTCTTAGTATGAAATTATTTTTTAATTGAATAATATCCTTACCTCCTAGGGTTCCCTTTAACTTTTTAGTGCCCTCCTTTTCTTTCTCAGGTTCTTCATTATCTTGAAATATCTCACCATCATCATTTTCAGTGTCGATATGAGTATTTACAAATTCTCCTAATAGTTCTAAGAACCTTATGATCTGCATGTCATATTTGAACACCTGCCAATAATTAGAATTTTTGGGAATAAATGGTCTACTCACAATATCCACCTAATATTCTTTCTAACCAGCAATTGGGGTTTTAAATTTTCCAGCAGCTACTGCCAAAGAATCCGCCACAGTGTTTTCATGTCTGGAAACCACTTGAATCGTGTGCTCTGTAAAAAAGTTACCAATCATATCCCACACTTCGTTTCTATAATCCCTCATTCATGGATGCTTGGTTTGATAACTGTCATTCATTTGGTTTATCACCAATTGTGCATCTCCTAAAACTTTTATCCTTTGCGCTCCCAAATCTTTCAAAGCATGCAACCCCAGTAATAAGGCTTCATATTCTGCTACATTATTGGTGCATTCAATTGTTAATTTATATGATAAAGCTTTGAAATCCCGAATGGGAGAGATTATATACACACCAACTCCAACACCTATTTTTGCAGCAGATCCATCAAATTACATAGTCCACAAACCTTCCCTTTTTTGTTTTCCCTCCAAAGCATCTTATTCCATCATCTCTTCGTTCTTATTTTCTTCAGACCTCCCCTGCAATGTGGCTTCTAAATCACATGGGACAGTATCATTAAAGAGAATAGAAGACCCCAAATCAGTATCGACAGCATATATATGATGAACTTCAGGTTTATCTTGACTGCTCACTACATAAGGAGTTCGTTTTTCACTATACAACCTTCTACTCCCATCTTGAATAGGAATCGTAGCATATGACATATCCATCTGTAAACTTCCTTTCAACTTTGAAGTCCAAGATCTTGACAACAATACCCCAAACTTAGGTGGAATTTCTGCTACTACCATATCCATGACTATAGTTTTAGATGGTAATTTATTTAGAGTCACTACCATATCTTTGATCAAACCAAGGCATTTTACTCTTTTAGAGTCAAAATAATACAAATCTTTATAGGGTCTTGTCACTTCCAGTCCTAAACTTTCAACTACTCCCTTCGGCATTAAATTATGTGATGCTCCTGAGTCTAGCATAGCATTGTGGACCACCATATCATGCACATTCAAACTCAAATAGAAAGGAGGAACTTCTTCATTTTCCAAATTTTCAACCTTTGACCGAAACAAAATAGTAGGATTATCATCATTCAACTCTAAAATATCAGATTGTGATTCTCCTTGACCTTTGACCATTTTTGTCATAGTGTCTCTATATTCATTGTTTCTCAACAACTCGTTAAATGGAACATAAATATTTAACTTTGAAACCTCATTTTGCAAATTAAATCCAGAACCAACTCTTTATACATCAATCGGGGCCACTTGCTTCATTCTTTTGTCTCTTTGTATCTCATTTTCAACTTCTTTATTCACAAGAGACTCTTTTTGCACTTCTTTTCCCTTTTCTACATTTAGGGAACTCGTGGAAGGTTGATTTGGATTTTCCTTCCCCTTATTTATGGAAACTTCCCTATTTCTCAATCTGATTTTCCTCTGCACATTATCCATAGCATGTAAATAACCCCTTTGATACCTCTCTGTCTCCCTTTCAAATTCCTCATTTCCGCCTTCTTATTCAAACATGTTATGTTCTTTTTCAGTAAGATATATCTCCAAATCCATTTCTCCAAAAAGATGAATTTCATTTTCAGTAGGGTCCTCTTCATCGGAAACATAATTCTCAGGGAACGGTGGTCGAATTTGCTGTTCTTATTGATTTCTTGGGTTTCTTATGTCTCTTTGCCTATTTTGTGTAAGAACAGGGGGATTTGGTCTTCTAAAATTGGGATTCCTGATTTGAGGGTTAGCTTGTTCTCTGTTGAACACCCTATTATCCATAGTTAATCTGTCCATCAACTTTTCCTTCGTCTTCAACATCATTTCAAATTTGATATCATTAGTAGAAGAAGAAGCAGAAGGCAAATTTTCTTCCTTTTTCCTCCTATCAATATCTCTATGTTTCATTTTTCCACTTGCCATCATATTTGTTTCCACTTCTAAAGTATCTATAAACATTGCAGCAAGAGTCGTTGATTTTCTCTCCCTTAATGAAAATGCAAAATAATTATCAAAGGCTCCAGCATAATGTAGTTTAGCAGCGGCTGTAGAAGGTTTTATGTCTTCTGGAATAGAATTATAAACCCTCATGAACCTGCTTGAAAATTCATGAACAGTTTCGAAACCTCCTTTTTTGAGACTATTATACTGAGACGAGAGCTGTAAAGGATTTTGTTTATCATCCCATATATCTAGAAACGCATTCTGGAAAGCTTGAAAATTCATTATAGACCCATCTGGAAAATCTTTAAACCATTTCTTTGCCTCACCCGACAAACTTTGGACAAATAACTGCATTTTAACATCTGCATAATCAACTTCTTCCAAGTCAACAAAATCTTCAAACTTAGCCACATGTTGCTTTGCAGTTATGTCACCTTCTCCATCAAATAAAGAAATTCTTTGGGAATAATTCTGAGGAAGGTCATGTAATAAAGCAGGAAAACGCAAGGGAGCAAATCTGGCTTCCATTGGTCTAGGTGGGTTTGAAGGAATTGAATACTTTTGAGTATTTTGAATAGCAAATGTTTCAACTTTTGTAGTATGTTGTAAATCTCTCCAGAGGGAATCCAGCAAATAAGATTCTAATCTACAAGATTTAAACTCAGTATTATTAAGATCAGACTCAGATTTAGTTTTCAACAAACTCCTTCCAACATTAACTTCCCATTCTGGATCAATAGGAGAATCTTGAGAAGATGATGCACCAAACAAAAGAAAACCTAACTTTTCTTTATCTTTTCTCTTAAATAAATTTTCCGGATCTTCCAAACTTTTTAAGACTACAATATCAGAATTACCTCGCGTGTGTCTTCTCGAAGTCAGAATGACTCCTTAATTTTTGAAAAAAATTTACAATGGAATAGCCATGGCAAATATACAACCTTTTCTACTGATAGAAATTCCTCTTTGCCCACAGAAATCTTTCTTCAAACTCGGTCGTTCTCCCCGGGGAAAATGTGCACTTTCGTTCCTCGGCAATGGCACCAATTTGTTAACACTCAGAATGTACCCATGTTGCAAAGGTAAATCCCAAAGGTAACAACAAAACCACTTTAGAAAGAAACTGGCTTTTATTTCCTGAGAGGGATCTCTCAAATACAAATTTAACAAGGCCAGATATCAATCAACACTCAAATATTGTATAGATGGTTGAAACAATATACATGACCATTGGGCAGTGGAGTCACATATACATAAAAATATCACAAAATCATATGCGCAAGGTTTTATCAAAGGCAAGGTAACCATTCAATCATAGTCATTCATTTAGTTCATGTGGAACAGAAGAAATAATGAACAGTCCATCAATACAGAACACCATGAGATGAGTTCTATATTAACTTTTAGCAGAAATATTTCTAAAATATCTGAAACGATGATCAGAGCATAACCAGTATGAATTCTAACCATTCAACACTATGTTTCTGATACGAAGAAAACGAAATGGAGTATAACACTGGAAAAAACAATCACAAAGGAGGAGCAACATAGACTGTAATGTAAATGATGTAGGAATCTCTAATAACCCCCCTCGCATTCAGATTTGTTATTCAAAAAATATATGTCTTCAAAAACATTCAACAACAAGATGGGTTCCAACCCCCATCATATAAAATAAATGCAATTATATACATAAAATGATCTCTTCTTCCAAGAAGATTTATAACTGAATAACATGCTTAATCAAAGTATTGTAACTATATTCCCAACTACTAGGAATTAACTACTTGCTTCGATCCTAACCGATCATTAAATCAAAATCAACTCGGTGACAAGGCCCGTCCAAGCAGCTCCTCAGTGTGCAACACCTTTTTTTATGAATGAAGGATATACTTTGTTTTTCCAAATCTTTCTATGGCTCTCCATTGCTCCGTGCTCAGAATATCATACTCAATCATATCCCAAATGGACACCTCCAGCTCCATGTAGGCTTCATAAGACACTTTAGGCAACCCTCCACTGATGATCAAGAATTTCTGTAATATCTCAAAATCTTCTGTCTGCTTATCCACGATGACTTTTCTTGTCAGCCCTTTTTCCAAATATTCAAATTTAGAATGATCCATACGGCTTTGTACCAATAGGCTGTGATAATGCTCTTGAGAAAACATTCATCCCTTCTCATCCCAAAAGGAAGGAAGGTTGTCTTCAAATAGTTTTTTGAAAGCCTGTTTGAAGTAGTTAACCTATGAGATCATTTCATCAGCTTTGTCTTGTACTGTCTTCATTAGATGATGTTTATGAATAAATCTTTTGGCCCATAGTACCATTGCTACTCTGTCCTTGACTCCTATATCATGCAATTTTTGGTATGTCAATGAATTTAAGAAATTTACCACATTCTGAGATGTGCCAAGGGGTTTTCTCTCCATAGTTTCATTTACTAACTTCAGTCTTTGATTGGCCAAATTGATCAATATACTTTGGTCATCAATGAATCTCAAATAATTCCTGAACTTAGTAATTTCTACGGATAATGTATCCCAAATTATGTGCTTTTCTCCCTATAGAGGACCCTTCCCTATGTTCTTTTCTTTCAATTCATTAAATTTCTTCTGTAGCTGAATTTTATCTTGCAATATCTTATTCTTATTTTCAGTTACATTAGCTAGCTCAGATTTGACCTTTTCATTTTCCTCTTTTAATTCTCTTATTTATTCATCTTTCAGGCTGACTTCGGACATGGGCACTAAGAAGTCATCTACAGAAAAATCATTTAAGGGTTTTTCAATATTCACAATAGTTAAGTTCTCATCAGTGGGACTCTGGCTCATCAGTTCCTCCATGATTTCTTTTTCTTCATTTTGATCCTTTTTCAGCCGTGAGATTTGTGCTAGTAACTCGTTCCGTTCTGCATGCCACTTATCTTTTTCTTCTTGTAATTTTACAGCCTTTCCTTTATACTCCATCATATCTTGATGAACCTTGTCCTTTTCCTCCTGTAATGCTAATAATTCTGATGACTGGACATGCTTTGTACTTGGGATTTTCAATCTCTTTTTCAGCACCTGGAGGGCGTTGTCCTTTTCGTCTAGAAGTCTTTTGATTGCCTAGGTGTTACCTATTTCATTTCCTGAGCTTATGATTTCTGCTTGCATCTTTTTAATTTGAATGGAGTTAGCCTTGTTTTCAATCTTCTCATGTTTTAACTGAACTTCCAATTTGTCAACCAACATTTGCAACTTATTAATTATTACCATAGCATGCAATAAATATGAACAAATAATGTCTCTCGTTTGTTTATGTAACTATATTTTGTCTGGTACACTGATCTTGTCTAATCTCACTTCCATTTTTGACATCTTCTTATCACTTACCATGGCCAATTTAAAAGTATTCTTTTCTATGTCCCAGGTAGAAATCAAGGAAGTTTTTGGATTATTTAAACTTCTCACCCGTGGGAGTAAATTCCTTGTTTCTTCTATGGACTACTCTTGCTTCTCCACATAACTAGTCACGAGCTCTTCTTTAGACTTGAAAACTGGGATTGATTCTGTATTATCTCCACCTTTAAAAGAAAATTGACTCACCTGTACAGATTTTGTAGGAACCAAAGCAACTCTTTTAAAATCATCTGAAATAACTTCACTTAAGACTTTATCATCTTGAAACAATTTGGATTTTTTATGTGAACCATCCCCATCTATTTCCATACTTTCAACTTTAGAAAGACTCCTTTTCACCAAAATATTAAAATCATCTGTCACTTGAGATACTGCAACCGTTCTACTGCTTGTATTTTCATTAGATCCTGGAATTTCCATAAAGTGAAATGAATTGGCTATCTCGTTCAGACCTTCAACAACTTGGTGGTAAAATGGCTTATTTTTATTTGCTTGCTTTCTCAGGGAAATTATATGATGGGGATCATAATTTACCCTTTTCTCTCTTTGAAATTCCATACTTTCCAACAATTTTTCTATAAACACAAGAGCACCTTTATTTTTAAAAATAAAAGAACCAACTTTGAGAGGGAACTTGATATTGGAAGATTTCTTAAAAGCTCCAAAGCTTCTTCTGCATGCACTCTCTATCTCATATACTCTAATGCAAAAATATTGGGAGTAAGAAAAGTAGGCAGCCTATAAGGCTCTCTAGTAAAACCATATATTCTCAAAACGGTGAAATCCTTATACAAAAACCAATCTCCGATCCTATCCTCATGTGAGGATTGCATCATGCTTTTCATGTCTTCCAATACCCGGGGTAACACTTCATCAAATAACATCTCATGTATTTCTTACATGATAGAATTTGCAAATTCAAGCATGTTGATTTGCTTGGGAAAATCTTAAGAGAATATGGTACTTAAGAACTGCAATTCGGTGACGTTCAAACATAGTAACATGTTCAACAAATAAGTTTGAAACTTAAAAAAACTGACCTTTGGAAACTCACTCAATTGGAAATGTATAGCTTCTGCTAGATACTCATCTAAACTGAAGACATGAACTGATCAAACTCATTTTTAACAAAAAGCCTAGGATGACTTTATTGACATGACAGTCATCATCTAGACCCAAGACCTAACAGACTAAAGACACTACTAATTGAACTTCATCTCTGAAAATGTGAACATGATATGGCATGAAAATACCATCTAGTGACTCACCCTTGTTCAAAATGCTAGACAAAATATTGCAACGAACCTCAGTTTCACAATTTTTGTACACTTCAGCTAAAATGGACTCATTTACAGACTCACCATTCTCGAGGTAATTGTCGGGAAAGTTCAGGTTTTCATGGATGGCCCTTGCATCAATTTTACACAGTATCCTAGATGTAGAATGACTTACGATAACTCTTTCAAAAGAAGAATAGTTAACTGCACACCATTCAACAAACTCGGGAAAATGCAGCGTCTGCTCAACAACGAAATGGTGCAAAAACGATTTAAAAGCATTTACGATGTCATTACCCTGCGAATTGTATTGCCATAATCTCTCTTTGCTAACTGATACACTTCCCATAGACAAGAAAGGATCACATACCCCTCTATCCCTGTCAACCAGGTATTCTTCTCTCTCATCTAGAATACGGTTAAACCCTTGCAAATCTTTCCTTTTATCCATAATACAGAAAACAATGGTAATTCGGTGGATGAATTTCAGATATTTAGGACTTACCTATTACTATGACCACATGTATTCGTGGTTGACTGTTAAGGGGTGGCGAGCAAGTAGTCCCTTTCATTCATCCGGCGCAAATAAAAAATAGTTCTTCAACAAGTCAACTTTACTTATATAGGACCCCACTCTGGAGGTCCCCTTCAGCAGTTTCCGCCAAACTTCTTTTACTCGAGGAATGCACCACAATCTGCCGTGTGTACCGTCATTTCCACTCCGCTACCACTTTCTGCTTCCAATCGTCATGCAGCTTTCTCCCCCAGATCCGCTAATGACCGTTGATGTATTTTCCCTTTATTTCCTAGCCATCGGATGAGGCTACACGTACCCTATTCCATCGAGCTTCTCCCTTTTATCAAATGTGCAAGTCTACGAGGCAGAGTTCACAATGACCGTAGATTTCATAGAGCTGGATCTATGACCGGTGATCTTCATATCTCATCAAGCACCCCGTATGTCCTTATCCTTCTCGCATCTTCATAAAGCAGACACATTATAAGCCGTCGATCTCCATTTCCTCGCTTTACGTCATTGGATCCCATGATAATTCATCGCTTACTCGCCCTTTGTCATACTTTTATATTATAATATTTAACCAAATTTTTTAAAGCAACTATTATTTCCTCTTTACCATGGTCTCTTCGACCCTCTGCTAAGTAGAGGTGTTAACACTAGGTGCAAGGCGGACAGGTAGAAGGAGTAAAGGCAGAAGGTGGAGAGGTGGTCAAATATCTCTGTCGAACGTTGGTTCTCTGATTTCTGAGTTCTGGGACGAAGGAAGAAAGGAAGAAAGGCGGAAGGGATGAAGGTTAATGTTTCCATCCTGTTTTGTGTTCCACATTCCGAGTTCTGCAGGGTGGAAGGAGGAAGGTGGAAAGGATAGGTCCAGTGTGAAAAAGGTGTTTTCGGTCACAGAAGGGATCTGTGAAGGGAAGAACAACTATTACAATGGTTTATAATATTGAACATGAATTTTGAAGAGTGTGTTAATTCCCATACTCAGTGTTAGAAAGGAGAATAAGGGTTCTACACTCAAAAATTTTAAATTATCCACATTATGGGGTATGGGGCATTACACATTTTTCTAGACTAAATATAATAAAGGACTAGAAATTTTTATGTGGATGTAACCCATATTGGGTGAACCAATTTATATATGTGTCTCTCATGTAATGTGTTTTAATATTTTGCATCTTGTTTATTGTTTATTGTTTATTGTTATTTCTCTTTGATCCTTTTTTCATAACAATTGGTATCATATCCAAAAGGTCTATTTTTATGGTACACTTGTAGGAAAGAAGGGTTCATGATTCAATTGGGAGCAATGGAAGAAGAAGGAAATTTTAGGGTCACGAAATTTAATAGACAAAACTACCAGTTATGGGAGATGAAAATGGAGGACTATCCGTACTAGAAGGATCTATAACTACCGTTGGGTAGAAAAACAAAAATGTCAGTGACTATGAAGGCCAAATAATGGGAGGTTATTGAGAGAAAGGAACTGGGAACAATAAGACTATTCCTGGCTTCGTTGGTGGCTTTTAACATTTAGAAAGACAAAACAACGGAGG
Organism: Pseudotsuga menziesii; assembly: GCA_001517045.1. Classification (NCBI taxonomy): domain Eukaryota; kingdom Viridiplantae; phylum Streptophyta; class Pinopsida; order Pinales; family Pinaceae; genus Pseudotsuga; species Pseudotsuga menziesii. The sequence goes on along the minus strand of LPNX010487632.1, from coordinate 338,115 downwards.
GTGTGATGAGAGCATTGGATAAGCTCTATGAAAAACCCTCGGCTTCGAACAAGGTATTTTTAGTGAAGCATTTATTTAATATGAAGATAACAGAAGGTGGATCTACTCATGATCATTTAAATGAATTTAATACAATTACTAGTCAACTAAGTTCTTTAAAAGTGAACTTTGATGATGTTAAGATTTTAAAAGTTTCTATACCAAAAGAAAAATATCTCTGAAAGAGTAGCAAGCATAGTAGGAAACAAGAGAACACAAATATTTATCCTGGGAAACCCTCATGGGGAATAAAACCCAACAAAACTTCCTTTATATAGAATTCAACTAAGTACAGTGTAAGACCCAAAGAATAAGACTAGACTACTTCCTCTCCTCCAGATGGACTGTCTTTTCTCTCTCTAACACAACTGCTTGAGTGTTCTGCTTGTCCAAATGAAGGAAGCACCTCTCCTATTTATATTAATCAATTGAGAGGCATAATACGACTTCTCCTTAATTTCGATGCCAACTTGCCTTGGAAGACTCAAAAATTCATTTTAATAATACTTTTGTGGGTACTACTGACCCGAATTACAACGGAGGTTTTCCATCAAGGATTTACATGAACAAATACATCAGTGACATCCCTAAACAGAGGACCAACATCTTCAGAAGGGGTAATAATGATAATAATACAAAATAGAATATATTCTGCAGTTACATTTTTTATCACTCCCTCTTAACAAGGAAGGTATTATATAATACAATAACATGTTTGTATAGCTAACTGGTGAATCTATATGTCATAGGAATTTTTCACAATCACATAAACATCATCATCATGGACATCTCTATCATCTGGTATTATCTCGAGCATCATCTTGAGCCTTATATTGAGCATCAATATAATATTTGGTATCATCTCGAGCATCATCTCTAGAATTATATCGAGCATCATCATCTCTGGCATCTTCTTTGGCATCATCTCTAGAATCATCATCATCTACGGTGTCATCTCAAGAAACATCTCTAGCATCATCTCGAGCATCATCTCGAGCATCATCATCTCTGGCATCATCTCAAGCATCATCATCTCTGGAATCATCTTGAGCATCATCTCTTCAAGGATCAACATCATCTCGAGCATCATCATCTCTGGTACCAAATGCATGAACCTATCCACAAGTGAATACAGGACCACTCTCCATAAGAGAGTATTGTCGTCTGTAGGACCAGCCCCAAATGGTAAGTGCTAGGACCACTCTCAACAAGAGAGTTTCCTTGTCTGCAGGACCATCCTTAGGAGGATAATGTCGTCCGCAACTGAATGCAAATCTTGTCTACAAGTATAGGACCACTCAACATATGACAGTACTATCATCCGTAGGACCATCCTTAGGTAGTAAGTTCTAGGACCACTCTCATAAATAGAGTTTTCTTGTTTGCAGGACCATCCTCAAAGAGGATATTGTCATCTGCAACTGAATGTAGATCTTGTCCGCAACTAAATGTAGGACCACTCAACATATGAGAGTATTATATTTTATAGGGCCATCCTCAACTAGTAAGTGCTAGGACCACTCTCAACAAGAGAGTGTTCTTTTTCATAGGACCATCCTCAGTCAGTAAGAGCTAGGACCACTCTCAACAAGAATGTTTTCATGTCTGCAAAACCATCCTACAAGTGAATGCAGGATAACTCTTCAGAAGAGAGTACTATCATCTGCAGGACCATTCTAAGTCGGTAAGAGCTAGGACCACTCTCAACAAGAGAGTGTTCTTTTCCACAAGACTATCCTACAAGTGAATATAGGATCACTCTCTAGAAGAGAGTAATATCATCTGCGGGACCATCCTCGGTTAGTAATATATAGGACCAATCTCAACAAGAGAGTCACTATTTTATGCAATACCATCCTCAAGGAGGATACTATCGTCCACAAGTGAATGTCAAACCACATCAACATCTGTAGGCACACTAATAAAATAAACTGTAATTTTATGTACAGGCACACCACTTCCATATCATCCTCAATAATAATCTCATTGTCACTCCCTCTTTCCACGGAGGTCCTTTCGAACTACGCCAAGCTTGTCTCAAAAGTGTTCAAACTTTACACGAGACAGAGGCTTAGTCAACACATCAGTAACTTGTTCATTTGTAGGAACATATTGGAGCTTCCCAACTCCTCTCTATACCATATCTCAGATGTAATGATAGTTTGTCTCTATATTCTTTGACTTATGATGAAACAATGGGTTCTCTGTTAACTTGATGGAACTCTGGTTGTCACAATAAATCTCATTTGCATCCATCTCAGTATCGAACAATCCTGCCAATAGTTTGTGAATCCCTACTGATTTCTTATAGGATGAGCATGCTACAATGTACTCAGCCTCGATTGTAATGAGGGAAACACTTGTTTTATCTATTATAATCCATGAGATCACACCTGATCCCAAACTAAAACAACATCCTAAAGTGCTATTTCTATCTTCAACACTTCTTGCCTAATCCGAATCAATATAACACAATCTAAACTCACTTTCAGATGCATATCTCAGGCCACAATCCAATGTACCTTTTAGATACCTCATTACATGTTTTCCTGCAACTAGATGGACATGCCTAGGCTCCACCATATACTGACTCAAGTTGTTCAAAGAAAAACATATATTTGGTCTTGTATTTTTCAAATACATTAGTTAGACAAGAATCTGAATGTATAATGTGACATCTACTCTTTCTAAAGAGTCGTCATTCAGTACCTTTAGGTTGGTCACCATCGGAGTGTTAATTGATTTGAAATCTAACATCCCAAATCTCTTCAAAATATATACTGTGTATTTTTCTTGGTTTAGTAAAATCTCATCAGGAAACTGCCATGCTTCAAGACCTAGGAAATAGTGCATTGTGCCAAGGTCTTTCATCTCAAACTATGATGCAAGTTTCTTCTTACATTCACTAATGAGCTTCTCCTTTCCTATCAAAAATAGGCCATCTACATACAATAGTAATATCATGATCCCATCATTCTCAACCTTATAGTAAAGGTTGGAATCATCTTTACTTTTGGTAAATCCCAAATTTATTAGGAATCCATCAATTCTTCTATACCATGCTCTGGGTGATTATTTTAACCCATATAGAGATTTCTTCAACATGTATACATGTGATTCCTTGTCGTGGGTTTCAAATCTTGGTGGTTGTTCAATATATACTTATTCTTCTTTGACTCCATTTAGGAAATTTGTTCTTACATCCATTTGATGTAGCTTCCATTTCATATTGGATGTCAAGAAAAGGGCAGATCTGATAGAAGTATATATTTCTACTAGTGCAAACGTTTCTTCATAATAAACTCCTTCCTTTTGTGAAAAAACTCGTACAAAAATCTTGCTTTAAACTTTTCAATACTACCATCTGCTGAATGCTTTATCTTGAAAATCCAATTTGAAGAAACTACTAACTTGTCCCTTGGTCATTGTACCATATCCCAAACATCATTCTTTATTATTGACTGGTATTCCTTGATCATGGCTTGCCTCCATTCCTTCTTCTTCGAAGCTTATTCAAAACATGTGGTTTCTTCATCAACAAGGTTTCTCATTAATTCCACATAGTTTGAATATATTCTGTCTTTTGCTTCCTTTTCGTGCACCATATCTTTTTGCTTCTTTGATTACATCACAAGCCCAAGTTGGTCTTCCTTTTTTGAGATCATCTTCTGGGGTGTTTCCATGAGTCCTTGAGATTCTTCCAAGTCATGATATTCTTGTATAGGATCTTCTTCAATATCTCTAACTGGTGGTCTGGTACCTTCTATGGTTCTAGGATCCTCCTCCTCTTCTTCATGATCTTCATCTGCAAATATATTTATGGATTTGGTGAAGGTTTCATCTTCATCAAATGTAACATCTCTACTGATCTCGATCTGGTGGAATCATGGAATATAGATTCTATAATATTTTGACTATTGACTATAGCCAACAAATATTCCCTTCTTTTCTGAAGGGTCTAATTTTTTTCTTTTCTTATTTGAACATGTAAGTATATGGGACAACCAAATATCTTTAGGTGGATCACTTTAGTATTTTCACCAGTGAACATTCCTTCCGAGGTTTTGTTTCCAAGAGCACTGTGAGATATTCTATTCTGGACATAGAGTATTGTTATTGATGCTTCTTCCCATAAGTGCATAGGTAGATCTTGATCATGGATCATTTCTCTGACTTCTTCCATGAAGGACCTATTCTTTCTTTCTACTACTCCATTTTGTTTTGGATTATAGGGTGTGGTAATCTCCCTCTTAATCCAAACTTCCTTACAAAAGTCCTTGCATTAATTTGAAGTGAATTCTCCTCCATTATCTGATCTTAAGGTCTTGATCTTCTTTTTATATAGATTTTCCATAAGAGCCTTAAATTCCTTGAGTTTTCCAAATACTGTCTTTTCCTTTTAAGAAGTATATCCAAGTCTTATGAGCGTAATCATCAATAAAGGAGACATAATATACATACCTGCTTAAGGAAGTGTCTCACATCAGTCCGCACACATCTGAGTGTACAATGTCAAAGATCCCTTTTTCTTTGTTGTTACTTGTTAGGAATGGATTCTTGGTGTTATTTCCTTAAGCACATCCTTTACATACTCCATGATCAATTTGGATCTCTTGTAGACCTATGAAAACCTTGCTCACAATTGGAAATGCTTTACAGTTTATATGAGAAATTATTCTATGCCATAATTCACATGGACTAATGGTGCTAGATGTAAGGGATAAATATGTGTGACCTTTCAATTTGTAGAGTCCTCCTTCTTCGAAACCAATTACAGTAGCACCATCTATTGTTTTCCCTTTCGGAAACATAAGAACTTCACCATATACAAAGGAAACTCTAAACCCTTTCTTATCTAGACTTGAGATGGAAAGAATATTCTTCTTTAAACCTGGAACATATAAGACTTCTTTCATCTTCATGAACTTTATAGTTCTTTATTTGTAAGAGGCTTCTCCCATTCCTTTGACGGGGTATTGATAATCATCTCTAAGTTGTACCTTATGTGAATAGTATATTTGGGTAAGAAAATAGAGTGAATCCTTATTTCATGTCATATGTTTGGAAGCACCACAGTCTATGAGCCAAGTGTCACTTCCATGAGTGATTGAACCTATGAGAGATGAAATTAGGACATACTCTTCACTAAAGTCTTCATTTTCTGCAGTCTTTTACTTTCCACTGATTCATTTTCTTTAGCTGCATGGACAGGGTACTTTCGGTTATTCTTCTTGAATTGATATTTCTTAAGAGGAAAATGTATGGCAATGTGTCCCATCTTATGACATGAATAAAATTCAAAGGATGAATAATCCCTTCTAGGTTTCTTATTCTTCTTGAAGTCTGGTAATCTTATGGGAGAAGAACCTTTACTCTTCCTTTTGATTCTTCCATTATTGGTGTGTGTAGAAAGATCTTGATATTCATTATCATTTATATTCTCTTCTCATATTGCTATCCTTCCTTCCTATTGTACAAATTCTTTCCATAGCTTGCTGAACTTAGTTAACTGTCTTCTAGCACATATTCCTCTAATGAAGGAATCCCATTCTCTAGGGAGACTATTCAGGGTGGTCATCACTACTTCTTTTTCACCAACGATATCACCAATGGATTCTAACTTTTATTTGATCTAAGATACTCTTGAGAAATATGATTGTATGGTCTTTTTCTTCTGTATCTTCACACCATTGACTTGGTTCCTCAAGGTCATTCTTATGTTGATGTTCTTACCTTCAAACATATTAGTTAGTGCATCAAACATTTATTTTGGTGTATTCTTTGAAGATAACTGGGAGATCAATTGATCCTTGATAGAATTAGCTATGATCCTTTTTACTTTATCATACCCTTTTTGTGTTTTTCCTTTGCCTCTTGTTTGTATGGTTCCTTGACCTCTTCTTTGATAAAACCATCTAGGCCTGTTCCTCAAGGATGAGCATGATATTGTACTTCCATGCTCTGAAGTTCTATGCTCCCTCAAAATTTTCATCAAGATTATTGTCATTTTTCATCTTTAATGAATGAGAACTTAAAATGGAAATATAGGGGATAGAAGTTACCAATATGGGGACTCTTTTTGGAATCTGCTTTAGGGTGACTTAGGGTTTGACTGGAAGACCCTAATTTTCCAACTAGGATCACTTGTAGAGTAGATTGGAGGAAAATATGAACTTCCCTAAGGCGAGCTAGATTGTATCTTGATTTTCTGGAATATAAGGATGAAACCTTGAAAATTTTGATTCCCTAGGTTTTCCCGGCAATAGTGGTAGGTCAAAAAGTGAAAATAATCAGAATGAAAAATTGCTTCAAAAAAAAGATGTTCCCTCCTAGGGCGAGTTGAATGTACCTTTCGTTTCAGCTGATATGTGGAGGGAGGTATCCGGAATAGTAAACCCTAGCTTGTCGGATTGCACTCTAAGTTGTTGCAAAATGTCTTCTTTCAGGTTATCTATGATACCATGTTAAGATTTTAAAAGTTCTTATATCAAAACAAAAGGATCTCTGAAAGAATAACAAGCACAACAAAGTAAAAGAGAACATAAATATTTATCCTAGGAAACCCTCATGGGGAAGAAAACCCAACAAAACTTCCTCTATATAGACTTCAACCAAGTACAATGTCATACCCAAAGAATAAGACTAGACTGCTTCCTCTCCTCTGTTGGCTGGAATATTTCACCTCCTACAGAAAGCAAGGTGTTCCCGTGGTCTGAATGGTTCAGATCCAGAACAAATAGAGGACATAGGTTGAAGACTCTCCCTAGATGATGTAGACATCTGGAATACAAGGCTTTGGCAGTTCACCTATGTACCTACAAAAAATCTCAACACAAAACGAATCAAAGCAACCAGAATATGATCTACTAATCTATGCTAGTGACTAAGGAATCTAGCAACATATATATGTGAAATCACAACAACAACATCATATGTGGGACAGAAATCAACTTGAATTATAAATATGAAGAATTTTACAACCAAGCCTTAGTGTTGACATGCATCTCCATGAAACCATCTCTTCATCCCCAAAAGCTACGACTCTATCTCTCTATGCTCTCTCCAAACAATCTTGGGCCAAGAATCAATCCAATAGCATAACAATACCTTCAAATGTTCTCCCCTCAACTATGGATATGAGATCATATTTATAGGGCTTAATGGATAGAGATGGTTGATAAATTAGTGGGTGAGGTGGCCTCTAAGGTCCTAGGATGATGGATCTTGAGCTCAACCAACCCACAACAGAAACGATAAGGCAGTACATGAGGTTGATCATCTAGAATCCTTGAGAAACTTCTCTTTTTACCTTTTTACCCAGGGTACCACACTTCTCCTTCTATGATAGAGTAGTTTTGGTAATAACCACCTATAAACCAAGGGCAATGGACGGTGGCACCATTTGTGGACAACCAATGAAAGGCAGTGCAAGTAGGGGTACCACTCCTGGATAAAGGGGCATGCACGGTGCTGGGAATTTGTATGACAGATTAATGAAAAACCATTTAGTTTCCACTCCAGAATATAGGATTTAGGGAAAGTAGGTATGTCAAATGTCTTATCACATGATGGTGACAGGATTTTGGTATAACAGGATGCCCCCCCAAAGCATGAGTCTTAGAGCGATACAATAAACAAGATCTTTTAGAACAAGTCATCGCCAAGAGATGAAAATGTTGGCTCGATCGGAGTATGCAGTCAAGTAGGCATCTATAGTACATCAGTATGTTGACTCATAGACACAAGTAACCAAACTCATAGCTGCAGACCAATACAAGGCAGATCCACGAGTGGAATAAACAAGCATGGCTACTAGAATACAGCATAGATCCATGTGATAGAGGACTCCAACTTGGACATAGCTACTAGACATACAACGTAGATATTTGTCATACAGACGCAAATTTGAGCATAGCCACGACCATACAAATGTGGATCCATGATAGATATACAAAAATCCATTGCAACCTAGGGAAAAAGCAATGGGCGCTTTTAAACAAGTGCCCAAGGTCTTCATCTCATCTTCCACATAGTACGATTCTATCCATGTGATTACAATGATCTGAAGTCGAACATGGTAGAAACCACTTGATTACCGGCCAATGATGTGAACCATTAACAAGTGCAAGGGAGATCACCATTAATGTCAATGATTCTCAAGGTACCCTAGTACAATCTACTGAGTGCGAATAGATGTCCTGATGTCGAACAACCAGTTGATTCTATCAATCAAAAGTTCAATGATGTGAACCTATGTCGAGAGCAAGAGAATCTATCATTAACGCATATAGATCTCAAGGTACTAAATATTGTTTCTAATACTATTTCCTGGATGATGAGCTGATGTCAATGGGAATAGTCTCGTCGAAGGAGGGCCATGATGAGTCCCACATCGATGACACAAAACTCAGAACATAGTTCTAGAATGATGTGAATGTAGTAACCATATCACTGACTCAAAGATAGTGACACAAAGATTGTGTAGACTACAGAGGTAAAACTTCTTCAGATCCCCTTTGATCATCGGGCGGCATGACAAAATGACTTGCAGCATAACCAGACAAGACAGATACACAATGCGACAATGGACAATGCATTGTTTTAAAAGACTCAAAGGATTGACATGACTCATGAAATTGGATCGTCACGGAGATCAACTAAATACCGAATTTACTGACATGATTGTGCAGACAAGTGCCATGTTCAAAGGTAACGACAAACAACTGCCATTATTTACAAAATGATTCCCTTCCCATTTTCCCCATCATGATCGATGAGTGCCTCTTTTCAGTTTTATGAGTTCAAAGAGGGTAACAAACACTCGATATAGCTTGTCAGAAGACAAGTCTACTCTCATATGTTTTACGAACCTGAGAGAGGAGGGGTTCATTCCCAAAAAGGGTCTCTCAATGTTTAATTTAATGAGTCCACTGAAAGAAAACTCGGTGTTTAGAGAGTCTGGACGAATACAGAAGAAAACTCCATGGGGGTCCTTTTTTGTATGATTTAGTCTCTAAGGCCCAAAAAAGTGTAAAATCATACCTTAGAGAACTCTTCCAGTCATGATTGGCTGGAGCGTTCCTTTCTCATAAACATTCCTATCTAAACTGAGAAATAGATAACCTATCGTCGGACGGATGACTCTTCAAATAATTTAGTGAGCGTGAAGAAGACAAGATCGCTCAACAATCTTTTCATATTTAGGTAGCCTGAAAAGGGTTTAAAGAGAACTCCATGAGGTCCCTTTATGCAACGTAATGTTTTACAAGCCTGGAAAGAATTAGAAATGGACTTGATGACTTTTTCATGTTTAAGGAGCCTGAAAAAGAGGTGAAAAGAGAACTCCATGACGCTTCTTTACACAATGTCGTATTTTACGAGCCTGGAAAGAAACCTGAACTAGACTCGGAACTTTGATATTAGATTTTTACAAGCATGACAAAGTGTCATAATAAACGCTCGACAACCTTTTCCATTTTGTGAAAGTACGAAAAATCCACAAACAAACTTTCCAAATCTTCTTACTAGAGTCAACCTGCAGACGACTCATAAACAAGTGTTAAATGCATTCAAAATCAACATTAAGAGATTATGACAAATAGATTTTGACCAAAACATGATGTAATATCAAAACTATAGTAATTCAGACCCAAAAAATGTCTATATAAGGCAAGTAAATAGTAAAAAATCAAAACATTTCACTATTTACCTCTAGCAGAGAGCACTTGGAGCATTTTCTAGCCAGATCTTCCACAGCTGATACCGGGAATTTCCACTGTCCATTTTCAGTCTTGTCAGCTGCAGGTAATAGCTAAGACCCTTATATTTCATTTCATAGCTTCTATTTTGGGATTTGGTGGGGTTTTGGGCCTATTTGACAAGCCCTAAAATCCAATATGCCAGCACCACGGCTATCCCTTATGGGATACATCGTACCACCCAAGAACCGCGCCAAGAACACGGCAGACATGCAGTGCTGGCCATGGAGAAGTTAAACAAATGATATGGGAAAAATTTATTCATTCTTTTTATTTGCAATGACTCAAGGATGATATTAATGCATACCATTGTTGTTTTTGGCAGGTCTAGGCGTCCAAAAAATGGTGATATGGAAGGAAAGAACACATGATGACGAGGATGTTACTACTGAAAGGAATGTAGTTTGCATTGCTGCACTCCAGGACTGTGGGATTTTAAAGTTCTTCTAGACACCAAGCATGGTGTCCCATGAGAGATTACTGGAACATATACTGAGAATGTGGAATCCAAAATAGCCATATTTTGAGGTGGGGGCACACATACTTATAGTGGAGGCAGAGGATATCTACTTCCTAACTGGCCTATCGAGACGGGGTGCCCCCATCTCATTGACAAGTTCCCTTGGTAGGGACATTACCACCAGAGAGCTCATAGATCGGCACTATGTACTAGGTACAGGTACATCGGGTAAGAAAATCCCCATCAGGGTAGTGATAGACAGGGCTCTATGAATTGTCTTGTTCACCATGCAGAGGGTGGCAGGGAGCCAGGGTGTGCATCAGGATTCCAAGGCACATATGTTGTATTCCCTAGAGGCTAAGGCACCTACAGTGTTCAACTATGTGGAAGCAATGATTATAATATTCAAGGATTAGTTGACTAAATGTCGGCAGGGAGAGCTAAAGCAGTTCGGCTTTGGTTCCATCTTAGCTTGCTTCTTCTTTGAGCGGGTCCAACATATGAGGCCCCAAGTGACTTTTCAGAGTCTGAGAGCACAAGACCCCTATATGCTGAGGTGGGTCCAGGTCATCGCTCACACAGGAGCGGGTAGGGGCAGAGTGAATTTCGGTGATCCATTCTTCAGATGGCTGCGGAATCAAATACTCATGGTTGAGGTCTATGCCTATGCAGGCACATATTTTACAGGTGATCCTGACCTACCACTCTCACCTAGAGGGAAGTGGAGTGACATTGGTAAGAAGCAAAAAACCCTAACAATGGAAAATGTTTTTATGTTTTTTATGTTTTATATTTTTTTATGATAAGTGACGAGACCTATTTGTCTTCATGCAGATGTTGGAGCAGTGAGGCCTAGAGGAGCATCTCCATTAGAAAAACAAGCCAGAGCTCGCTTCGTGCCACAGGGTGATGATATCACCGAGGAGCTAGAGGAGAACCTAGATAGGTTGACTCTAGACATCCTAGATGCTGATATAGATGACCTCCCGACTAGATATCAGAGATCTATGGCGGGAGTAACCGGCCGATTCAGCAGGGTACTACGTAGGGTGGCTCGAGCAATGATGTGCTATCACGAGCACCATTAGTGGATGAGACATGTATACTAAAAGCTAATAGCTTTAGGATTTTTTGTATGATGTTTTTCCTGAAAGCCTACGTGCTTCAGATGAGGTCTCGGGACCTGTTTTTGTAAAACTTTTTCATATATATATATATACAGAATTTTACACGGTGTTTATATGTCTCAAATGGATAAATGCATTTTCTATGATCTCTATGTGTCTTTAAATGTTTATTTGCAATATACCATGTTTTATTTAACATCATGAATGGGCAATATGCCAATCTAGGATGTAATTAGCCAATGAATCAGCAACTACATTATGTTCCCTAGGGATATGCCTATAGTTAATGGTTCCAAATGATATTTCTAACAAATGCACCCTCTGGAAGAGGTAGAGGGGCACCGGGTTCCTAATGGTGTAGATATGGTTTAAATGACAAACCACGAGCTAAGAGTCCATCAAAACTACTAGATCACAGACATCCTGGGAGGCAGGTTCAGTCAAAAGACCGATGACTGCTTCATATTCGGCAATGTTGTTAGTAGCGAGACCTAAACAAACCACTCCTGAACTGACCAAATCTTCAGCTGGGGAATAGAGAACCCAAGCAGCCAAGGCTAGATTCAAGGTGTGGCGGCAAGCACCATCAGTGAAGCCGTAGAAATCCATCTGCATGACCAAAACATGGTATAAAAAGACGCGGACACTAAAACTCAAAACCATCTTGAAAATGATGAAAGCACATTGAAAGTCAATCAATATACATATATACAAGATACCATCCAAGAAAACTTAGGCATAGTACCTTTTTAGGTACAACCCATTGCGAGGTTTCCCCAAGGGGATTCCATCATAATCAACTAACTCATAGGCTCCTTTCTCTAACACCTTGGAAATAACGAAAGGTCCATACCACATGGAATTGAACTTACCCTTCCCTAGCTTATCATATCTCTAGTCATAAGTGAAAACTAGGTCACCCTTGTTGAAAACAAGAGGCTGGATGGACTTATCGTACTACTCCTTGACACGTTTCGTATGTGCCTCATTAGCTAAGATAACATCTCTACAAGTCTCATCAAGGTTATTTAAATGCAAAAATCTCGCTTCCTTTGCAGAAGTGTCTGAGAGAAGTTCAACGGCAAGTTGTAAAGATGGAATTTGACATTGGATTGGCAAGACAGCTTCAAGTCCATAGACAAGCTAGAATGGCATGAAACCAGTAGCTGTTTTAACAGAAGTACGATAAGCCCAAAGAGCAGAAAAAAGAATGAGATGCCAATTGGATTTATGATCTCCAACCATATGATGAAGCATAGTTTTCAAAACCTTGTTAATGGCCTCTACCAAACCATTAGCTTGTGGATAATATGGGGTAGAGTTTTCATGGCAAAAACCTAGCTTGGCACTCAATTCCTCCATCATTTGATTACAGAAATGAGATCCGTGATCAGTGATGATGGACTGCGGAACTCCAAATATAGCTATGATATGATTGAACAAGAAGAGAGTGACAGTCTTACCATCTTCTGCATATGTAGGCATGGCGTCAGCCCATTTTGTGAAATAATCCATGGCTACGATGATGTAACCATGCCCCCCAGCTGAGGTAGGCTTACAATGCATGACGTCAATCCCCATTTGGCAAAAGGGACAACGACAATGATGGGCTTAAGAGGAGCAGGATGGGTGCACTTTTTGAGATAAAAATGTTAGCGAGGTGGGCATTTCTTAACAGCCTCATGATAGTCTTTGAAGACAGAAGGCCAGAAATAGCCAACACAAAGGATTTTCTGGGCTATAGCCATCCCAGATAATGACCGCCACATGCTCCAGAGTGGCAATAATTCAACACGTGTTCAGCCTTCTCATGAGTGAGGCATCGCCGAAGAATGGAATCAATCCCATGTCTATACAAGGTATCATTTAAGATACGATAGTACTTCGCATGGTGATGGATGTGGTGACGATCATCATGAGATAGATGCGGCTAAAAATGATGGGTCTGGAGATAAATCAGCAAATATCCATACCAAGGATCAGTAATGCTAATTAGGAATAGGAATTCATCTGGAAATGAATCGTTGGGCTCAGATTCTGTGGTAGCACAGGGAAGGTCACACGTAAGCTTAGAAAAAACCAAGGATTTCTTTGATGTATCCTTGGCAAAATCGAGATCAAACTCCTGAAGGATGACGATCCAATGGGAGTACTTGCCTTCGAGTACCTAACGAGTGAGAATGTAGTGCATCGGGTTCTGGTCTGCCAATATGGTGGTAGTGTGAAGCACAATGTAGTGATTAAATGTTTGCACAGCAATGACCATGGATAAAGATAGCTTCTCCACATGTGAATAATGGGTTTCAAAATCAATAAGATTCTTACTGGTGTAATAAATCACATGCTCCTGACCGTGGAGATTGTCTTGCACTAAAACCATGGCGATGGTAGTAGCAGAGGCAACAATATATAAGAGAAAGTCCTTTGAATAATCTGGCAGTTGTAGCACGAGTGATTGAGTCAGAGTGTGCTTAAGATTATCAAAGGTGCATTGGGCTTCGTTGTTATAGCGGATTTCACCACACTAGATGAATCACACATTGTATGGCCTTCCCCTGTCCCGCTGCAGACTCATTAACCCCTATGGACCATTTGTTGTCTTTTGATGTATCATTGACCATCCCTAAAAACATTAGAAAAATGATATACGCAGCCTTTTCCCCTATAACCGCGTACATACGCGGATATTCCCTCGATAGTCACATACATCAGGATGTGTGCATAATCCAAAACTGTTGGAGCGTTCCTTGACTTGGATCCGACTCATATGACTCTTGTCCTTCCATATGCCTTGAGATCGCACGAATTCGACCTTTCAGTATCCATTTGAAAAGCTATATAAGGAACCCATTGAGACATTGAAAGCATAAGAGAGAATTGAGAGTATCGAAACTATAGTCCATTGTTGCAAGAACTATACTTGAGTCTGCATCCCTTTGTCCCTTTGGAGCACTGTTGTGTTCTTCCCAAGCTTGCCTTTGCTTGTAAGCTTGCTATCAGAATGATGGAGGATTGAGGTGGTGGAGGCCCAAGTGGGGGATTCAGTTTCTTCGGTTCGCAGACGTGCCATCAGAGGTTGTTACTTGTAATCTCTAATTCATATTAATAGAAATATCTTTTCTTGTCCAGTAATGTGTATTTGAATGAATGCTCCTTCCATTGGAATATGTCAAATGCTTATACATTATTGATTATATATGCTAGAATATATCTAACACCATGAAATATAGTATGCTTGTATTGTTTACTTGTTGTTGAGGACATGCTATAACAATTCAAGCTGAAGATTGGAAAGCTCAACGGGGATCTACTTCAACCGTCCAGAATAAGGTACGAGGTTCGATCCTTTAGTGTTAGATGCTTTTATTTCTATTGCATATTGGGAAAGATTGATTTTTGGAGTCTAGTTGTCTGTTGTGGTACCCCAAGCCAAAGGAATTTCTCTCCGTAACAGAATTGGCGACTCCGCTGGGGATGTTCCTTGTTTTTCTTTGGGGTTGGGGGCACAATGGGCTTGATATTATTGATCTGCTCTTTGTTTCTCTCTGTTTCTATGTCGCATGTTATAGTATGTTTGTCCATTGACACTCCCCTTTATTGGTTTTCCTTGACCTACTTTTTACCACTGCCTTCTCTATATACGTGGGTTTTTGGCCAACAGTCGCGTGTATACACAGGTTTTTGGCCAAAAGGTGCGTACATACGTAGCTGTTCTTTATACAGTCACGTACATCCTCCCTTTTGGTGAGTCTGATGTTGTGGGAAGTGGCTGGGTGGGTTGTGAGTGTGGTTGGGTCTTCCTTGGGTCTGAAGTTGTCTGTTGGATGCTTCTTTTGTGGCCAGAGACTGTTCGTGCCTTTCTCAAGTATTACGTCCATATC
>LPNX010487632.1:274418-322360 GCA_001517045.1 Pseudotsuga menziesii | reverse complement strand
TGTTCGAAGGAAGTTGAAACCTGAGTCGGCCATTCCTCAGTTATCTTGACTTTGCATGTCGGCCATTCCCAGTACAGTTACTGGTTCGTGCACCTTATGTTCGAGTTCTTCCATATTATACAGCCTTGCTGAGTACCTTGTGTTGGATGATGGGGGATTCCTTAATGCCCTCCTTCCAGCGGATTTTATCCCATCAACTTCAGATCATTTATTCTGGGATTGGAGTCTAGATTCATTTTGAGTGCCTTGAGACTTGCAGTCATCAGTGGCAGGTTCTCTCGCCATCGATAGTTTTGGGAATACATTAATGTCCCCTGATCGATGGATTCTCTCAAGTGTTCGACCTCAACACATTTATTCACACTTGTTAGTTTGCACTATAGTACCTTGATTCCCATTTTCATTATTGGTGGGTGATCTCGCGTCTGTTAACGGTATACATCAATGACCGGTAATCAGATGATGGACTACTATGTTCGACCTCGACACCTCTATTCGCATAGTAGGACATGTACTCGTTGCGGTTTGTGTAGAAGACCTTCCAGATTGGTGGCATCCACTATATGCTACCTCCTTGATCGTGCCAGTGTTCATGAGATTTCAGCTCTCGTGACTTGTTCCAGTATATGTCAGACATTTCCAGCCACTATGGAGATCTTGATCTATTATATATCTTCAACCTTTGTGGAGATCATTGTGCTTTGTATATCTTCATCATGGAGATTTTGATCTATGTATATTGTATGTGGTGATGACCACATATGTTCTATCATGTTTCATGCCTATTCATGGCCATTGTACTCTTATGTATCCGGGACTGCTAGATGTATTTGCAGTTATATGCAGAGTTGTATTACGGTATTATGCTAATTGGGTGGCTGGTCTTCCATTTGGGTACCTTCATCACTTCACTTCTAGGATGGACTTATAATGTATTTCGGCCATTGTATAACCCCTCTGATATCATACATTAGGGTGCATCTGTTATAGCGGATTTCACCACACTAGGTGAATCACACATTGTATGGCCTTCCCCTATCCCGATGCAGACTCATTAACCCCTATGGACCATTTGTTGTCTTTTGATGTATCATTAACGATCCCTAAAAACATTAGAAAAATGATATACGCGGCCTTTTCCCCTATAACCGCGTACATACGCGGATATTCCCTCGATAATTGCGTACATCGGGATGTGTGCATAATCCAAAACTGTTGGAGCGTTCCTTGACTTGGATCCGACTCATATGACTCCTGGCCTTCCATATGCCTTGAGATCACACGAATTCGACCTTTCAGTATCCATTTGAAAAGATATATAAGGAACCCATTGAGACATTGAAAGCATAAGAGAGAATTGAGAGTATCGAAACTATAGTCCATTGTTGCCAGAACTATACTTGAGTCTGCATCCCTTTGTCCCTTTGGAGCACTGTTGTGTTCTTCCCAAGCTTGCCTTTGCTTGTAAGCTTGCTATCAGAGTGATGGAGGATTGAGGTGGTGGAGGCCCAAGTGGGGGATTCAGTTTCTTCGGTTCATAGACGTGCCATCAGAGGTTGTTACTTGTAATCTCTGATTCATATTAATAGAAATATCTTTTCCTGTTCAGTAATGTGTATTTGAATGAATGCTGCTTCCAGTGGAATATGTCAAATGCTTATACATTATTGATTATATATGCTAGAATAGATCTAACACCATGAAATATAGTATGCTTGTATTGTTTACTTGTTGTTGAGGACGTGCAATAACAATTCAAGCTGAAGATTGGAAAGCTCAACGGGGATCTACTTCAACCGTCCGGAATAAGGTACGAGGTTCGATCCTTTAGTGTTAGATGCTTTTATTTCTATTGCATATTGGGAAAGATTGATTTCTGGAGTCTAGCTGTCTGTTGTGGTACCCCAAGCCATAGGAATTTCTCTCCGTAACATTCATCATCCCAGAAGAATGGAGTGTTCTTCTTGAGGAGACACATATAACCGTGCGTTTTCTCACCAAAATTGCACATGAAACAACATAGAAAGTTTTCCTTCCCCTGCAAACCTTGGAGTTCAAGGATGTTGGTTGGGGTTGGTAGATTAATGATAGCTGCAATCTTCAAAGGATCGATCCACCTGCCATGTTTGGATACCAAAAAGCCAAGAAGACATCCCATCTCAATGCAAAAAACACATTTATGTGGATTGAGCCGTATATTATAATGACGGCATCTTAGGAATATGTCTCTAAGATGACCAGGATGATCTTCCCGTCGCTGTGAATGAGCAGGGAGGTCGTCAAGGTACGGTTCAATAATATGTTTAACGTCATGAAATGCATAGGACATCACAAGCTGGAATGTGGCTCCAACATTTTTGAAGCCAAAAGGTAACTTCTTATATGCAAAGGTTCCCCATGGGAAAATGAATGTCGTCTTATGCTGTTCGTAAGGCAATATCTCAATCTGATTGTAGCTGGAGGAGCCATCCATGAATGAAAAGATGACACTTCCAGCACAGTTGTCGATAATCTGATCAATATGCACGGTAGGAAAGTTTTCCTTGGGACAAGCTTTATTTAAATCCCTAAAGTCGATGCAAACTCTAATGGTGCCCTACTTTTTATTGACAGGGACAACGTTTGATACCCATTCCATCAGAGGTACAAGATAAATAAAACCGGCTGTCAGAAGTTTCTCAATCTCAGCTTTAATAGCTGTGACCTTCCTAGGATGGACTTGCCTAAGTTTTTGCCTAACAAGCTTAGCCATGGGATAAGTTTTAATCTTGTGGACCACAATGGAAGGGTCAATCCCCGGCATCTCTTCATAGGACCAGGCAAAAATATCACGGAATTCCTTAAAAAGGTGCCTTATATGCTTCAAATTCATCTATGGAGCAGTTCTACCCAACATGAACGTGCTCAATAACATCAGGCTTGGCTGATATGTCAATTGGGTTCGTTTGAGTAATGTTGCAAAGGTTTTCTTCAGAATCTGTGTCTTGCAACAATATAGGACTTTACGGAATGTTGACAATATCAGTAGGAAACAAGGATGCAAAATCATGGCTGCATCGATATTCATTATCCTCCCAAATGGGCTCATCTGTATTCATGATCTCTATAATGGACTCGTCAAAAGGAAAACTCTCAGAGAGATAATCTAGAATCGGAAGAGAAGGTTATAACCAGTACGGTAAATGGTAAGGATCTGAAGCCACTAAATGAAGGTCATCAATGTGATCATCGGAACAAGTTTGAATGGTGTCATACATAGCTTCGTGCGGGCTCAACAAGGTGGACTCAACAACATTTTTTCCCTTGGGCTCAAAATAAAATGAGGTGATCATATGTACTATTGTAGTATCCGTGTTAGGAGGAGTAGATGGAAAAATCCCCATAAGGGATGAATCCTTCAGCATACCTACCCCAATCGACTGGTAAGGAGGAGGGGAGTGACCTAACATGGGGATGGTATTAGCCGTGGAAGTAGTAACATCTGCCGTACAAAAATCAAGCTGGTCAATGGTAACAATTCTCCCAAGATGCAGGAATTGGATCGTTTGAAATACAGTTGAAGCAACAGAAGTCATGGCATAGAACCAATTCCTTCCTAAAAGGAGGTTATAATCCAAAGGGGCATCCACCACTTCAACTTGGATGGAAACAGTTTTTCCCCCCAACTCGACTGCGAGGGCTGATATGAGAGCATGGGGTTGGAAACCCCATCCATCAAAGTATTTAAGGGTTGTAGGTGATGTAACAAGCTTGGGAGATCCAAGAGCTTTCCAACAAGTTAGAGATAACACCGAGGTCGAAGTCCCTTCATCTAGTACCATTTGAAAGACTTTCTTTCCCACTACTGTCGTAATGATCTGAAAATCAAGTTTATGTGGTAATATAGGTTTATAGTTCTCAACGTTGAAATGGATCAAGTTAGTGTTATCTAGGTCTACAGCTCCTAATGTTGTCAACAAGTTCTTGCGCTATGTGGGGCAAATTTGGACTACTTCTAGGGTAGACATCGCACAAGGTTCCTGAGCGAGATGTTCAACCACATTATAGAATTGAGCAGCTCGGGCATTGGGATTAAAGACAACCTTCCAAAGAGTACTCTTTGGTGGGTGCAAAATCATGTGAAGAGTAGGCTTCTCGATATACAAGGGAACAGTAGACGAGGATTCCAGAGAACTAGTAGAGGGAGCTTTCCCTGAAGAAGATTGATCTTTCTTTTTATCTGCAGGTTTATCATAATTTTGGCTTCGAGTTTGCAGATGGATGGTATCTGAGGACATCATATAAATTTCCTCCGATGAACTAGAGTTACCCTGGTTAGACATGCGGTTTACCAGTTATTGTTGAGAGGGAAAGGGATCCATAAGTACTGCAGGTGCGGGATTAGACTTCAGAAACTGGGAGATTTTATCTCGATGGGGATATGCCTTTGAAAAATTGTCACCACCACATAACAGACAAGGATATTTATCCTTCCTTTTCCCTTTGTCGTTGCCATTATTGGTTGATCATGGGATCTCCTATTGGTTTCCAAGTTTTTTATTTTGATTTTTACCTTTATTTTTATTACCCGAGGTTTGAGTACTTTGAATCGAATCAATCTCAGCAGAAACCTTAGGACTCGAAGGAGTAGCAGTTTGGGTTTTCTTGGTAGGTTTCGTTGCAGATGGGGACTAGATTGAACCAACAATCCCATCAATAGGTACTTCTGCTGGTGGCTTGGTAGGGTCAGTGCTAGGGCAAGGAGCTTGAGGAATCAGGTCATAAAGAGTCTCAGACTATGAATAGACCAAGTCTAGGTACTGAGTCCGACTAATAGCCTGCTCTTAAATAATGGTACCACCCATGGCCACATCTCGGGCAATAGGAGGCAACAAGGACTTAGTGAACCAATCAGCTAACAACTGATCCAGAATAGGGGCCTTAATAAGCTTTCTCCGCCTTCTCCACTCATGAATATGATCAAAAATGTGGGTGGAGGTGTTCTATCATAGAAAAGTTAAAATTTCAGTGCCTGTTTCATAACGGATAGGGATTTGAAAGTGCGTGAGAAATACGGTTTCCTACGAGCCAAAATCCACAAATGAATGTTGTGAGACTTCAATCTACCACTTCGCGGCCATACCAGTCAAAATTCGCTGAAAGAGTCATAACCGAACAGAATCATCCATGAGGGAGTTCGAGGAACACCACAAATGAAAAGTCATAACATGGTTCCGTGGATCCTCACCCTACTTCCCATTGAATTTTGGAATATCCGATGGTAACTTTACCGAAATGGGAGGCCACGAGGGATTATGTCGAATGGTATCATTAATCAATTTGGACAAATCAAGCAAGTCCAAAGTTGCTAGGAAAGGTAATTGTCTATTTGGTTGCACATACTGGTAATATTGATATGGCATATAATTACCAGTAGGGCCATAAGTAGGCTGATAAATAGGTTGCTGTGAGGAAGAACCACCAAAGGATCCACCCATGGGGGGTTGATTTCCAGAATTACGACCACTAGGACCACCAGGGCCTCTAGGAGGAGGACCACCAAAGCCATTGGGACCACCAAGATCACAAGTAGGTGGACCACCAGACCCTTTGAAGCCTCAAGGAGGTGGTAAACCACCAGAGCCACCGGAACCACTAGGTGGAGGGCCACCAGACCCTCTGAAGCCATAAGGATGAAAGCCACCAGGTCCCCCAGGACCACTAGAACCCCTAGGACCATAAGGAGGAAAGTTTCAATATCCTATGGGACCATGAGGTCCCCCAAGGGGAGGACCTCCATAAGGTGGTCATGCCGCACCTCCCATAGTATGTATAGGTGTCCCTCCCATGGCGTAAAAGTATTACTAGGGTATGGAATTCCAGTATAAGAAATTCCTGTAGGATTAGATAGATGATTACCTACAGGTATTTGATAACCATAACCACTAGAAGACTGAATGGTAACAGGTTGTGCCCCCAAGGGCTGACCTAAACTAGATAGGGGATTTACCACATTAGTGTGGGTGGGAGGGACAAAAACTATAGATGTTTCAATGTTAGAGGTCTATCCTTGAGTAGGTACAACTTCGGTATCAGATAATGTAGGTTGTGCCGAGGGTTCCCCCCCGACATTCAAAGGTACTGATGAAGCAAGAATTGAAGGTTGGGCCCTAGATGCAAAATACCTGGGAGGATTTGGAACAGAAATAACATAAGAGGTGAGAGGGGTGGAAATTTGACCTGGGCTATGGGTTGTTAATGGGCGATCTATAATTAGTTCAATGGGTCTCATAGAATTGGCTAGTGAACGATATCCCATAGGAAGGAATGTGGAATGTACTGGTGTAGAGCCTAATAAGTTATTAATCTACTTTGCTACCTCCTGTGCATGGAGAATAGCAGCACGGTATTTCCTTCATTCTTCTTCAGCATCTGGAGAACTTACATGGGTGCCAAATGAGGCAATGGCCTGTCCGATAGGTGTCTCTGAAAAAGGAGCATTAGGACCAAAGTCCAGACGGGTATCATCAACATGACCTTCCAAGGGAGAATGGGACGATGAATTTCCCTGAGAGGGTTGTTGGACCAGGGGAGGTGAGTGTGAAGAATATGGTACTCCACTTTCCACCACCACATTATCTCCCACTTGGGAGGTGGTAGCAGCTCCCTGGTCGATAGCTTCCATTGGATTTTCTCCTGAAACAGGAATAAAATTAGGTGGCAAGCCTTGTACTCTTATGGACTATCTTAACTCAGCCAATTTGTACATTTCCTATCTAACATAGGGTCTGAAAATCTTAAACAAAACACACCAAAAGACTTCCCTACTCAAACTATAGGTCAAAACAAGCAGAGCTAAAATGACAGGAGGAGTTCAAAAGTTAGGTCTCTCACTAGGATTGTCAAGAAGGTGCCACTCGTGATATACCTCAAGGGTACGTGCGTAGTAATCTCCCAGAATTTTTTTTTTGGTGTATGGCTCCAAACAAGATAGCCAAAGGGATTTTCTCAGAAAGATAAGGTACCCTAGTGGGGTCTCCCGATATACTCAAGGTACATGGGAGCTTGAATCGGTAGTAGTGTTGTCTAATGCATAACCGTACACAAGGGTACTTCCGATATACAATCAAGTACGTGAAGTACCTTTCTATATACCTCAAGGGTACGTGAAAGGCCATTCGATATACCGATGGTACATGGAAGAACCGCGTGAGTCCCGGAATGTAATGCTGACAAATAACGATAGCTCCTACGCTTTACGACACCCGAACATGTCTCTAACCTATCACTCAAGTTACTACGTAAATTTTAACCTACAACTACCGTTAATTTTAACTTGTACAGTTAGGTGAATGCATGATGTTTTGACAGAAATGTAAAACCATGCAATATGCTTGTGCAAATGTTCACTTTACCGTTCAGTATGCCTACTTACGGGAGGGAAGAAAGCGTTTTTCTTTTTGTTTCAAAACCAAAAATCATTCCAATCAACAGTCATGAACATCAAATCAAAGACAAGTAAATACTTTTACAAACCAAATTCTTCTTTTCGAAAGCAAATGGGAAGGGTGAGAAACTCTTTTCCTAAAATAACAACACCAAGCACACCTATATGCCAATGCACTCTTTTCAAATTTCTCAAAAACATCAGCAAATCTAACTTAAAACTACCATTTTTTTTTTGATCAAGATAGTCCTATATGCATGAGAGAAGAAAGATCACAAAGGTCCTGAAAGCTTGTAAATCCAATCAGAAAACCCAAATCCAATGCTCAAATATGATGTCCTAATCTTAAGAAAAACTTTTATTTTTTTAAGGAAAGAAAAAGAAGTTTACTATGCAAGCAAGAAATGAAATCTAGAAGCTAATCTAGTGTTCTTCGTTCAGTATATGCAATGAAAAGAGACTTCAATGAGCACCTTAACTTTCAGAAAACAAGAAATCCTTCTTTAAGCACCACCAACAAGAAAAAAACGGGTGAACAATCAAAAAGACTAAATAAAATTTTGAAATTCCACTCAAATCAAGCTTAAACCATCAAAGAAACAAGCCACACACATCAGATTCAATAACACAAGTCTGATAACAGAACTGAAAGTAATCAAAATTCCAATTTTTTATAAAGAAAATGAGGAAAAAGAGTTTTGGACTAAGGCCTACCTAGCACCACATTTCGTAGGTGTTATAAGAGTGTTTCCAAAGCAGCACCGCTCCTTGCAAACCAGATACATGCGGTGGCACCACTTACTACTCACTATGTTCAGGCGGTGGCACTGCTCCTCGTACACAGCATGGGCGTGGTTCCCTGTAGATGGCCAAAACAAAAAAGAGAACAATTGGTCAGATCAGAAAAGACTAGATCAAGGAAAATACTGTCGAATTGAATGTGCTAACAGAGCATAAAAGATCGAAATGACTCAGATCTGAACAGATCTAGAAATTTCAAACCCAAATAATACAAATCAGAAAGTAGATCTGACTAAAAAGAGTTGAAGAAAATGGAGACTGGATTCAGACAAGAGTTGCAGACTAAAGAAGATCAGAACAACTTGTTGCATCTGCAACAATTTCCCAAAATTATGAAAATTTTGGGACCCTCCTTTACTTTGAATTAGTCAGTTCTTTTCTTGATTTCAGCCTATTGATTTTTGGCCTATGGATTTTAAAGCGTCCTTCGGCACTTTGGGTTACTGTCAATCGATTGGTGCTTGCTCATTTCAATGTTTTAATGAATCTCATCCTTAGTTGAATGCGTCATCGTCTTGCATGTCTCTCGAAGCCTTGTTCAATCGGGAGTTAAGTCTTTATCCTTTTTCGCCGTTGCGGGCAGATAGTTGATCCTACATTCCGCCGTTGCGAAGCATTTTCGGGTGTGGACTGTCCTTTTCGCTCCGACCGTTGCACGTGGGTTTTCATTCTGCGCCATTTCGGGAGGGTTTGGATTCTTTGTCAGAGGGATTTGAAGTCTCCCTCGTCTGATTCTGCGGACAGACCTTTTTTTTCAGGCATCCGCCGTTGCGGATTGCTTCGGACTTTGGCTTTCATCGGCGCTCCGATGTGTGTCGTGTTTTTGTCGGATTTGTAGCGGAGTGCTTGGCCATCGTTTGCTCCTCCGCTGCAGATGGCATCGTGCTCCAAGCTTCTGCCGTTGCGGAGGGGTTCAGATTCTTGGTCATCCGATCAAGGTATCCGTCGACGCCTGACGTTGTTTTTCGCGCGTTATATTTAGCCGGGTGGGTGATTTAGTACCAGGGATTGTCCGCCGTTGTGGAGGGACTGAATTTCTAGTCACCCGACGCCGCTTTCTTTTCACGCCCGATTTAAATGCTCGCATGTGTGGCATTTTTTATATATACGGTGCGACAGTCAGGGGTTTGTATTGTTTTTTTATTATTGTGGAGCACTATCGCGGTGAGTTGAGCTGTCGTGCTTCGAAAGGAGAGAAGGTCTAGCTGTCACTATACCAGCTTCCAGGTGGTGAGGGTAGATTTCCAACCGTCATCAGCTTGATCAGTTCGCCAGTTTGCCAAGTAGGTGCATCTCGTTTTTTTCCCCATTGCGTTGAACGATTTTGATTTTCTACCGTGTTTTGGGGTCCCGGCATTTTTTTTTTCTCGTCCAGCTAGGATTTAAGCTCGTTTAGGTTGGTTATTATCTTAACCTAGGGTGAGGGGGGACATTTTTAACCTGTTAAGCCGATTACTTTCCACCTGTTAGTCATTGCTTGTTTGCAAGGGTTGAAAGGTTTTAGGCGCAGACGGCCGTTACACCGTCTGCGCCAGGCCTTGCTGCACGGACATGATAGACAAGGAGTGGTCGGCGTTGGAGTCTTGCGTTGGGGAGTCTGGTGGGCGATTATTTCCCTAAGTGCTTTCCAGGGGTTTTGAACCCAGGCTATTTTTCCCGCGCAGTTAGGCACAGTTCCGTCGAAGAATTCATTGGTTTGCCGGGGGGGGGGCATTGGGTTGTTGAAAGAGATTTTACAGTCGACAGGGTCACTTCTTCGCTACTCCAGTCGTAGCCCGTGTCGATTGCGAAACCCCTAGCCGCCCTTTCGGTTCCCATCGCCTGGAAACCCTATCCTTTTAAGGGGAGGTTTCGCCATTTGTAATGCATGGGTTGAGATCAGCTTGGGTGGTTTTCCATGGGAATATCCAGGACAGAAAGTAAATGTTTCCCGAGCGATGTATAGTCAAGTTAATGGAGCTTTTCCACCATAAGCCGCATGAGTCGTCATTAGTCTCGTGGATTGCTGAGCTCTGTGGTTCAAATGTTGACTGTCGCGAACCTTCACTCCGTTTGTTAATGAAATAGATTAATGGCGAAATACTGCACATTGCATATAATATGCTAGTTTGTTTGTATCGTTACCGTGCGGAAAGTGGCATGTTGCAGTTTCATGTAGATTTCACGCTAACACTAATATGACTGATAAACTTGCTGCATGTGGAATAGATCATAAGATGGTTCATTCATAAGGCATTGTAAGGTTGAATAATATATGTATTAAGTGCATGGGATAACAGCACGTTACACAATACTACATGCTAGTGCGGTTACTCAATATGAGGAACTTATATTTGATTTTATTGAATGGTCACAATTATGATACATTTGAGGAAGGATAAATTGATGCACAATATCACAAATTCAAACTACTTAAATGTCATAATGTTTTACATTGCAGGACGAACTCACAATGTCCAGAAGGCAGAAGAAGAAAGCCCCAGCAGCGGAAGAAGTATCAGTACCCGAAGCAGAAACAAAAACTGAGTACATCTATGAGGACACCCAATGTGTCACAGGGGTTGAACCTGAATATAAATGGGGAGAAATATACAGGTTGATTTCCCGCAGGGAAGTCCTAGACATGGGTCTTGAGGAAGCACCCATTTATGCAAATATAGAAAAATCTGCCATTATGAAGGTCGCCACCAGGCCAGAGCTGTTTCCATGCTCGGAAGTGATGAAATGGATCCTGCCACACACCAACCATGGCACAATGCTTATGTGTAATGTTGAGGGTCAGGGCTATGTTGCATTTAGCCCTGGATACGTGGCCTTAGCTTACCATCTGCCTGAACCTCAGGTCTTCTTGTCCAATGAGTGGTTGGACAACCTCAGAATGGATTTAGTAGGAACCATGAGGAAAATGCTATTACCAGGGAAGCTCTATAGACATAGAGCAACTGAAGATTATGACACAGCCAGCCTTAGAGCCCCTTACAGATTCATAGCTCTAATGCTGAATAGGATTTTCGGGAGGGCTAATGGCAGGTTATTCAAATTTGAATGGATACCCCTGATTTTCTATGTGGCAACAGAAGGAACGGTCTTCAATTGGGCCAGCCTGGTATCAACTAGTCTCTCCTCTTGTGTAGCTGCAACAAAAGGAGGAGAAGCCCAGAAAAGATCTGAGTTTTATATGAGCTCGATTCTGATAGATTGCATACTCTGTAACCAGCCTTTCCCAAGCCTCCAGTGTGTATGGGATAGGGACAGAATGCCTATTTACTTAGCTTACAAACCATTATGGGCTCATCTGTACCACGATCACTACCAAGAAGTATGTGAGCAATTTATTATGCCATTATACAAGCTCATCTTCTGGGGGGGATGTGATTGTATGTCTGAAGATTCCATGCAAGTGATTGAAGAGTATGGAGATTATTTCCTGACCGGAAATGGCATGTATATTAGAATGTATGGGGGATCAAAGACACCCCATCTACTGCCAAAGTATGCCACAGATTATATAGTCCACAAAGAGGCAGTAAGACAAGTGTTTATTGACGGTGTTGGTCATTTCTCGTTTCAGAAAAAGAAGGCTGCCTATCCACCTCTACCATTTAAGCTAGGCAGCTGCAGTTTCGCCAATGTGAAGCAGGCTGCAGAATTTGTAGAGGAACTTGGGAAGTTCCACTTTGGTGAGATTACTTTCAGACGAAATGACACTCATAGCAAAGTAGCGAAACACTGCAGGAAACATAAAGTATACTTCGAATACAACCATCATTACGATAAAGACGAATCGGTCTATAGGAATGCCCCTAACATGGCAGCACTCAGGAGAAAATTCAAGCCGAAGAACCCCACCAAGGGTGGGAAAGGATCTGAACAAGATAAAGCCAAGCAAGCTAAGGCTGAAGAAGCATCCAAAAGGATAAGAGAGGAGGCTCGGAGGTTGGAAGATGAGGCTGTAGAGTGGATGCGAAAGGGGGAAGAAGAAAAGAGGAAAGCTTCCTAGGAAGCAGCTGAACAAGCCAATGAAGCAGCCAGAGAAACAGAAGAAGCTGCTAGGCAAGCAGCCGAAGAAGCCTAGAGAAAGCTAGATGAAGAACTGCAAAGAGCAGGAGGCTGAACAGATTAAGTTGACGCAATAGCAAGCTCCTGAAACATCATCAGGGTTGAGTCAGGGAGAGGAAAACCCCGAGATGCAGATCCCTCAAGTGCCCACTACCATCGAAGCTGCTACCCCTATGATTCAGCTGGTACCCTTCGTGCAGGAAAAAGGTGAAGAAGTCCCTGATTTCAGAACCGTATATTATGATAGGGCTACTAAAAGGATAATGAGGAGAATAGAAAGAAAGGCAGGGGCAGAAGAAATGGCCAACAAAATGATAACATATAAGGTCATGATGGTAGGAACAGATGTAGATCCAAGGTTTACTATAAGGGTCGAGACTGCAGCAATACATGCTTCAGAGGATAACATAGACAGAATGATGATTGAAATAGAGTCATCCAAGAAGACCTCCTCTCAGCGTAAGGACACCCTGAGAAAAGAAAGGGAAGTAGGAAATAGACTTAAGAGAAAATATGAACATGTGCTGAAAGAGATGGATGCCACAAAGAGTGAAATCTACGCCATCCAGGTAGAAGCAAAGGCCAAGGAAACAGCACATAATGCTTTGGAAAGTTCACAATAGGAAATCCAACACTTAAAGAATGAAAAGGAACAGTTGAAGGCAAAGATAGAAGACCTAGAAGTGCAGCAGTCTATTATCTATGAGTCCAATGCCGCATACGATAAAGAACTGAAAGAGCAGCTGGAAGCAACCAAGGAACAGCAGGTTGATCTACAACCAGTTAAAGAACACATCCTGGCCCAGAAAGCTAAAGTGCTACACCTGCAAACTGCTCTAGAAGAAGAAAGATGCCAAGTCCTCCAGATTGATAGCCGACTTGAAGAAATCTTGGAAACAACTTCTTATTTTGTTGACAGGTCCCAAGACATCCTCGAAGTACTAACTACAAGGATAGCAAGGGTAGAGAATGAAGAGGAAGTCCCAGCTGAGCTACCATCCAGGGATAAACGAGCCCTTAAATGGGACCATGATCTGATAGAATTCGCTATCAATACTACAGAAGACTTCCAGAAAACTGTCAAGAAGACCAAAGGAGTCTGCGCAGAATTCTTCAGGAGAGCCCTGGTTACCTACAACAGATGTCAGATAGAAGCCGAGCAAAGGCTATATGAGTTCCCTAATCATGATGCATTTGTAGAAATGTTGCAGAAAGGACAGCAAGATGAAGAAGCCAGAGTACAATGCATCAAAGCTATTGATGATCAAATGCTAAAAAATGAAATATGCCATATAGCCATCAGTATATAGCTCTTAGAAGAGCAGGTGCGATTGAACACAGCCAGGGTAGAGGTCATTAGAAACCAGGCTGAAAATTTCGAGCTAAACATTCAGTTTTTAGAGCCGAGCTCGTTTGAATATCTCGCTGCTGAAACAACAGCGTGGAAGAAATTCTTGGGAAACCAAGCAGAACCCTCCTCACAAGAGGATCGGTCAACTGTGTTGTAATTTAATACGTTTGTAAAAGGTTTTTTTTGGGAAAATGAAACGTTGGGAAGACAAAAGGGTTGGGAAGCCCAAAGGTCACTTTGGGCAGCCCAACCAATTTTTGCTTTTTGTATAAAAATAGGAAACGTAGAGAAGAGAAGGGCTTTTTCCCAGTAAGACTGGAGGACATATTGTAAGAAGAACTACTTCCTTTTGCAATAAAATATTTTAGTTTGCCTGTTGGAGAAAGAGTTGTGAAGTTTCCAAATGTTGTACCATGGATGGAAGGAAGATGAGCTACTTTATTTTCCAGCTTGTGTCCATGCATCGTGAGATCATTCTAACTTTATGACCTATGTCCTATTGAATGATTTCTGACTTAATTTGTGGAAAATTCACCTGGAGTAATGTATGTGGCTCATATAACAATTGGCTATCTGGTTGTTAGAATATTTTCTCATTCATGTGTTGTAAACTTAAATATCAGCTATCTGTAAATTTGTTTATCATATATGGAAATAACACGTTACTCATAAATAATTATTCTTTTGGCTCCCCGGGGATAGATAGTTAGTTGTTTAGATAGTTAGTTGTTTTTCTTCATGGTTGCATATGTGGTTTAGGTGTTTGCGAACCTAAGACGAGAGGTAAGAACCTGCGCAACACATTGTGTAGTTCCACGCATCTTTATCACCCCGCATGATTAAGATAGGCATGTGCATTGCATATATTAAGTCAAAAATACAAATTCCGGTGGACCAGGCCGCAACCGGTAAACCCTTGTGTTACTTTGACCTATGGTAGCCGGACCGTAAACTGGACGGATTCCCTATACCAAACAGTCAATGGGCTAGTTGGGAACGTTGATTGGGGAGAATCCTTTACTGTTGCCGCCTGCAAATTTTCGGGCCTCAATAGTTTTGGCGCTAGAAGGAGGGCCTCCAGTAAAGACTGGCCGTGGAGTTTGATTTCCCGAGACTATCCTACCAGCAGATGTTTTAAAGTTTTGAAGTTTCCGGTTCTATCCTTGAAGCCTGTTTTTTCCTAGTGTTACTCGCTTACTTTTGCTCATGGCTGGTAATCAACCTAACCCTTTGCCAGCATGGAGAGCTAGGTCACCTCTAAACTTAACTCCCCCTTTGCATAACCTACCTCAAGCCTTTGACAAGCTTTTGCCCAAGTTTGACCCTGCGGACAACATTGCTGTAGACGATCACCTTCAAAGATTTTACCTAGCGTTAGAAGGGCTAAGGGCTGGAGAGTATGAAGATGTGGTGTGTAGACTTTTTCCTCATACTCTAAAAGGAGTAGCAGCATCGTGGTACTTTGGACTACCTGCAAACTCCATTCCTAATTGGGACATTTTTGAAAGGATTTTCAAGAGTAAGTATATCGCTCAGAAGACGCATGCCTCATTGATAAAAGGTCTTGTTTCGTTGAGAAAAGAAAAGAACGAAAAGGTACATAGTTTCACTCAGAGATTTTCATTGTACTTAAAAAACTTTTCTGCTATTGACAGGCCTTCAGACAAAGTTCTAATTGAGTATTATACCTCGGCCCTAGGCCCTGAGTTGGCCATGTTTGCCAAGATGAAACTCAAGCCCACGCTGGCAGAAACCTACCAAGAGGCTGAGAGAGTAGAGGCTTAAAGTGAGAGTATAGAGGACTATCCTGGATCATTTGAGGATAAGACCACTGTAGGAAAAAGCTCACTGCTGTCCAAATCTAAAGAAGATCAACCACACGATTATCATGAAATGATGAAAGCGCTTCAGAAAATGTCCGACCGAATCATAGATCTGGAAAAGGATAGGGATACTCAGAAAACCAATAAGCCATACTATCCAAAGAAGGAAGATAACAACCAATGGCAAGTCCCACCTCCTAATTTGGCATCAATAAACATAACAGAAATAGGAGGAGATAATTTCTGCACCTTTCATCAACAACCTCATTCTGAGAAGAAGTGTCCTCAATGGTTACATTCAACAACATTGGTGATGAGTAAGTTGTTGGACCCAGAATTGACTAGGGACAGTGGTGAGGAAGAAAAGGAGAAATAGACCATAGTAAAACCAGACGATGATACTATGTTCTCATGGAATGGTGTTTCTCTGTTTAACATGGAAGAAGATGTTCTCAAATCACAATATACCCCTACAATCGCAAAAGATGAAAACCTGGCCTTTAAAAACAATGCCATAATATCAAAGGTTCCAGATCGGCAAGAGGAAGTAAAGAGGTAGGCTGATGTGAAGGCTAAAGATGACATCCCTAAAGATATTCATGGCAAACAGGAAACAGAGCCACTCATTGAATTTGCCAAACCGGTGGAGGATGATGAGGAAAGCAACGCTGGCAAACCAGAAGAAGAGTTGCCCACAACAAACCAACCTGTGGAAGAAAAGATTGAGTTGATCAAGATTAAGAAAACCGGTGCCCCACCTTTCCTTGTGACTCTTGAAATTTTAAATCATAAGGTCCATAATTATTTGATAGACTTTGGATCATCCATGAATGTTATGCCTCTAGAAGTTTGCAAAAAACTTAATGGGCAGCTGAAACCTACTATTTGGGATGTTACTCAACTTGACGAAACCAGTGTAAAAGTAGTAGGGGAAATGGAGGATGTTCTGATCCGATTAGCTACAAATAAAAGGACATGTCATTACGTTGACATCATAGTAGCAGACATCCCTGATGGATATGGAATGATCCTGAACTGAGATTGGACATCGCGACTAAATGGGTACTTTGCTTCAGACTGGTCTCACTTGTGGTTACCTCAGAAGGGTATCCCAAACATGATTAAGATTTTGAGAGAGCCATATATGAAGCACATTGTCACTAAGGTAGGAGAAGGAAATGAATCTGCTGAGTTTGTATTGGGAAACCATCTAACTGAGTGTAAGCTGAGACAACACACTTCAAAAGAGGCCAGTCCTATGATGGACACTCAGCCTGAGCTCCTTCAACTCCCTCAGGCTAAAAGAAATGATTGCAGGGTTTTGGATATGAGTGCCATTTCTATAACAGCACAGTTGGATCATGGTTAGATAATTATGTCTAAAACCCAGCTCATTCCTCAGTTTTAGATTTATAATTTTTTCGGAATGGGCAAAAGTTTTGTTTTCTTTGTTTTCATTTGTACATAAATAAATTGATTTGTTGCTTATGTTGTTTTCTTGCTTTAATAATTTGATGGTTCTTCTTTTATTACTTGCTTTGCTGTTGTTTGCTTATGGCTTTACTAGTTCTCTTTTGAATTTGAATAAGAGGCAAACTTTTGGTTGCAATGGGAACATCAGGGTTCTTTATTAACTAAAATCTTGAGCAAAAGACTGTGCTTTAAAGTATAGAATGTCTTCTAGTAATTGTATTCCTAACCGTTAGTGCATTCATTTGAAGTCTTGCTTAATCCTTGTAAATAACTCAGAAGTGGAAAAAGGTCTGAAGTACTATTTAGAGGCTCCATCCATCTCACATCTTAAATACCCAAGGAAGCTGACAGCAAAAGACCCACGAAAAGGAAACAGAGCGGGATAGTTTATCACATATAATGATCCCATGCCATGGATTAAGAAAAGTTAAAAGCTATGAAGAATCAAAGCTCCTGAAAGAAACAAGACATATCAAAGCAAGGCTAAAAAAGCATGAAATACCAAATGGCCACAAGATCCTCTCCATTCGTGAACT
The DNA here is from genome assembly GCA_001517045.1 of Pseudotsuga menziesii. NCBI lineage: Eukaryota > Viridiplantae > Streptophyta > Pinopsida > Pinales > Pinaceae > Pseudotsuga > Pseudotsuga menziesii. The sequence continues at coordinate 304,891 of LPNX010487632.1, read as the reverse complement.
GAGCTACAAAGTATATTGTTCACACAAAAGGACACTATGGGATAGAGGATCCTGAATTAAAATTCAGTAAGAAAGGCATTCAGGAGGACTCATATCGAAAGGAACTAAAGTTCAAAAGGGCACAGAAGTGCAGATTGGCATGGGAATGAGGAACAAAAGGATAATACTATCACCCTCTGTCACAATCCTGTGGTGTTTAAGCTATAACTTCCAAAGGGTAGGTAAAATGAACCTCATTTATTTGGCCTCAAAAGAGTTATTCAGACCTAAAACACTGCTGGTGTTACCTTTTCCTGAAAAGATAGACTTCTTCTAAGTAATTTAATGCATAAGTTGGCTAACTTAGGGATACAGACATCTAGAAGATTTCAATTTTATTTGGACAGTCTTAAGCTAGGATAGAGAGTTAGTTCAGAGATCTGGGGTTCACCAGGTAGTCACCAATTGTTGCATCTGCAACAATTTCCCAAAATTCTGAAAATTTTGGGACCCTCCTTTACTTTGAATTAGTCAGTTCTTTTCTTGATTTCAGCCTGTTGATTTTTGGCCTATGGATTTTAAAGCGTCCTATGGCACTTTGGGTTACTGTCAATCGATTGGTGCTTGCTCATTTCAGTGTTTTAATGAATCTCATCCTTAGTTGAATGCGTCATTGTCTTGCATGTCTCTCGAAGCCTTGTTCAATTGGGAGTTAAGTCTTTATCCTTTTTTTCCGTTGCGGGCAGATAGTTGATCCTACATTCCACCGTTGCGGAGCGTTTCCGGGTGTGGACTGTCCTTTTCTCTCCGATCGTTGCGTGTGGGTTTTCATTCTGCGTCGTTTCGGGCGGGTTTAGATTCTTTGTCGGAGGGATTTGAAGTCTCCCTCGTCCGATTCCGCGGACAGACCTTTTTTTTTCAGGCATCCGCTGTTGCGGATCGCTTCGGACTTTGGCTTTCATCGGTGCTCCGATGTGTGTCGTGTTTTTGTCGGCTTTGTAGCGGAGCGCTCGACCATTGTTTGCTCCTTCGTTGCGGACGGCATTGTGCTCCGAGATTCCGCCATTGCGGAGGGGTTCGGATTCTTGGTCATCCGATCAAGGTATCCGCCGACGCTCGCCGTTGTTTTTTGCGCGTTATATTTAGTCGGGCGGGTGATTTAGTACCGGGGATTGTTCGTCGTTGTGGAGGGACTGAATTTCTAGTCACTCGACGCCGCTTTCTTTTCACACCCAATTTAAATGCTCGCACGTGTGGCGTTTTTTATATATACGGTGCGACAGTCGAGGGTTTGTATTGTTTTTTTTATTGTCGAGCACTGTCGCAGTGAGTTGAGCTGTCGTGCTTCGAAAGGAGAGAAGGTATAGCTGTCACTATACCAGCTTCCACGTGGCGAGGGTAGATTTCCAACTGTCATCAGCTTGATCAGTTCGCCAGTTTTCCAGGTAGGTGCATCTCGTTTTTTTTCCCCATTGGGTTGAACGATTTTGATTTTCTACCGTGTTTTGGGGTCCCGACGTTTTTTTTTTCTCGTCCAGCTAGGATTTAAGCTTGTTTAGGTTGGTTATTATCTTAACCTAGGGTGAGGGGGGGTGTTTTTAACCTATTAAGCCAATTACTTTTCACCTATTAGTCATTGCTTGCGCGCAAGGGTTCAAAGGTTTTAGGTGCAGACGGTCGTTACGCCGTCTGCGCCAGGCCTTCCTGCGCGGCCATGATAGACAAGGAGTGGTCGGGGTTGGAGTCTTGCATTGGGGAGTCTAGTGGGAGATTATTTCCCTAAGTGCTTGCCAGGGGTTTTGAACCCAGGCTGTTTTTCTCGCGCGGTTAGGCGCAGTTCCGTCGAAGAATTCATTGGTTTGTCGGGGGGGGGGGAGGAGCACTGGGTTGTTGAAAGAGATTTTACAGTCAACAGAGTCGCTCCTTCGCTACTCCAGTCGCAGCCCGTGTCAATTGCGAAACCCCTAGCTGCCCTTTCGGTTCTTGTCGCCTGGAAACCCTAGCCTTTTAAGGGTAGGTTTCGCCGTTTGTAATGCGTGGGTTGAGAGCAGCTCGGGTGGTTTTCCATGGGAATATCCAGGATAGAAAGTAAATGTTTCCTGAGCGATGTATAGTCAAGTTAATGGATCTTTTCCACCATAAGCCGCATGAGTCGTCATTAGTCTCGCGGATTGCTGAGCTCTATGGTTAAAATGTTGACTGTCGCGAACCTTCACTCCGTTTGTTAATGAAATAGATTAATGGCGAAATACTGCACATTACATATAATATGCTAGTTTGTTTGTATCGTTACCGTGCGGAAAGTGGCATGTTGCAGTTTCATGTAGATTTCACGCTAACAGTAATATGACTGATAAACTTGCTGCATGTAGAATAGATCATAAGATGGTTCATTCATAAGGCATTGTAAGGTTGAATAATATATGTATTAAGTGCACGGGATAACAGCACATTACACAATACTGCATGCTAGTGCGGTTACTCAATATGAGGAACTTATATTTGATTTTATTGAATTGTCACAATTATGATAGATTTGAGGAAGGATAAATTGATGCACAACGTCACAAATTCAAACTGCTTAAATGTCATAATGTTTTACATTGCAGGACGAACTCATAATGTCCAGAAGGCAGAAGAAGAAATCCCCAACAGCGGAAGAAGTATCAGTACCCGAAGCAGAAACAAAAACTGAGTACATCTATGAGGACACCCAATGTGTCACAGGGGTTGAACCTGAATATAAATGGGGAGAAATATACAGGTTGATTTCGCGTAGGGAAGTCCCAGACATGGGCCTTGAGGAAGCACCCATTTACGCAAATATAGAAAAATCTGCCATTATGAAGGTCGCCACCAGGCCAGAGCTGTTTCCATGCTCGGAAGTGATGAAATGGATCCTGCCACACACCAACCATGACACAATGCTTATGTGTAATGTTGAGGGTCAGGGCTATGCTGCATTTAGCCCTGGATATGTGGCCTTAGCTTACCATCTGCCTGAACCTCAGGTCTTCTTGTCCAATGAGTGGTTGGACAACCTCAGAATGGATTTAGTAGAAACCATGAGGAGAATGCTATTACTGGGGAAGCTCTATAGACATAGAGCAACTGAATATTATGACACAGCCAGCCTTAGAGCCCCTTACAGATTCATAGCTCTAATGCTGAATAGGATTTTCAGGAGGGCTAATGGCAGGTTATTCAAATCTGAATGGATACCCCTTATTTTCTATGTGGCAACATAAGGAACGGTCTTCAATTGGGCCAGCTTGGTATCGATTAGTCTCTCCTCTTGTGTAGCTGCAGCAAAAGGAGGAGAAGCCCGGAAAAGATCTGAGTTTTATATGAGCTCGATTCTGATAGATTGCATACTCTGTAACCAGCCTTTCCCAAGCCTCCAGTGTGTATGGGATAGGGACAGAATGCCTATTTACTCAGCTTACAAACCATTATGGGCTCATCTGTACCACGGTCACTACCAAGAAGTATGTGAGCAATTTATTATGCCATAAACAAGCTCATCTTCTAGGGGGGATGTGATTGTATGTCTGAAGATGCCATGCAGGTGATTGAAGAGTATGGAGATTATTTCCTGACCGAAAATGGCATGTATATTAGAATGTATGGGGGATCAAAGACACCCCATCTACTACCAAAGTATGCCACGGATTATATAGTCCACAAAGAGGCAGTAATACAAGTGTTTATTGACGGTGTTGGTCATTTCTTGTTTCAGAAAAAGAAGGCTACCTATCCACCTCTACCATTTAAGCTAGGCAGCTGCGGTTTCGCCAATGTGAAGCAGGCTGCAGAATTTGTAGAGGAACTTGGGAAGTTCCGCTTTGGCAAGATGACTTTTAGACGAAATGACACTCATAGCAAAGTAGCGGATTACTGCAGGAAACATAAAGTATACTTCGAATACAGCCATGATTACGATAAAGATGAATCAGTCTATAGGAATTCCCCTAACATGACAGCACTTAGGAAAAGATTCAAGCCGAAGAACCCCATCAAGGGTGGGAAAGGATCTGAACAAGATAAAGCCGAGCAAGCTAAGGCTGAAGAAGCAGCCAAAAGGATAAGAGAGGAGGCTCGGAGGCTGGAAGATGAGGCTGCAGAGTGGATGTGAAAGGGGGAAGAAGAAAAGAGGAAAGCTGCCCAGGAAGCAGCTGAACGAGCCAATGAAGCAGCCAGAGAAACAGAAGAAGCTGCTAGGCAAGCAGCCGAAGAAGCCCAGAGAAAGCTAGACGAAGAACTGCAAGAGCAGGAGGCTGAACAGATTAAGTTGATGCAACAGCAAGCTCCCGAAACATCATCATGGCTGAGTCAGGGAGAGGAAAACCCTGAGATGCAGATCCCTCAAGTACGCACTACCATCGAAGCTGCTACCCCTATGATTCAGCTGGTACCCTTCATGCAGGAAAAGGGTGAAGAAGTCCCTGATTTCAGCACCGTATATTATGATAGGGCTACTAAAAGGATAATGAGGAGAACAGAAAGAAAGGTAGGGGCAGAAGAAATGGCCAGCAAAATGATAACAGATAAGGTCATGATGGTAGGAACAGATGTAGATCCAAGGTTTACTATAAGGGTTGGGACTGTAGCAATACATGCTTCAGAGGATAACATAGACAGAATGATGATTGAAATAGAGTCATCCAAGAAGACCTCCTCTCAGCTTAAGGACACCCTGAGAAAAGAAAGGGAAGAAGGAAATAGACTTAAGAGAAAATATGAACATGTGCTGAAAGAGTTGGAGGCCATAAAGAGTGAAATCTACGCCGTCCAGGTAGAAGCACAGGCCAAGGAAACAACACATAATGCTCTGGAAAGTGCATAGCAGGAAATCCAAGACTTAAAGAATGAAAAGGAGCAGTTGAAGGAAAAGATAGAAGACCTAGAAGCACAGCAGTCTATTATCTATGAGTCCAATGCCGCATACATTAAAGAACTGAAAGAGCAGCTGGAAGCAACCAAGGAATAGCAGGTTGATCTACAGCCAGTTAAAGAACACATCCTGGCCCAGAAAGCTAAAGTGCTACACCTGCAAACTGCTCTAGAAGAAGAAATATGCCAGGTCCTCTAGATTGATAGCCGACTTGAAGAAATCTTGGAAACAGCTTCTTATTTTGTTGACAGGTCCCAAGACATCCTCGAAGTACTAACTACAAGGATAGCAAGGGTAGAGAATGAAGAGGAAGTCCCAGCTGAGCTACCATCCAAGGATAAACGAGCCCTTAAATGGGACCATGATCTGATAGAATTCTCTATCAATACTGTAGAAGACTTCCAGAAAACTGTCAAGAAGACCAAAGGAGTCTACGCAAAATTCTTCAGGAGAGCCCTGGTTACCTACAACAGATCTCAGATAGAAGCCAAGCAGAGGCTATATGAGTTCCTGTAGAAGGAGCAAGTCGACATAAGTCGACTTGAACGAAGACCGACTTAGTCGATCAGCCGACTAAGTCAAGGGACCGACTTAGTCGATCAGCCGACTAAGTCGGTCGGCTGAGTAAAACACAGTGATTAAAGTCTGCTAACTAATAGTCGTGTTGGTTCATCGAACCGACAGGTAGTTATTTTGTAACTATTTGTAACCTGTATATATTAGGCTGTTGAGCCTCACAAGAACTCAGTTCAGTTCTTGGATTTTGTACGATCTGTTGAGAATAATATAATCTGTTCATCCTATCTGTTCTTGTCTCTTGTATCTATGTATATTTCTGTATAATTTTGTATGTATTATTGGTAACCTTATGTGATCTGTGAGATTACAACATTGGTTCCGTTGCCGGTAGTACATAACTAGAATATATGCTCACATATGATACCAGAGCAGGAGATAAAGGACTTGTGGGAGCGAAAAATTGCTAACTATCTACAAAATTACGCACGAAGGAACAAATTGACCGTCGCAGAAGCAAAAGCCAGATTTTTCACGGAGACTCAGGAAAAGTTTGTCGAATCCGTGCCACACCTATTGAAGCATCTTTTGGATGAGAAAACTAGACAAGACTAAAGAAGAACAGTTGCTCCAGAAACTGATCCGAGGAGGACGTACGAATCTATCGGAGTGGTTTGAAAAGATAGCCGACGACTTCTGTGAGGAACAAGCAGTCGAAGACAGGACTTCTGTGGAAACTGTCCGACAGAAATTTTTCACAGAATTTATTGATCAATTCTTGTGTTCCTTGCCGACTTTGCTGTTCAAGTTTTTAATAGAAAAAGGTGCAGGCCATATTGTCGAAGCTCGACCACTATTACGTGAACCACCCTCAAATACTAACTGGGCGGAGAAACAGAAGCAGTGGGAAAAATTCATCACTAAAAGGGAGTGGGAATACTTCCTGAGTAAATAGACACTATCCAAGCTTTCTAAAAAAGCGTCGGGTAGGCTATGGGGGGGTAGTTGGTCGTGTGTCGGACCTAGAGCATAGTGGATCCTAGTCGACCAGAGTCTTATTCGCCAGTAATGAACGATCGACCGAAGATGACCTGAAGGCATAGTATTGTATGAAAGTATGTCGGACATTAAGAGAATTGAAAGGGATGAAAGACAGCAGAGAAGGGAAGCCAGACAAGAAAGAGCCACAGAGCTGCAGCAAAAACCTAGGGAGACCGACCATGATGACGTACCACCAGAGTCGGGTCATGACTGACGTAGAGAAGGTGAAGAAGAAGAGGGGTCCCCTAAAGATGACGAGATGTGGATAGAGCAGCCAGAAGCTCTCCAACTAATTGTTCCCGATGAAGGAGTAACCCTTTCCCCAGTAAGTCCGCGTACCAGAATACAAACTATTATAGAAGACGACCTTCGACTAAGAGCTGGCGACATTACACTCTGGAGCCGACTAGGCGACGAACCATATCCGGGTCGACATCTTGTTATACGTCGACCGATCGAAGGGAACTGGGTGACCTTTCAAACGACACCCTCCTTTCGTAGTATCCACTTGCTCCTGCCGACACATGAAGGAGCACCCCCCGTGCCACATACAAATTTCGAAGATATCCAAGAGTTAGACCTGAGCACACAAAGTGACAGCGAGCCATTGAAAAGACAAATTATCAACAATCTGATGTACGGCGAGAAATAATCGACTACCGACGGAAGCGCAAGTTTTGTCGACCAAAACCCCATCGCCACCCCCACAGGTTCGACCGTATCAACAACCCCACCTCTTTCAACACCACCCACACCACCCACCCTGCCAACTTCAGAGAGTAGTGAAAGTGACTCTGACATGGGTCACGGATCTGCTCAGATTTCCCTTTATGAGGGCGACGAAGACCCTAGACGACACTGGTTCATCTGTGAGTCGATATGGGAGGCCAACAAGGTAACAGAAGAAGATCACCAGATGGCCCAGTTCGCGGGAGCCCTAAGGAAAAGAGCTCTAACATGGTATATGACATTTTCTGAACAGCAGCCCAGAGCAACAAAATCAGAGATAAAAGCGTAATTCCTATCATTTTTTAAGACCCCAGACGCCAAACACCTGGCCACCAAGAAGTTAAAAATGACATCACAGAATCCAGGAGAAACAGTCTGTAATTATGATAAAATATGGAAGGATCTATTGAGTCAGTTAGACTATACTATTGACGAACAGTTACTGATTCAATGGTTCCTTGCAGGGCTCTCACAGAAAGTTCGCCTACACATCAGTATGGAAACTTTCAAGTCATATGAAGATGCGCTGACGAAAGCTCTGCAGGTCGAGATGGATGAAGACATCCTTGCCTATCCGACCGACCACCGTTTGGAGGAACAGCTGGAAAACATACAGAAGTCCCTGAAAGAGCTCACTCTAAAGAACCAAGAAGTCTGGTCCGCTAACTGTTCAACAGCCGAACATTCCAAAGATACTTGTCGACAGCAATTCAGCCGACAAGATGTCCGTTTTGTACAGACAAAAACGTTCTGCGACATTTGCCAGGAACGTGGAGACCATTCCACGGCCGACTGTCCTTACAATATGAAGAATGGGAAGGCTTCCTGGTGTGCTATCTGTGAAACTGCAAATCACAATACGGCCAACTGCCATCTTAACTTGAAGAATAGATAGAACTATCAGGTCGTCTACCAGACGAATGCAGTAACACAGAACACGGAGCAAAACAATAACAACAACCAAAACGGGCAACGCAATGACGGCCAACGATATGAACGCCGACATGACAATCGATGACCACGGTTTGGAAGAACAGGTCGATTCATTGGGAGTCGTGAAATAAGAAGTCGTCGACCCACACAATGCTTTATCTGTTACAAAGAAGGGCACAGATGCGCAGACTGTCCGTACAAGGACAGGACTGATCTCAAATTTTGTACACACTGTGGAGTAGGTGATCACTCCTTGGAGGATTGTCCTACCATGTTGGAAAAAATCAGCAATAAAAAGAATGTTAATGTCTTGTCTTGTGTCCAGAAAAATGATGTCATAACTACTAAGAATTTGCACATTGTCACTCGACAAGGCACCAAAACCGGGCCTGATAACCCTCAAATTAGCAAAATAAAAAACACAAATGCATACCCTGACCCTAGCAAGGAACAACACACATACCAAGAAGCTACACACATATTTCAAAAAATTGCACAACACGAAGACCTTATTCACAGTCGAATTAGCTCGGCCCAACACTTAACCCATATCATTCAGACAGACGAATCTGTAGGACAGTTCATCGAATTATTACATCAAATTAAAACCAGTAACCTTGAGAAACAAACTAAGAACATTTGTAGCTTAAATCAAAAAGACAAAAACGATGTCGACCCACTGGTCGACCTAGAAATTGAAGGATACCACGTCCGACAAGTAGTCCTTGATTTTGGATCTCAAGTAAATATTATGACCAGGGATACATGGGAACAAATGGGCAAACCTCAACTCTATGAGTCAGGCATCTACTTAAAACTGGCCGACCAAGGTCTCATTGAACCTATTGGGGTATGGAAAAATGTAGACACAACCATTAAAGGCATATCAACTAAGGTTTATTTTGAAATCATTGACCCTAAGGAAGGATCTAGTTCCTTCCCAGCCCTTGTCGGTCGACCTTGGGGTCGAAAGATGAAAGCCTCTATCTCCTTGGATAAAGAAAGGATCAAGCTAAAAGGAAATGGCCAAAAATTTATTGTACCCATTAACCCTTCCCAAGGAAAGCCTTGGATAGAACCTATTGATGAGGAGGTCGATGTTAGACAGCTATACCAAATCCACAACAATAGTGACTATACTGAACCAAACATCTATGGGGAACTTCACTTAGGTAACCAAGACTCAGTTGGTTATAATTCAGATGCTGAACTATATGACTGGGAGATAGAAAACTATGAAACACAAGCAAGAGGGTGCTGGAATATCCAAACAGTACAGAAAAAACCCACCCGACAGTGCTTTATAGTCTCAATTATCCCTAAAATTTTTGAGAGAAAAATAAGAGAACACCCTACCTTACAACCGACCAACGAAAACACCAGGCAACAACCTAGGTATAAGGAGAGGGAATCCCCAGTCATGCATGTCAAACAAGTGTCTAAGGACATTGGAGAACATGGCCGACTATAGAGCTTAGTAGAAACCTTCATAGGTCAAGCAGCGAGATGGTGGGACACCCATCAGACAAAACTACAGACCTGGACTAGTGCTGCAACTTACTTTGTTGAAAGGTTTGGTGGCAGGAAATTAACCTCACAAGCACAGATCCCTATCTCCACCCAAGGACAAAACCCCAAAGAACACATCAAAAATTGTGAAAAAGAGTGGAGAAGACTTGGACATAAGGATGAAAGAGCCTGGCCACACTTATTTCCTTCCACCCTAGACGACTTACCTAGCAAATGGTATAAGATGGAGGAAGCTAAAGGTGAAACCTTTTTATGGAATGATCTCAAAGAAAATTTCATTAAAGCCTTCAACTTTATACCTGAAGATAAACACTTAGTCAAGCCAGCACAACAAATTAAACATTTCATTCAACCGACTGAAACACACCCTTACAAAGACCCTCGACAGGTCAAGAACTGCAATAGTTTTCACATAGGATCAAAAGTCGAGTCGACCCGATTACAATTAGAGAATGAACACACTGAAGGTAAAAGCTTCATATGGAAATCAAACCATGCTGAAACAACAAAACGAATCCACTCTGTGCTAAGGGTTGCGACTACCGATAAACCCGACCTCGACCGAATGACTGCAGCCGACTTCCCTACTACATTCTCACAGTTCAAGGAAGGAAGTCGACAGATCAATGAAGCTAAAGCTCCAGAATGGTTAGATGCTAAATTAAGAACTAAGGAGGTAGACATTTCAAATGATGATCGACCAAAGATAGCCAAAATCGGTGACTATTGGAATGAGCAACAAACTGCTGAAATAGTAACTTTACTTAGAGAATTCCAAGATTTCTTTGCAAGGGACTATAAATATTTGAAAGGGTTAGTTCAAGAAATGGGAGAAATGAAAATTGACACTAAACCTGATGTCCGACCTGTTAAGAAAAGGCCTTATAAACTATCTCACAAGTATAAGGAAATAGTTAAAAAGGAGATCGACAACATGTTGGAAGCCGGGATTATTTACCCCATTGACCAGTCGGAATGGGAAAGTCCCATGGTTGTACAGCCTAAGAAACATGACCCGACCAGATTGAGAATCTGTGTCGACTTCAGGGAGCTAAATAAAGTCACCCTTACAGATCCATTCCCCACACCTTATGCTGATGAAATCCTAAATGAAGTTGCAGGACATGCTTGTTACTCATTTACAGATGGGTTTTCAGGTTATAACCAAGTACCCATAGAAAAAGAGGATCAAAAGAAGACAACATTTTTTTGTGAATTTGTCTCTTTTGCTTATAAGGTCATGCCTTTTGGGCTAAAGAATGTACCTGCAATGTTCTCCAGAATAGTCGTAAAAACTTTCCAATAATACATCTATAAAACTATGGCAGTCTACTTCGACGACTGGACTATTTATTCCACAGTAAAGGATCACTGCACATGGCTCCGACTTATGCTGGAAAGATGTCGACAGATTCAACTTTCCCTCAATATTAAGAAATGCATCTTTATGACTCCCATAGGCATACTCTTAGGACATATTGTCTGCAAAGAAGGAATCAAGGTTGACTTTGCTAAAATTAAGATTATTCTCGACCTAAAACCCCCAATAAATCCTAAACAAGTTAGGGTCTTACTTGGTCATACTGGGTATTATAGGAAATTCATCAGACATTATTTTGATATGACTTACCCCCTAGAAGAATTACTGAAGGACGATATCGAATTTAAATGGACAGAAGAATGACAGATCTCCTTCGACAAATTAAAGAGAAAATTGGTCAAAGCACCCATACTTAAATTTCCAAATTGGTCGACAAAATTTCATGTGCATATTGATGCATCAGGAATAGCAATTGGAGCAATCTTGACTCAACCAGGAGATGATGGAATGGATTACCCTATAGTTTATAGCAGTCAAAAATTAAATAAGGATGAAAAGAACTATTCGACCACTGAAAGGGAGGCCCTAGGAATGGTATTTGCACTTCAGAAATATCGACACTACCTATTAGCTAACCCCTTCATATTTTACACCAACCATCAAGCATTGAAGTATCTTGTTAATAAACCCCTCCATCATGGAAGAATTTGTCGATGGCTACTTCTCTTTCAAGAATTTGAGTTTGAAGTAGTGGTCGGACCAGGAAAGCTCAATGTCGGGCCTGATCACCTATCCCGAATTGACACAGGAGAAGAACCGATCGGAGTCGACGACGACTTGCCAGATGCACATATATTTTGTATAGAAGCAGTACCCGAAGAGTTGGAGGAGATTGCTCAGTTCTTAGAGACAGGTCAGGCACCAGAAGGTCTGAACACTAAGAAGAAGCAAATCCTAGCTATGAAGGCTGCTCCATACAGTCTCATCAATGGATTTCTATACAAAATGGGGTTAGACGATGTTCTTAGAAGATGTGTACTCGACCATGAATGAGAGCAAATCATGCACGAAGCACATTATGGACCAGCAGGAGGACATTTTCAGGCCGACACAACTGCCAAGAAAATCCAACAGTCTGGATTATGGTGGCCGACACTTCACAAAGATTGTAAAAACTTTGTTAGTCGATGTGATAGATGTCAACGACTCGGTCGACCACTGCCAAGCACAGAAATGCCCCTGATCTCTGTAAATCCTAGTCTCACATTTGAAATTTGGGCTATATACTTCATAGGACCATTCCCTGTCCCAGCCCGATGATCAGGTGCAAGATATATCATCACTGCAGTGGAATATGTTACTAAATGGGAAGAAGGAGAACCTGTCGAGACCTATTCAAGTGAGGTAGATGCTAAATTCATCTATGAAAACATCATCACTTGATTTGGATGTCCACTCACCTTGATCAGTGACCAAGGGTCACACTTCGTTAACAAAACTATCAAAAATCTAGCCGACAAATTTCACATCGACCACCGACGTAGTATAGCATATCACCCTCAGTCGAATGGTGCAATTGAAGCTTTCAATAAAACACTGACAAAAGGATTGACTAAAATATGTAGTGCCAACAAGGATGACTGGGATGAGAAAATTCCTGCAGTTTTATGGGCATACAGGACAGCCTACAAATGGTCGACTGATCAAACCCCCTTTCGACTGGTATATGGACAAGAAGTAGTCGTACCTCTACACTTTAGACAACAGGAACCTATCGTTGCACAGATACTACATGTCGATGTCGAACAGGCCAGGAAAGATCGACTACTTCAACTTAATAAACTGGAAGAACATAGACTTATGGCCATCCAACATCAGGAAATACAAAAACAACAGCAGAAAGCATGGCACGACCGTAATATCAAAAACAAAAATCTATTAGTCGGTGACCTTGCCCTACTGTATAACAGTCGAGTCAAAGGCAAGCCTAAGAAACTTCATACAGAATGAATGGGCCCGTACATGGTCAAAGAAATACATCCCAATGGTTCAATCCGACTAAAAACATTACAGGGCGTGGTATTTCGGAAGCTTGTTAATGGACCCCGACTTAAACGATACAAAAATTGAAAAAAAAAAAAAAAAATCATATAATGACCGTAACTGTCACCAAAAATCTATAAAAACTTAGAAAAATTCCAAAAATCAAAACCGTACAACCATAAACAATCAGCATGACAGCAACTCACCCCTCCGACAACCGACATCACTTTCATCGACCATCTTCATCGACCAGTCATGCCGACCATCTTCACCACCGACACCGACCATCGACCTCGAATGTCCCATCTCGCATTAATGGCCTTGAGCGCCGAAGCAGATCCCCCAAATCGCACTCGAGTATTGCAGTTGGACTGTCAAGTCCGCCATTAATACAACCAGTTCGACACTCCATCACACCCATGCCTATAAATAATGGACTGCCCAAGGTTCATTCACCACACCCCTTACATACAGAGCACTCGTATTCCCCGTCGACCAAAACACACGAACCCTGTTACCAGTTCGACCGATTAGACCAGTCCGACAACATGGCACCTAAACTTACCCGTGCAGTATCTAAAGCAAAGGAGTTCCAGGAACAGGACACACCTTTGGTCCAAAGATTGAAGCTTATCAAGAACGCTAAAGTCCAGGAGGGTCCATTCCAAAATCTATGGACAGAAATACAAGAATGGAGCTTCGAAGACAAATGCATGACTGAGGCCGCCAAAAAAGTCCAGCATAGCACCATATGTGCCTATGCCAATGCACCCATCATGGCAAGCTTCGGCGGAACGAAGGAGGCAGCCGTAAAATTTATTATCAGTCATTACCATAACGGCCAATTTTACTTCGACCAACCCGTCGACATCACCGGGGAGGTTATCTCCAAACTGACAGGTTTGTCCAACAAAGGTAACCCTGTCCCCATTGGCATCAAGGAAGGATTAGTCGAACGACTAACAGGCTCGCCGATAGGGAAGAACTCCAAGGGTCTGATGATTGGCCAAATCAATGCCTGCACGCCACAGATTGTAGCTAAAATCATAGCCATCACTCTCACCTTGGCAGGTCGAAGCAGCGACCTTAAATTGGAGATGCTGGAGGCCGTCGACACCATTGCTACCGATGGACGCATCTACAACTGGGCCGACTATGTCGTCGACCTAGTTAAGACAATCTGTGAACGCTGTCACGAGACGGGAGGTATTATCAAATTTCCCTCCCTTATCATTTGGATCGTTATGTACCATTTTTTTCCCGAAGGAATTCCAATCTTCCGGGAGCCGACCAGATTTCACATGCACAGGTTTAAACCTTTTTCCCAGAAAGGAACCTTGCATGAGTTGACACAGGGAAAAGTGTTCCTTGAAAACTGGTTTCAGCAGTTAAAGGTTCACACGACGAGGTGGAGGGTGCCCCAGAACATCCGACGAAACCTCCCTACTCAGTCACACATACAGTTAGAACTGGACCATACCGCAGTATGGTACATGCGAGGTCAGGACCCCAAAGCACAGGACCTCGACTACTATCCAATAGTAGAACAGATCTTTCGGGAGTTGACCCGACAGGCAGGAACAAAGATACCCATTCCAGAGGCTGCCAAACAGGTTGACTTCTCTATCGTCGAGCCTCTTACAAATCAAGAGAAGGAGGAGGATTATGAACTAAACCTGTACATAAGCTCTTTTGTGACAGAGGATATTCTGACTGTGACCACTAGTCGGGTGCACTTAACAGTGAAGCATCCAACTGCACCAGTTGTTGACCCCCCGTCGACAGAACAACAACCAACAGAACAAGCACAGCCGACAGTACAACAAACTACTCCTCCGGCTACACAGACTGTCGACCCAGCTCAGACCCCAACAAGGGAAGTCGAGGAAGACAACCCTGAATATGCTGTGTCTTAGAGCATTATCAAAAAATTGGCAAAGGAGATAGCCGTCTCCAGAAGGAACATCAAACTACAGAAACGACAGCAAGGCAAGGGTAAGCGTAAGCTTGTCCTTGCTGACTCAACCGACGACGACGAAGAACTAGCAGCAGCAGCACTCGACATTGTCGAAGATGCCCGGGCCAATAAGGTAACTGTTGAAACCCAGTTTCAACGTTTTGTTGAAGCAGGAGCACTGGAGGGTCGGCCAAAGAAGGCCAAAACAACACCACTGCCTGAAGATGTGGTCGACCTGGTGTCGACTCCTCCCCATCCATCTCCAACTAAAATAGTCGAGGAACAAGCACCGGTGCAGCAGGCCAACGTTTCCCCAGAAGTATTTGAAAGAGTTATCCCGGAGGCACTCAGAGCTAGGGCTAGCACGGACTATGAGCTTAAAGCCTTCTTTGCAACACTGCCTGCACTGTTCCAGTCGGCGCAGACAATCAGGACAACAACTCCCCTGAAAGCAAGCAAAAAGACATATGCCCAGCAAACAAAAGTATTTACAAGGGTTCATGACGGTGGTGACATATCAGGGAATGAACAGACCTTCACTGACTACCAAACCCCACCGGAAGAAGACATTATGTCTTCTGACCAAATTTCACCATCACCACCAGGATCAGGAAACCCTCCATCCCCACCTTCACCACCACCATCTCCACCACCTCCACCACCCCCTGATTCACAACCAAAACCACCATCATCTTCACAACCGAAAGTGGACATACCACCTCCTCAACCACAAAAACCCCCGACCACTAAACCACCCTTTCAGACACAAGCACCTTCGACCTCTGGTCCACCTTCCACTTCTACAGGTCCTCAAGACAAACCAACAGAACAAGAAAAGGAGATGACAGAACCTCTTCCTAGACCCGCTCAACTAAGGATTAGCTTATGGGATGCAAGCTCGTTGACCGACTCAGAGGTCGGCCAACTACTCAACACCCTAGCAAAAGAATCGAAGAGGAGGACGACCAAACTAAGGAAACAACTCAGGGACAAGGAGACAGAAGAAGTCGAGTTCCTCGATAAATGCAGGTCCCTTGCTCAAACCATTGTTCCAGGCCCTGTCGAAGTAGCTACAGATCGACCTTTAGAAAGGGCATATCAGATCTTTGAAGGGATGGTATCGACCATTCAGACACACCTCAAAGAGACTAAAGCAGAACAAAAGGAAGAAACTGCCTGACTGCTATTGTCCCAACACACTGCATTTTCAGAGGCATACAAGGTCTTACAGGACCATATGGAGGAATCTATTGTCACTGAGGAAGTACTCAGAGATTGTCCGACTCACTATGGGCAGGTATATTAGCAGACCAGACAAACCCGACAAGGCATCCAGGCTCTAGAAGCTCGGAAGTCTACAGAAGCAGAACTAAGGCAGACCATCGAGGAGCAGATTGTCATGGAAACCAACAAGCTACAGAAATTAGAACGTGAGGCATATCAGTGGGTTCAGCAGGCTCTACCTAACTTGGAGAAAGTTGATAACCTCTGTCCCCACATAAAGAGACTCCTCCAGGCTGCAGATGAGCAAAATCAATTCTTGGGTCCGACCATGGAAAACATAGCAGAAAAACCCATGTCTGAAAAGATGTCGATCCTGTCAAGTCTCACTACCTTGACCATCGATATCGAGAAGGCATTACAGAGTTGGACCGACTTTCAGCATCAATTGGCCATCACAGCTCCAGCCATCGTCGAAGTGTGCGTTCAGAGACGACCGACCATCCAACTACATAGTCCTCAACAGGAGCAAATCTGATAGGTTCGACAGGACTTCATTTTTTACCTCCCTCTTTCTTCGGGACGAAGAAATGTTTTGTTTGTGGGGGAGATGTAGAAGGATAAAGTCGACATAAGTCGACTTGAACGAAGACCGACTTAGTCGATCAGCCGACTAAGTCGAGGGACCGACTTAGTAGATCAGGTGACTAAGTCGGTCGGCTGAGTAAAACACGGTGATTAAAGTCTGCTAACTAATAGTCGTGTCGGTTCACCGAACCGACAGGTAGTTATTTTGTGACTGTTTGTAACCTATATATATTAGGCTGTTGAGCCTCACAGTTCAGTTCTTGGCTTTTGTACGATCTGTTGAGAATAATATAATCTGTTCATCCTACCTGTTCTTGTCTCTTGTATCTGTGTATATTTCTGTATAATTTTGTATGTATTATTGGTAACCTTATGTGATATGTGAGATTACAACAGTTCCCTGATCATGATGCATTTGTAGAAATGTTGCAGAAAGGACAGCAAGATGAAGAAGCCAGAGTACAATGCATCAAAGCTATTGATGATCAAATGCTGAAAAATGAAATATGCCATACAGCCGTCAGTATACATCTCTTAGAAGAGAAGGTGCGATTGAACACAGCCAGGGTAGAGGCCATTAGAAACCAGGATGAAAATTTCGAGCTAAACATTCAGTTTTTAGAGCCGAGCTCGTTTGAAGATCTCACTGCTGAAACAATAGCATGGAAGAAATTCTTGGGAAACCAAGCGGAACCCTCCTCACAAGAGGACCGGTCAACTGTGTTGTAATTTAATACGTTTGTAAAAGGTTTTTTTTGGGAAAATGAAACGTTGGGAAGACAAAAGGGTTGGGAAGCCCAAAGGTCACTTTGGGCAGCCCAACCAATTTTTTCTTTTTGTATAAAAATAGGAAATGTAGAGAAGAGAAGGGATTTTTCCCAGTAAGACTGGGGGAGATATTGTAAGAAGAACTACTTCCTTTTGCAATAAAAGATTTTAGTTTTCCTGTTGGAGAAAGAGTTGTGAAGTTTCCAAATGTTGTACCATGGATGGCAGGAAGATGAACTACTTTATTTTTCAGCTTGTGTCCATGCATCGTGAGATCGTTCTAACTTTATGACCTATGTCCTGTTGAATGATTTCTGATTTAATTTGTGGAAAATTCACCTGGATTAATGTATGTCGCTCATATAAAAATTGGCTATCTAGTTGTTAGAATATTTTCTCATTCATGTGTTGTAAACTTAAATATCAGCTATCTATAAATTTGTTTATCATACATGGAAATAACACGTTACTCACAAATAATTATTCTTTTGGCTCCCCGGGGATAGATAGTTAGTTGTTTTTCTTCATGGTTGCATATGTGGTTTAGGTGTTTGCGAACCTAAGATGAGAGGTAAGAACCTGCGCAACACATTGTGTAGTTTCACGCATCTTTATCACCCCGCATGATTAAGATAGGCATGTGCATTGCATATATTAAGTCAAAAATACAAATTACAGTGGACCGGGCCGCAACCGGTAAACCCTTGTGTTACTTTGACCTACGGTAGCCGGATTGTAAACCGGATGGATTCCCTATACCAAACAGTCAATGGGCTAGTTGGGAACATTGATTGGGGAGAATCCTTTACTGTTGCCGCCTGCGAATTTCTGGGCCTCAACACAACTGAATACTCTATTCCCTAGCAGAGTCATCATATTTGTTGGCTAGAATATTTCACCTCCTGCAGATAGCAAGGTGTTCCACTGGTCTGAATGGTTTAGATCCAGAACAAATAGAGGACAGAGATTGAAGACTCTCCCCAGACACTGTAGACATCTGGAATACAAGGCTTTGATAGTTCACCTATGTACCTGCAAAAAAGCTCCACATGAAATGAATCAAAGCAACCAGAATATGATCTACTAATCTATGCTAGTGACTAAGGAATCTAGCAACATATAGATGCGAAATCAAAACAACAACATCATATGTGGGATAGAAATCAACTTACATTAGAAATATGAAGAAGTTTACAACCAAGCCTTAGTGTTGACATGCATCTCGATGAAACCATCTCTTCATCCCCAAAAGTTCCAACTCTAGCTCTCTATGCTCTCTCCAAATGATTTTGGGCCAAGAATCAGTCCAACAGCATAACAATACCTTCAAATCTTCTCCCCTCAACCATGGCTATGAGCTCATATTTATAGGGCTTTAATGGATAGATATGGTTGAGAAATTAGTGGGTGTGGTGGCCTCTAAGATCCTAGGATGATGGTCTCGAGCTCAACCAACCCACAATAGTAGGGATAAGGAAGTACACAAGGCTTATCATCTAGAAGCCTCGAGAAACTTCTCTTTTTCCCTTTTTACCTAGGGTACCGTGCTTCTCCTTCTATGACAGAGCGGTTCTGGTAATAACCGAATATGGACCAAGGGCAATGGGCTGTGGCACCACTTGTGGACAACCGATGAAAGGCGGTGCGAGTAGGGGTACCAGTCTTGGATAAATGGGCATGCGCAGTGCTGGGAATTTGTATGACAGATTGATGAAAAACCCTTTAGTTTCCACTCCATAAGCTGGGATTCAGGGCAAGTAGGTATGTCAAATGTCTTATCACATGATGGTGACAGGATTTTGGTATAAAATCCTCCAGATGGATTGTCTCTTATCTCTCTAGTGTAACTGCTTGAGTGTTGTACTTGTCCAAATAAGGGAAGTGCCTCTCCTATTTATACTAAACAGCTGAGAGGCCTAATAACCAAACTCAGCCTAATTCTCCTTGTTGTCAAGGCCAACTTACCTTGGAAGACTTAAAAATACATTTTAATATTAATTTTGTGGGTACTACTAACCCAAATTACAACGAACGTTTTCCCTCAAGGCTTTACAATACCAAATACATCAATGGAATCCCTAATAGGAGGAACAACATCTCTGAAATGAAAAATAACAATAATAATACAAAATAGAATATACTACGTAGTTATATTTCTTTAACAGATGATGAGGTTAGGTATCTTCTGATATAGTGCTCATTGCCAAAAAGTTGAAATGGATTGGTCATGGCTATAAGTAACTCTGTCCCTGGTTCAAACACTGTTAAATTTGATTATGTTGTTGGTTTTATTCTTAGCGAGGAAATGTGAAGAAAAAACATAGGTGAGACATCAGGTAATGCGTTGACCATGGAGAGAAAGGGAAGACAAATGGAGAAAGGAATGATCCCATGTAATCACAACAAGTCTATAATGGGAAAATCCAAGTCCAAACTAGGAAAGATAGACTGTTGGAAGTGTAGTAAGTGGGGACATCTAAAGAAAGACTGTAGAGCTCCAAAGCAGAAAGAAGACAAGCAATAGGATACTACTTAGGAAGAAAATGTAGCAGGTGATTGGTTACAATATTCCTTGATTCTTTCATTAGATCATACTAGTGATTATTGGGTAGTAGATTCAGGGGATTCATGTTGTGATACACTCCATAGGAAATTCTTTCATGATTATGTTCTAGGTGATTTTGGACATGTTTTATTGAGGGATGATGAACCACATAAAATTGTTGGAAGGGGTAAGGTACGGATTAAGTTAAATAATGGAAATGAATGGCTGCTAAATGATGTAAGTAATATTCATTCTATGAAAATAAATCTGATCTCAACAGGGAAGTTGGGAGATAGTGGTTGCTTATCTACGTTTGAAAAAACATGGTGGAAGATCACTAAAGCAGCATTGGTAATAGGAAAAGGAGATAGGATAGGTACATTGTATTTTTGTCCTCAGAATATTGATTATTTTATCTATACAGCTTCATTAAAAATAGGTGCAACATTGTGGCATTATAGGCTTGGCCACATGAGTGAGATGGGCATGTAGATTCTCCACTCAAGGAAATTGCTTCAAGATATGAAGCATGTAAGTTTGGAATTCTCTGAGAACTATGTTTATGGAAAACATAAGAGAGTTATATTTCTCAGGGTTGGAAAACAAACGAAGAGTGAGAATTTAGAGCTTGTGCATACAAATGTATGGGGGTCGGCTCAGGTACAATCTCTTGGTTGCTCTTGTTATTATGTTACTTGGGTTTATTGCATTAGACATAAATATGATGTGTTTTCTACTTTTAATAAGTGGAAATGTTTGGTTGAGAATGAGACATGGAAAATGTTTAAATGTTCTAGATGTGATAATGGAAGTGAATATTTTAGCAAGAAGTTTGATAGTTACTGTTCATACCATGGGATCCATAGAGAGAAGACAGTCCTAGGAAAACCATAAGAAAATCGGGTGTCAAAAAGGATGAACATAATGATCATGGAGTGTGCAAGGTTCCCCTTACATTTTTGGGATCATGTTGTAAATACTGATGTTTACTTAATAAATAGAGGGCCTTCAAGCACTTTGGATGGTGGGATTATAGAGGGGGCATGGACAGGTAAAAATGTAAACTACTAATTTCTGATAAATTTTGGTTATGAAGCATTTGACCATATTGATAAAGAAAATAGAACAAAGCTTGAGGATAAATCAAAGAAATGTAACTTTATTGGATACGGTGTTTATGATTTTGTTTATCTCTTATCAGATCATGAAATTCACAAAAACATTAGGCCTATAGATGTAGTATCCATTGAAAAGGTTATGTACAAATATCAATTGCAGGGAAAGAAAGAGGAAAATGAAAACACAAAGTACACAGTTCCGGTTGAAATCAAAGAAAATGAAGTTCCAAAGGCACCAGAAAATCAAGAGTAGCAGCAGGTACCTCATACTCTTGTAAATATAAGAAGATATACCAGGTTAAGTAAATCCCATGAATTATTCTCTACTTCAATGTAATATTTATTGATGACTAATTATGGTGAACTGGAATGTTATGAAGATTCAATTCAGGTAGAAACTAGAAAGAAGTGGGAACAAGGCATGAATGAGGAGATGGACTCATTGGTAAGAAACCAAACTTGAGATTTGGTTGAGTTTCCAGCAGAAAAAAGAGCATTGTAGAATAAATGGGTTTACAAGTTGAAGGAAGACAGAGGCAAGAAGTGGTATAAGGATAGAATTGTGATAAAGGGGTTTGCACAAAATAAATGTATATATTTTGATGAAACATTTTCTGCTATTGTTAGAATGACTTCAATTAGGACTATTCTCATTCTAGTGATGGTAGAAGATTTGCA
This sequence comes from Pseudotsuga menziesii, assembly GCA_001517045.1. Taxonomy (NCBI): domain Eukaryota; kingdom Viridiplantae; phylum Streptophyta; class Pinopsida; order Pinales; family Pinaceae; genus Pseudotsuga; species Pseudotsuga menziesii. The sequence continues at coordinate 283,030 of LPNX010487632.1, read as the reverse complement.
TCTTGAACAATTAGATGTAAAAACAACCTTTCTACATGTAGATTTAGACGAAGAGATTTATATGCAGCAAGCACATGGTTATGAGGTCAAAGGGAAGGAGAAATTGGTTTGAATGTTGCAGAAGTGATTGTATGGCCTGAAGCAAGCCCCAAGGAAGTGGTATTTAAAATCTGATAAGTCTATGGCAAAAAATGGTTATAATAGATTCCATTCTAACCACTATGTTTATTTCAAGAGGATAGATAATGGAGTATATATTATCTTATTATTGTATGTGGACGACATTATTTTTTTAGGGTCTAACATGGAAGATATAAATGTTCTCAAAAGGAAACTAGCTAAATGATTTGGGATGAAGGATTTGGGTGTTGCAAAGAAAATCCTTGGTATGAGAATAACAAGTGATGGGAAAAATTACAAATTGACATTGTCTCAAGGTGAATACATAGAAAAGGTGTTGAAGAGGTTTAGAATGCAAAATTGAAAACTATTTAGTACACCTTTGGCCATCCATTTCAAACTAAGGAAGGAAATGTGTCCAACGAAACTGAAGGAGATAGAATACATGTCCAAAGTTCCCTATTCATCAACAATTGGCAGCTTAATGTATGCCATGGTGTGCACAAGACCAGATATTGCACATGCAGTGGGATTAGTGAGCAAGTAAAGGGAATTGGATGGAAGTACAGTGGATTCTCAAGTATTTGAGAAGTACTACTTCTCATCTGTTAAGTTTTGGAGGTTCAGACATTGTTCTATAGCGATATGTTGATACATATATGGTAGGTGATAACAATAGAAGGAGGGTCACCATAGGGTATGTCTTTATTGTGGGTGGAACAACACTAAGTTGGATTTCAAAACAGCAAAATGTTGTTGCACTTTCAACAACAAAAGCAAAGTATGTTGCTACTATAGAGGATAGTAAAAATATGATTTGGTTGCAAAGGTTCATGTAGAAATTATGAAAGAAGAAGGAGAATAGATGGTTGGATAGTGACATCCAGAGTGCTATTCATATTTAAAAGAAATCATCCTTCCATTTGAAGACTAGACATATATATCTCAAGTATCATTTCATAAGATCTATTCTGGAAGAATAATTGTTAAATTTGGAAAAGATACATACTAGAAAGAATCATGCAAAGATGTTGACAAAGGTACTAACCTGAGAGAAACTGAGTTCCTGCTCGGTTTTTGTTGGCCTTCAAGCATGAAAGTGAAGATGAAAATTTTCCAAGTCCAAGAGCATAGTCCAGCAAGTGCAGCAGCAGTGGAGTTTTTGTGATCAGTCTCCAAGTGGGATATTGTTGGATGCTGAGCCTGATCTTTTTGATTAGAAGATGTTATTTCAATGATGTTTGGATCCAAGCACCTGACAGGGGGATGTGTGGGATTTCACCCACACTATAGTCGTTCAGGGGGGGAATGACTATTTTGGGATCCCCCTTGGTAGGGGTTCGAGGGAACCACCTGTTGAAATATTGTAAATTTGAATAATATTCTAAATGTGTTTTACTAATGTAACCCATGGGAGATGTTTTATTCCTCCATCAGGATGTTACTATTTTATTTTTCATCATAGAGTCATGAGATATAACTTCCATTGTAAGTTCGGTCAATAGTACCCTCTTGAATATAATATAATATTGTTTTGTGTCTTCCTAGGTGAATTCGTCCTAGAAAGTTTGTTGGGGCCGACCTGTTAGGGTAAAATTCAAGTGACAGAAAGAGTATAAATAGAGGATTCGTATTCCTCATTAGAACATACACTCAATTGTGTATATCGCATATGAGAGAGAAAGGCATATCGGTTGGGAGAAGGAGCACTTTTGGGGGTCTTGTCTTTGTACTTTTGATACATCTATATAGAGGAAGTTTTGCTAGGTTTTCTTCCCCGTGAGGGTTTCCTAGGATAAGTCTTTGTGTTTTTTTGTGTGGTTGTGCTTGTATATCTCTCAGTCATCATTTTGCATATGGTTATGATGTTATGATGATAAATGTTATTAGATATTATATAAACATTAAAACTTAAAATGGTATTAGAGCTACCCCGAAATAAGTCTTTGCACATCCGAAACTCTACTACAACTACAACTACTAAAGATTAGGGTTTCATGCTTGAAAACCCTAGAAGACAAAAATTAGCCATGTTGGGAATTTCGCTATAAATCGAGGTTGGAGAAGGATTAGGAGATGAGACTTTAACAGGATGAAGATGAAGGCTTGTTGTACCCTTTATCAAATTTTCAGCCTCATATTTGATAAAAATATAGGATATATGATTCCTCCAACTTAGGGTTCCATCCTCTCCCAGAATTCAGCCTTAAATAGGTGACCTAGGGAGAATTGCTATATCTCAGGATAGGAAGCTCCAAATTAAATTTTGCAATATTTTTCAGATAGGGCATAGAATTTAGTTTATGTGGTAAATGTTTCAGATCATGAAGGTGAAACAGGGACACATGGCAGTCCGTACAAGTTCATTATTCTGAGCAGTCCTAAAATATGTCACCTTGGGAAAATTTGCATAAGTCCCACTTGGTGAAATCAATTCTGCTCTAATGTATGGGGTTGGAAATAAGACATACTAGGATACCTCATTACGACGTTTCAAACCCAAAGGAGTAGGAATTTTTTAGATACAAAAGAAACAAGATAAGGCATTTCTATAGACGAAATTGAAGAAAATGAGGCCTTCCTATTCTCAGCACTTCCATCCAATGATTAGTTGAAAAAGGAGGACTATAAAAATCGCCCAAGGAGGGTGTATATTTCTATGGAATAATTTGCTCATTCTGTGGATTTTCAATTTTTGACATAACACTAGTGCCAGGGAAAACTAGGGCATCATATATTTTGCAGTTTTGTTCACAGTTTGGGAAAACGAGTATGCTTCTTACATCACCTTGAGGAGCTGAATATTTCTATCCAACCATATTTGAAATTTACCTAAGTTGAAAAATTAGGGTTTCTTTGTCAAACCCTAGGTCCACTAGAAGTAGTCTTCCAGAAAATCTTTCAAGCTAGCATCCAGTTGAAGCAATATCATTGGTAAGTTCTATCCTCTCTATTTCCATTTAAGGTTCTCTTTTTTATCATGATGAATAATAGTACCAAGATTGAAGAAGCTAATAACCTCTGAGCATGGAATTATAGAGTTCTTCTCAAACCTAAAGAAGAATGACCTCAAGAACTATGTCAAAGAAGAATTTTCATATCTTGAGGGAGATGAAGGAAAATCACGAGAAGGATTTAGTCAAAGCAAAGAGGATTATTTCCACCTCCATTGAATCTCACATATATCATACTTGTAGACTCCCAAGGATATGTTCGGTACAATGACCATCCTGTACAAATGAAATAATATCAACACAAAGATGATATTGAGGAACCAACTGAAGAATTTGAAGATACAAAACTCAAAGACCATGCAGTTCCACTTCACAAAGGTTTCTCAAATCATAGAACAACTTCAAGAAGTCAAATAAAGACATCATTCTCACACCGCTGAATATTCCTCCAGAGATGAGGAATGTGAATTCTAATGGTGAAGAAAAAGATCATACTCTTATCTATTTCAGTGTTTTGATAAGAAATAATGAAATTAGTGACACTTAGAACCAGTACACAGGTTCCCAGAATAAGTAGAAGGGTCCAGGACATAAGGATCGATAAGGAATCTACCAACCAAATAAAAGATAACTATTTGGATTGTCTTTTACTATATATATAGTTGTTTATATGACATTGTGTAGCTTTGTAGATATCCATGAAATGTATTATGCGTTATAGAATGTTTTCATTAATGAACAATAAACTACTAATATGAATGTTATGGGTAAGTATCCTATGGTTCTATACAACACTCCATTGTTACTTATCTAGAACGAAACCTCTTTGCTGGCATATTGGGATAAGTGCATGATCTCAATGATGTTATGGTAGATATGGAAGGCATTTGGAAGGTCTATGTGTCTATACGGGATATGGATGAATCATTGTATTGGATAAAATAGTTGCATGATTATATCTTTATGCATAAGAATTTTTCATTATGAATATGTCTTATGAAATGTTTCTAACCATGCAATTGGTGCATTTGACTTGTAGGAAAGATCACATACAACCACCTACAATAAATGAAGGGTGAGGATTGTTTCAAAGAAAAAGTGATGACAGTTCAAGATTCACTCCAATAAACATACATAAAGATGAACCTGAAGCTCTCAGGGTCATAGACACCATGATAGAAGAAAAAAATTTAGAAGAATATAAGAGAGCAGTAGATCCACCTCGGGAGATGAAGACAACCTTGGGCATGACAGATAATTCAATATGAAGAAAAGTATGACGATACTTCCAACTAAAGTAAGAGGCCTCAAATGCACTCTAGTTATGTGGAACAATTGAGTGACATCATTGATACAGACCCTTCTAGCTATGGAAAAATCTATGATCAAAGAGTACCAGTTGATCATGGGGAATGATGTCTAGGATATGGTTCTGAGACCTGAAGGGAAATCCATAGTGTCTTCCATGTGAATATACAAGATCAATTATACAAATCAAGGTTCATGGTTTGTCTTATAAAGAGGGATTCTATTGTGGAATGACATACTCCATTGACCAGACACACTTCTCTAGTGAAGCAGAAGTATATATCAAGCAAAGAACCACATGTGAAGAAAAGAATTTGTACGATCTCAGAAGGAACCCATAGATAAGCACATCTAGTTACATAAGGATATTGAATATCACTTAGATTAATAAATACTTTAACCTTTTCCACAAGGTTGAAGATGGAAACCTATAGAAGACAACAAGCTCACATATGGGTGCAAGAGGAACTTTTCAACAAAGTTCAAGATAAAAGATCTTGGTATCTAGTAACCTGAGATGGATACATAGAATATCAGTACTAGAGGATGATACATGTCACCCCAACATAGAATGTTTCGATAGATAGAGTACAAAATGTATAGGGAGGATGATGATCCACTCCAGGGGGAATGACTATAGAATATATATGAGTTCGACATGGTATGACAGGATGGACAACTTCCTAATGGACTAAGGATTTATCAAGAGTAAAGTGGGTTCCAACCTTCAATGTTGAATGTGGAAGATTGGGATATGTCGATGACCTGACAGGATGAACTCATTGTAGATGTAAAGAGGAAGTGTTGAGGACAGAAATAGCACCTCAGGATGTTTGGGATCAAGTATGATCTCATGAATAAGCTGAGTAAATTGCAACATGTTCATCCTGTAGTGAAGCAATGCAGCTTTGAAAAGTATGTTGTGGAAATATTAAAAATATTTGATATGTTGGATTGTAAATTCGTGGCCACACCAATGGATACCAACCTGAAGTTCTTATCTAATGAATCATCAGAGTTAGTGGATATACCAACCTGAAGTTGTTATCTAATGAATCATTAGAGTTAGTGGATGTGACTCGGTACAGACATATTATTGGGTCATTGATATATCTAAGAAATACCAGGCAAGATATATGATTTGTTGTGAACACCTTGAGTCAATATCTAGTCAAACCTAGACGTGTTAACATGATAGCTACAAGGCATGTGATAAGCTACCTGAAAGGTACGATATACTTTAGACTATGCTATGATAGAGATCATGACTACAGATTGTGTGGATATATAGATTCATATTGGGAAGGAAGTGGTGCAGAAAGGAAGATCACCTCAGGTGGATGTTATTGTATGGGATCTGCCATATTGCAGCTTGTTCTGGAATATGATGACAGGTCTATATGACCTAGATTCGGATACTATAGTGATTCTATTGAATGACCATAGTTGTATAAATATGACAGAGAATCTTGTGTTCCATGATAAATCAAAGAACATAGAAATCCGATATTTTTACATAAGTGATATGGTATAGAAGAGAGCTATAAAAATCCAGTATGTGATTACTGATGAGCAAGTTGTTGATGTATTGACCAAACCTCTATCTCAAGTAAATTTTGAATACTTCTGTGGCAAGCTTGGTGTAGTCCAAAAAGACTTTCCTTGTAGGGAGGAACAATGATGATGATGTTTAAGACATTCCTCATAGGGAGGAACAATGATGATGATATAGATCCTTCCTCGTAAGGAGGAACAATGATGATGATATAGATCCTTCCTCATAAGGAGGAACAATGATGATGATGTTACAGGAATTCCTCACAAGGAGGAACGATCATGATATGGACCTTCCTTGAAAAGGGAGAGCAGGTTGATGATATGGACCTTCCCTAAAAAGGGGGAGTGATGATGAGGCTATCATTGTGTATGAGATGGAATTGATGTGCTAGTATAGAAAAAGGCCAAGTGTGCCCGCAGATGCTGATGAGGCCCAACATTTACTTGTGGAAAAAATTATCTTCTCTTTAGGATGGTATTGAAGAAAAGAAAATGTTACTAATGAGAGTGGTCCTAGCCCTTACTGACTAAGTATGGTCATGCAGACGATACTATATTTTGGAGAGTGATCCTACATTCACTTGTAGGATGGTTTCATAGACAAGAACAATGCTCTTAAGAGTGTTCCTAGTGTTAATAGGTTAAGGATGGTATACGATGAGTCCTGCATTTATTCGTGGATGATATGGTCATGCATTCATTTGCAAACAAGATCTACATTCATTTGCAGATGGTACTCTCTTCTGTATAGTGATCCTACATTCCCTTATAGGATGGTGTTGTATACAAGAACACTTTTCTATTGAGAGTGGTCCTAGCACTAATAGGATAAGGATGGGCTATGATGAGTCTTGCATTCATTTGCAGATGATGTGGTCCTTCATTCATTTGCAGATGAGTTCTACATTGATTTGTAGATGATGTGGTCCTGCATTCATTTTCAAATGACATCTACATTCATTTGTAGGTGATGTGTTCATGCATACATTTGTGGACGAGATCTACATTCATTTGTAGATGATGTGGTCCTGTATTCATTTTCAAATGAGATCTGCATTCATTTGCATAAAATATGGTTATGCATTCATTTGTGGATGATCCATTTGATCGATGATGTGGAACCTCCTTGTTAAGGGGTAGTAGGATGATGAGGATTGCATCATCCTCGGACTTATGTCCAAAAGTGATAGTGATTGATCATCCCACAAAGAGATTATGTGTTCTTCCTGTTATGATGCTTCTAACGATGTTATTGATTGATAGATCAAGCACATATGCAAACAATGAAAGTATTTATAGAATGAAGAGTGCTGCAAAGGATCGAGTGATCGAGTTCTGAAAAGGATTGACTGATCGAGTGTTGCAAAGGATTGAGTGATTGAGTGCTACAAAGGATCGAGTGATAGAGTGCTGCAAAGGATAAAGTGATCAGGTATTGCAAAGGATCAAGTGATCGAGTGCTTCAATAATATGAAATATCAAAGTGTTGCTACAAAGGATCAAGTGATCGAGTGCTCCAAGAAGATGAAAGATCAAAGTGTTTGTGCAAAGGATCAAGTGATCGAGTATTGCAAGAAGATGAAATATCAAAGTGTTGATGCAAAGGATCAAGTGATCGAGTGCTACAAGAAGATGAAGATCAAGGTGCTGCTGCAAAGGATCAAGTGATTAAGTGTTGTAGAAGATCAAATATGAAGACTTGGTGCAGTAGAAGATGATGTTCCAGTATCGAAGATGTTCCAGTAACTGTTCGATTTATTGATGATTGTTCAAAAATTCCTATGACATATATATGTATCACCTTGATGATGTTGAAGATGCTCTATCTCCATGATCCTATAGTTGATGATGTTGTTGTTTGTAGAATACCCTTCTCGTTAAGGGGGAGTGTTGAAATATTGTAACTTCAAATAATATTCTAAATTTATTTTACTGATGTAACCCATGGACGATGTTTGATTCCTCATTCGAGATGTTACTATTTGTTAAAGTATTCTAACTTTGGAAGATATTCTATTGTACTTTTGTTGTATTCTCCATTCGAATATTTCCTTGATGTAATTGATCATGTAAAAGTCATGAGATAATCCATTCATCATAAGTCAGGGAAATAGTACCCACAAAAGTAATATATAAAATGTATTTTGAGTCTACCAAGGTAGGTCAAACCTAATTAGGGAACCTAGCCAACCTAGTTAGTTATTTTAAGGCAGTCACCTAATCAATCTAAATAGGTCGGGCTTCTCTCTCATTCTCAAATATCTTACACTCAAGTATTGTATTGGAGAGAGAAAGAGAAAGAGTATATTGTGGAAGATGAGCAACTATTCTTGTTTCTATGGTTTTGCACTATCTTGGTCAAATTCTATACTGAGGAAGTTTTGCACGGTTTTCTCCCTTGTTGTTTCCTTGAGGAAAATATTTGTGGTCTCTTGTGTTGCTACATTTTTCTTTCTTTCAGTGATCATTTTCTTATGGTTATGTTGTTATGATGCTAATTTTTTTTAGATATTGTATAACCATTAAGAATGTAACACTATTGTGTTCAAGGTCATCATAGAATCATGAGGTATAACCTCCATTGTAAGTTGGATGAATAGTACCCTCTTGAATATAATATAATATTCTTTTGTGTCTTCCTAGGTGAATTCGTCCCAGTAAGTTTGTTGTGGC
>LPNX010487632.1:59450-273968 GCA_001517045.1 Pseudotsuga menziesii | reverse complement strand
ATATATATGTTGGGATAAGGAGCACATGTTTGCGTTCTTTTCTTTGTACTTGTGATACATCTATATAGGGGAATTTTTGCTAGGTTTTCTTCCCCGTGAGGGTTTCCCAGGATAGATATTTGTGTTATTTTGTGTGGTTGTTCTTGTTTATCATTCAGTGATCCTTTTGCATATGGTTATGATGTTATGATGCTAAATGTTATTAGATCTTGTATAACCATTAAAACATAATAGCGCCCTTGTAGCAAAAATTAGGAAAAAATGCCTTGTAAAATGTTATAATTTTAGAGTCATCACTTGGTCAATAATGGGTGATTTATAGGCCCATGGTTTTGGGAATCCTGTGTTATTTTCCCATGGTATTCCCTTTATAAAAGGAACTCATTGAAATACAAATGCGTATTGTATTGTAGCATTGTAAAACAATCTTTGTGATTGTGTGAGAGAGATTGTGAGAGAGTGAAGAGGAAGTGCATCAGGGATGCTATAGGTTGTATATACCTCCATTTTTCTAAACGAAATAATAATAAAGGACTGGAAATTTATATCTATAGGTATCCCATCTTCGGTGAACCACGTTATATTTGTTTCTCTCTTGTAATGTGTTTTAATATTTTGCATCTAGTTTATTGTTTATTGTTATTTCTCTACGATCCTGCTTTTTCTAACATATTTCTTATGTTGATTTACAATCGTTTGTACCATATATCATATTCCTTATGGGACAGTTACTCACAGTTTTGTTTCTCTTTATTCATAAGTCACACACAAATGGTATTTGTGAATTTTTGACATTTTCAATGTTCTTCTATATTTTTATCATTATGTGCATATTTTTTACCAAGGTAGAACTTTTATACATATTTTCTTCTCTTTTATCTAACACAACACATTTAGATAAACAAATAGAGAACATATAGATCCTCAATAATAACTTGGAATTATATCATGTGTCAGTACATCAACTTAATATTTGACATCAATGACAATACAAAAACAATCTCCCCCTTTGTCATTGATGTCAGTACTGCCTTGAATGGAAACACTTGTTTCAAAACTCCCCCTAAAGATCTATGTCAAAGTCTTATTTAGTGATCATGTTCCCACATTTGTATTCTAGTTTCTTTCATTGCTCCCCATGTCATTTGTATATCTCTTTCATTGCTTCCATTTCTATTTTAAAAGAATACCTGCTCCAACTAAATTTGGAATGATGGCTAAAATCAAATATGTTACCCAGAAATAGAATTCATTTATGTTCATATGAGAAGAGGAGATGTCATTCTACTAATTTAAATGTAATTAATAATGAAAATTTTATGAATCCATATTTCAATGGTTGTGTCAGTATGGGGTGTGGTTTCCTGTTTAAATTTAATAGATATTAAATAATATTTATTGAAACAAAGATTTTTTTAAAAGGTGGTTCACTATTCATTAGAGGGATACTCTAGAGAATCAAGGTATGGTCAGATTACATAATCCACTCATTTCTTTTAATGGATCGACAAGAACAACATGTCACCTACATTTTTTTATTACAAATGGCTCAACAAGAATAACATGTCACTTAGAAGAATTTAAACTAGGTGGAGAGGGTAAAAATAATTACTCCCGACCACGCAAGCTACATCCAATGGAAATTTGAAGTGGTGACTTACATGGTATTATAGTTACTTGTTTAAATTTAATAAACATTAAATAATATAAGAAATAATATTGATTATTGAAACATGGTGACTTGCATGTTATTGAGATTCTATTTGTATTATTGATGGAAAGGTTTTGTTTGTACTGGAGTTTGTGCTATACTACAAAGGTACAAATACCGGGATCCCAAGATTTTAAAACTACAAGTTCTGGATTTTTTAATCTTTTGTTTTTTGGTGTGAAATAATAGAAAGGGAATCAAAATACTAGAGAAATGACCAATAATCATATATAAATCAAATGTCGATAAGTAAATGTAATAGACAAGAAAAGAATGATACAACAGGTATATTGAACTACAAATAGTAATTATACACAATCCAACTTGAAGATCATATATATGACAACAAATAGTTGTTATACATACACAGTAAAATTACTTTTAGGTAGAAAAACATTCTAGATAAAAGATATGCAAATACATAAGACTGCCAATGAGTACAAAGGATAGAAACACTATCAATTACAAGGTCACAAATAGAACTAAATAAAAAACATTGATGTGTATCTGCAATTAATCATAATTCAAAGTGGCTCATACTTTATATTTCATCCTTAATACAATCTCCAAAATATACTTACAGATTTAAAAGGTTTTCAAAATTGGTACATGCAAAATCCTCTCTCTCAACCCTTTGTTAACAACCCCTGCTACCATATTTAATTTCTATATTTATATTTAAAACTACCTAAAAATTGTTTGTAGATCCAAAATTATAGGATCGAAAGAGTCTAAAAATATATACTTTTAATTACATTGGTAAAAGAAGTTTTAAACACATACTACATGTTCCCAGTTGAACAGTAAATTTAGGATAGATTTAATTCAAATATTTCCACGAAGATAATAAATACTTATCTTTTCATGGTGTCATAGCTTACGAGCAGCTTCTGCGAGCATAGTCACACCATCTAATTCTTGGGACCTCCTCTAAAGTTGACTGAGTTCTTTCTCTATAGCCGGCACTTTCTCATGTAACTCTTGATTTCGCTTGAGTAATTTGTCATTTGTTTCTTGCACCATATTTCTTCTCTTAACTGATTCTTCAACAACCTGAACTACTTCTGCTTAGTTTGAATTCATTTCTTCTAGATCTTTTCTTATCATATGATTGGAATTAACAAGCTGATCATTAAGATAATTTAAATGTTTGTTTTGAGCCATGTAATGATGTAGAGCTTTTCTAAGACTTGTAAGCTCAATTTCCTCCTTAGTCTATATTCTTTCATCCAGACTAGATCCATTTATTTATTTGCATGTTCTTCAACCAAAACCTCAACCCATAAAACCCATCATTCCTCAATGAAATGTTCAAGATATTGAACCTACATGTATTCCATGTCTTCTTCCTTTCCTAGGTGTTTTTTTCCTGTTCCTTCACTCAATTCTGAGATAACCTCTTTACCCTTATCCACAAATTTCCTCCCTAGTAAGTCAAAGATTGATTTAATGTTTTCTTCAATACTCTCAAGATCTTGAGATATCATACCCTCGATTTTTAACATCCTCTTCATTGGAATACTCTTCAATTTCAATCATGTTTTCTTTTTTAATCCTAGGGTTGAGAAATGTTTTCATATTTAAATGAAATTTGTTTTTAGGACTGGTATTTGGTCGCCATTTAACTACTATAGTATTTCTGAGAAGAGAATAAGTTTTCTTAATTTTTGTATATTTGGCTTCTAGTACGCTTTCCATTCCCATACTTTCCGTGACTAAAATTTCTTCTACAAAACTAGGGGTTCTAGGAGTCGTCACCTCTTTCTCTGCATCTAAATCAGCCTTCGTGTCTATATCTTCAAACCCTTGTTGTATTATGTCTATACTCTTCCTTTGATAAATTCTTAGCTTCCTCGGGGTTTCTATCTTTTCTTGTTCCCCTACATCTTCTGGCTTTTCGACCTAAAATCTCGACCAAAATAAAAAAATGTGTCCAGGTCCATGGTTTCTTTTCCAATTCTTTGATAATCAATATCTTAATCAGACCATGATGGATAATATGTGAGAAGTATGGGCTGGATGGTTTCTTACTCGAACTGCCATTTTGGATAGGCTTTAGAGAAGATAGAAGGGTAAATTTAGCTTTGATACCCCCACCACATGGAGGAGAAAGAATAAATGATACCAAAAAATTGTTGCAAATGACCTTCACAAGTTATATATCATTGAATGATGCTTAATGCCTATTGACACTCATCTTTTAATGCAACCTTGTGAATTCCCTTGTTCCAATATAGGGTTTCATGGCCTGACAGGAGGAATAGATTCATGTCAACCTGGAATGGAAACTTCTTAAACCATTTATCACCATCTACAGATAACCCAGTAGCTTCTGCAATTGAAGCTTTTGAAACCTCAAAACTAATGCTAGAAAAATTAATCACTGTACCAGTGAATTTCTTGGTGAATTCCCAAGAGACCTCAACATTATACCATGTAATTTTCTCAAAGAAAGTAAACCAATCTGCGTTCATCAGCAATTGTGCACACTGTGGATGTTCTTTGGCCCATTAAGTGTCAACTGGTTCAAACCTATGTGGCTTACCACTCATTTTCTTCATGGCAACAACTGTATGCTAAAACAATAACTCTAGATCTTCAAGAGGTTGTAAATTAGCATGGTTGAACAACATACGAATACCAAGTGTCAAAAATAGCTCATGCAAAGGAATTGATTCAAATACAATGTTGATCTCCTCTTAATGAGGTTTCCAAGTATGTCAAATCTCATAGTGATACAAACAGGGTCACTAATTCAGGATTGAGTGATGTCTCACCATCGTTTCATGATTCAAAGTTAATCATGAAACATTATATCTTTGAAAATCGTGAAAAACCCTTTGGACATTCCGGTCGCGTTTGACTGTACATGCTTTTAATGTTTTTTTGTTGGAATGTTTGTGCTTACATCTAACATGTACCTTAAATAATTAATCTATGAGATGACTAAAAACCATGTAAACTATTATGAATAAAAGTATTGTAAGGATTTTCATATAATCATGAGCCAAAATTGAACTTATATCTAAACAAAAATACATAATACAACCTAACACATTAGGGCTACAAAATCAAGCTTAAAGTTTCTCTAGGACTATACAAACAAGCATGAGGTTACAACTCGAGTACTAATAGGTTCTCTATACACATTTAGTAGATATTAGATTGTAGGTCATTTTTTATGCCATCTTGTTACATGTTATTGAGATTCTTTTTTTATTATTTATGGAAGGGTTCTCTACACACATTTAATAGATATTAGATTTCATGTCATTTTTATGCCATCTTTTTTTATCTTAACTTGGAATTTATAGTTTGAACTAATTTAATAATCAATATTATGATTTATAATTTGAGTTCACGTGGATTTTCATGACCTTATCAATGAATTTCAAAGAGAAAATAGTCTAGCAGTTAATTCAGCTTCAGTTTATTTGGAATAAATTGAATTTTTTTATTAAACCAGAATTAAAATATGCTCAAAAGTTGATTCTTTAAATGTGGATGCTTTCATAAATTTGAAAGTATTGCTAATCATAAAATTACCAGTTCTATTGTGAAAATTTTAAAACATCAGTTGTCACAAAATTATCGATTCTAAGATTAATAATGGTTTACGGCAAGCCATAAAAAAATATGTGGTTTCTACAAGGAATTAAAGGTAGTTTCTATAAGGAAGTAAAGGGTTTCAATAAATTCAATCTGATGCTACACCCAGCTGTGAGTCAATTTGAGAAGCTAGTATTGACCTATTCTAAAGTGCATATTTTATCCTAAAAAGCTACTATGGATCCTTCAAAACATTGTTAGTTTCCTTCGAATTGATTCTTTGGATAATAGTGCAAAGTGCCTTGGTAGAGTCTCAACATTTATCATTTCTGTTGATCTCATGTGGGAAACTCATGAGACTCTTTAGCTTAACTTTGATGAGTTCCCTACAAAGTTGGCTTGTTGTTGTTGTTGTTGTTCATAATTGTGCAATTCATGTAGTGGAACTGTTAGATATTTTCATCTCAAGGGGAACTTAATAGACATGCTTTAATTCATTTACAAACACTGAAGAGCGTACCGTAAAAGCTGAAGCCCTCAAAAATCCCCAGCTTGGTTTTACAATAGGAAGTCATGGCAGTAATGTCAAATGTCTTGTCCACTTTAATAATTCCATTACTCCACGTATACATAGAAGCTTCCCAGTTACACCCCTATGCTATCCATTAATAATATTTTATCTTATACGACTTGTTGGGTGGTATTATATCAATTTGAAAAATTGTATCTACCACTATTTTCACCATCAATACATGAGTGTCCAAATAATGAATGTGCATGGGAATCCTACATAAAGCAAATTTATGAGTAGTTAATTGTCTTAATATAAAAAGATTGCATGCAATGAAAGGTTATTTGGATAAGAATATAAATTGTAAGGAACAATAGAATATTATTGACGATAACAGTATTGTACACATACCATATATTTGAGAATATTTTCAAAGTCTATGCAAAGTAACCAATATATCCTGAATTAAGCCACCTTGTCCACCTACTAGCAAGAACAAATAAAACATAACAAGGTACAATTATAACTGGATGAGAACAAGCATTATAATATTATAACCTACAAAAATAATAACCTATCGTTGTCCTCTATTTGAGAAAATATAAACAAATATATAGTAAATATACTTAATAATGATTGAAACTAAAGGCAAAGATGACTAAAAGACACATGAGCTTAGGATCAGAGCTATTTTGAAGACTAAGCATGAGCATAAATGTTGAAAATATGTTGAGATATGGAAATGGTGATGGTGATAAAAATATCAATTCAAATATGTGTGGCAATATCTACAATTTCTCTGTTAAAGATGTACCAAATTTTCAGTCTTAGATAATGACATATATTTGTTGATGTATTTGTAACTTTGGAATGTATTCATCTATGTATCTTATGTATTGTAACCCGATGTTTATTCCGGGATGTTTCTATTATGTATTTGAGTCATGTTGTCATGCCCCGATGTTCCGATCAGGAGGATCAATAATGTAAACAAGTCATGTCAAGTCATTGTTAAAGTCCCCACAGTTTCGGGGCACTAGAGTTATTATACACTCATAGAGATGTAGGCTCTAGTAAGTAATTGTTAAGTTAGGCTGACATGATTGAGTTCACTTCAAGTGAACAGAAGAATATAAATAGAGAGTGAGAGCCTCTCTATATATCACTTGTAACACACATCATTCACCCACTCAAGTGTGGCGCATTAGTGAGGAAGGAAATACACTGGGACTAGACAGAAGAAGAAGACTACTGCTTTGGGGCTTTTACTGTTTTGGTGTTGATTCTATCTCTAAGGAAGTTGCGGGGTTTTCTCCTTTATGGTTTCCCTGAGGAAAACTCTTTGTGTCTCTTATCTCTTGTGACGTGCTTGTGTTTGATTGTTGTACTTGTTATTCTCTCAGTAAAGATCCTAACATAATGCTAGCTTAATGTTGAAAAACTAACATGGTATCAGAGCTAACCTGAGAACAAGACACTGTGCAGCTGTGGGAACTAGGGATTCCTAGTTTGTGGACCTTCCTCCACATGTTTCCAGCAAAAGTAAGGTGGAACAACTCTCCTCCTTAGGGCACATCTTTCTGTCGAAACAGAATCAAATTCTGAGGTTTTTCAGTTTTGGACCTATCACTAGGGTCAAAAATTAGGGCTTTTTACAAAAGAGGAATTTTTTAGTGATCCCAGGCCTGGATTGATCTCCTCCTCAAAATCGAAGTTAGGGACAAATTTCAAGGCATTTGGGTGGACAGAACTCCGGAAAAGAAAAACCCTAATTTGCTCCTGAACCAGCTCTACAGGATTTTAGCTCAAGTTTCAGATCCGACATCTTGAACCTGGTAAGATCTAAAATCTTTGTATTTATATTTGAGGTTCTCATTTAAAGATGTCACATCATACCAAGCTTGATGAAAAGCTTGAGGGAGCTGATAACTTCCGAGCTTGAAAGTATAGGATCTCCCTAGTCCTGGAAGAGAATGAATTAGACTCCTACATTCATGAGGAGGTTCCAGTTCTAGAGGGAGATGAGGAAAAGGCCTTACATAAGAAGAATATGGTTATGGCAAAGAGGATCATTTCTGATTATATTAAGGATCACCTTATCCCACAAGTGTCCTCTCTCAAGACACCTAAAGCTATGTTTGATGCCCTAACCAAATTGTTTGAAAGAAAGAACATCAATCGGAAGATGACCCTAAGGAACCAACTGAAGAATGTGAAGATCTAGAATGCAGAAACTATCCAGTCTTACTTCACAAGAGTTTCTCAGATCAAGGAACAATTAGAAGCTGTTGATGAAGAAGTGGAAAATGCAGAGATTGTGATGACTACTTTGAATGGCCTTCCTAGGTCATAGATGCTTTCATCCAAGGAATCTGTGCTAGGAAGAAGTTAGTCAAATTCAGAAGACTAGGGGAAGAATGCTCTCAAGAAGAAGCTTGGAGAGCAGCTCGAGAAGAAAATATGGGTAGTGAAGATCAAGCCCTCACAGCTCACTCCAAGAAGGAAAGAAGAAAACATCATTACTCCAAAGGTAAGAGCTCTCATTCTAAAAGGGATCTATCTAGATTTAGATGTTATACATGTGATGAAAAAGGACATTTTGCTAAAGATTGTCCTAAGAGCAAGAACCAATCTCATAAGAAGAAGAGCAACAAAAGAAGACACCATGCTCATCCTGCAGAGGATGATGAACCATCCAAGAAGAGATCCAGATATGAAAGTGAAGATTGGTCAAGCGAGGATGAATATGTTCTGATATCAGCTCTCACAAGTAACATTACTCATGGTAGTGATGATTGGATTATAGACAGTGGGGATTCCAAACATATGACGGGATTCAAGGAATCTTTTGTAAGACTATAAGAACATGAATCACCTCACAAGGGGAAACTAGGAGATGACTACCAATATCTAATAAAAAGTAGTGGGGAATCTTCATACAAGCTAGACTCTGGTAAGTCTCTAACAATGAAAGAAGTATTGTTTGTTCCAGGACTCAAGAATAACCTTCTATCCATTTTAGCATTGGATGCAAAAGGAACGCGGGTTGCATTCATAGATGGTCAAGTCATCATGTGGCCAAAAGGAAAGACTATCGATGATGCAGTAGTAATTGGAGAACAAGAAGGAGGCTTGTACAAATTGAAGGGTCATCCAGAACAAGCCTTGATCCATGACACAGTAGAGCCAAATGAACTTTGGCATAGAAGGCTTGCCCATGTGCATTACAGAGCACTACCTGTTGCAAGCAAAGTTGTTGAAGGTCTTCCAGAATTTCAAGCCAAACATGATGGTCTCTACAAAGGATGTGTGAAAGGAAAGAATACAAAGAAGACATTTCCCAGCAGCGAAATCAAAGCAAAAAGCATTCTAGAAATCACCCACTCCGATGTATGTGGTCCTATGTCATCAAACTCACTAAGCGGGTATGCATACTATGTTTCTTTTATTGATGATTTTTCTAGAAAGACATGGATTTACTTTATGAAAAAAAAAGATGAAGTGTTTAGCAAATTCAAGGAATTCAAAGCCTTGATCGAAAACCATACTGAAAAGAATACCAAGACCATTCGATCAGATAATGTGGAGAATTCACTTAAGATAAATTCAAAGAGCTATATAAAGAATCAGGGATTAATAGGGAGTTGTCCACTCCTTATAATCCACAACAGAATGGGATTGCGAAATGGAAGAATAGAACTATCATGGAAGCTGCAAGAGCAATGCTTCATGATCAAGACCTTCCTATGCATCTTTGGCCAGAAGCTGCCAGAACAGCGGTGTATGTACAGAACCGTACTCCACATAGAGTACTCGAGAACAAGACTCCTGAAGAAGTCTTCTCCGGCAAGAAACTAGAAGTCAGCCATCTCAGAATATTCGACTGTCCCATATACATACACATTCCAAAAGAGAAGAGAACAAAACTAGATCCTTCAGGAAAGAAGGGCATATTTGTGGGATACTCTGAAAGCTCGAAGGCTTACAGAATCTACTTCCTAGGATAAAAGAAGATTGACATCAGCAGGGATGTGACATTTGATGAAGGCACAGCTTACAGCAAATCCAGAAAGAGACCCGCTGAAGAACCTGAAGATGCAGAAGCAGAAGCAGAAGCACCCAGAATTCATGATAGAATCATGAACGAAGAAGCTCAAGAAGAAGATCGAGAGTTCAAAGAACCACAAAAACCTGTAGATACACCTCTGGAAAAGAATCTTCATAAGAGGAAACCTGCTTGGGTACATGAACTTATCCAAGGTGCAGAAAGATATGGGGCTCCAAAAGAGAATCACAGAGAAAGAAAGAGGACCAGATCTAATTCTGGGTATGTGGCTTTACTATGTGCTTTCATTGATAAAGAACCTTCCAGTTATGTAGAAGCAGCAGAACACAAAGAATGGAATGATGCTATGATCGAATAATATCAATCGATAATGAAGAATGATGTTTGGGATGTTGTCCCAAGACTAGAAGGGAAGTCAGTTGTAACTTCCAAATGGATCTATAAGATCAAGCATGCTGCAGACTGTAGCATTGAAAAGTATAAGGCAATATTTGTAGATTGAGGATTCTCTCAAAAAGAGGGAGTAGACTATGAAGAAACCTTTGCACCTGTAGCCAGATACACTTCCATCAGATCAGTACTTGCTCTGGCTGCGGTGATGAAATGGAAGACACACCAGATGGATGTCAAGACTACCTTCTTGAATGGTGTAGTAGAAGAGGAAGTGTATGTAGAACAGCCACTCGGTTTTGAGACACATGACAGAGAGTCTCATGTATACAGATTGAAGAAAGCCTTGTATGGTTTGAAACAGGCACCCAGGACATGGTACAACAGAATTGACAGCTTTCTTTCCAGCTTGGGCTTTACCAAGAGTAAAGCAGATTCCAACCTCTACTACAAGGTTGAAGATGGCAACCCAGTGATGATGGTATTGTATGTAGATGATCTATTTGTGACAGGTACAGATGGGTTGATTGCTGATACGAAGAGAAAGCTTGCTGCTGAGCTCGAAATGAAGGACTTGGGGATGATGCATTACTTTCTAGGTATGGAGGTGTGGTAGAGTACAGATGGAATCTTCCTTGGACAAGGGAAGTATGCAATAGAGATCCTGAAGAGGTTTGGGATGATGGACTGCAAATCTATGGCCACACCTATGGCATTGATTTTAAAGCTATTGAGTGATGCTTCATCAGAGTCGGTTGATGCTATGATGTATCGTCAGATGATTGGGTCATTGATGTACCTGACGAACACGTGACCAGACATTTGCTTTGTTGTGAACACCTTGAACCAGTAGTTGACAGATCTGAGAAGTGTTCACTTGACTATTGCAAAGCATATTCTGAGGTACCTGAAGGGTACAGTTGATTATGGGCTCAATTTCGATGGGAATCAAAAGATTAACCTAGAGGGTTATGTTGATTCAGATTGGGTAGGTAGTGCCATTGACAGGAAGAGTAATTCAGGATGTTGCTTCAGTATAGGATCAGGTGTGATCTCTTGGTTTAGCAGGAAGCCATCCTGTGTGGCACTGAGTACAACTGAAGCAGAGTATGTCACAGCTTGTTCAGCTAGTTGTGAGGTAGTATGGCTGTGGAAGCTACTGTCTGATATATTTGATCTCCAGTTGGATGCTACTTGTATACATTGTGACAACCAGAGTTGCGTGAAGTTGTCAGAGAATCCAGTGTTCCATGACAAGTCGAAGCATATCGAGATCAAGTATCACTATATCACGGATATGGTGCAGAGAGGAGCAGTGAAGCTCCAGTATGTTGCGATGGAGGAACAAATAGCTGATGTATTGACGAAGCCATTGGCTAGGATGAATTTCGAGTACTTCAGGGAGAGACTTAGTGTTCTCCAAATTGAGGTTCCCTCCAAGAGAAAGTGATGAGACCCATATCCATTCTGACATGGTGAGAGGATTGGTTCCTTCCATGGTCAGATGTAAGGGTTGAGCCATTCTGTCATGGTGATAGGGTTTCTCCCTTCCATGTCAGATATGAGTGCTGGACATTCTGTCAAGTAGGACAGATGTAAGCGCAATTTCCATTCTAGGAATGGAGGCACCTGGTCAGTTACCAGGATCACTCAGTGTAGGACTGAGTAGCCATTCTGATGTGATAGAGGGATGTGTTCCCACTTGATCAGATGTAAGGGCTGAACCATTCTGTCATGGCTAAAGGATTAAGTTCCTTCTAGGTCAGATGTGAGTGTTGGCCATTCCGACGAGCAGGTTGGATGTAAGGGAAACTACCATTCTCTAGGAGAATGAAGGCACCTGGTCAGTTACCAAGTAGCTAAGTCGAGGACTGGGGGCCATCCTGATATGACTACTGGGATGTGTTCTCATAGGATCATATGTGAGTGCAAGCCCTTCCATCACTGTGATAGGATGTGTTCTTGTCTGGATGGATGTAAGTGCAGATCCTTTCTGGAGCGACTGAGGGATGTGTTCCCACGTGCTCAGATGTAAGTACTGAAATCTCTCATCACTGTGAGTAGGATGTGTTCCGGCCTGAATGGGAGTCTTTCATCATTGTGAACAGGATGTGTTCCAGCCTGGATGAAAGTGGGAAAATCTTCCATCACTGTGAGTAGGATGTGTTCTATCCTGGATGGGAGTCTTCCATCACTGTGATAGGATGTGTTCCTATCTGGATGGATGTGCCTTTCTGACGAGTAGGTCAGATGTAAGTGCTGATCCTTTTCACAAATGTTAGTGATGTGATGTCCTATCATGCTTGTGAATGTGAGTGCTTGGCCTTTCTGATGTGACTATAGGATTGGTCCCTATATGATCAGATATAAGTGTTGGGTGTGCCTTTCTGATGAGCAGGTCAGATGTAAGTGCTGGGTGAATACCTACATGATGTGTAGGCCTACAACCAAAATGAAAAAGGGCTGGGTCTATAGAACTTCCTGTGACGAGAAGAATCATGAGATAGCACCAATGATGATCCAGATCGAGTGATGATCTAGATCCAGTGATGACAGCCGGTGATGATCCAGATCTAGTAGTGATGATCTATATCTAATCTAGTGATGTTGATCCAAATCGAGAGATGATCCAGATCCAGTCTAGTGATATTGATCCAGATCGAAAGATGATCTAGATCTAGTGATGATGTTCCATGATGATCCAGATCGAGAGATGATCCAGATCCAGTGAAGTTGACTTGAATATGAAGATGACTTGAAGATGAAGATGACTTGAAGACTTATAAGACTCAAGATGCAGATGACGAGACGATCCAGTTGATAAAGAGAAGAAGAACAATGCTAAAAATTGTGTCGAAAGAATACCTTCCTAGTTAACAGGGAGTGTTGATGTATTTGTAACTTCGGAATGTATTCATCTATGTATCTTATGTATTGTAACCCAATGTTTATTCCAGGATGTTTCTATTATGTATTTGAGTCATGTTGTCATGCCTCGATGTTCCAATCGGGAGGATCAATAATGTAAACAAGTCATGTCAAGTCATTGTTAAAGTCCCCATAGTTTTGGGGCACTAGAGTTATTATACACTCATAGAGATGTAGGCTCTAGTAAGTAATTGTTAAGTTAGGCCGACATGATTGAGTGCACTTCAAGTGAACGAAAGAATATAAATAGAGAGTGAGAGCCTCTCTATTTATCACTTGTAACACACATCATTCACCCACTCAAGTGTGGTGCATTAGTGTGGAAGGAAATACACTGGGACTAGACAGAAGAAGAAGACTACTGCTTTGGGGCTTTTACTGTTTTGGTGCTGATTCTATCTCTGAGGAAGTTGCGGGGTTTTCTCCTTTATGGTTTCCCTGAGGAAAACTCTTTGTGTCTCTTGTCTCTTGTGATGTGCTTGTGTTTGATTGTTATACTTGTTATTCTCTCAGTAAAGATCCTAACATAATGCTAGCTTAATGTTGAAAAACTAACAATATTTTATAATCTCAATAATTTTAGAAAACAACACCGAGGTACTATTGCTAAATGTAGCTAGAGAGAACACATTCAACTTCTTTAATTTCTGTTTTCTAAATTATTGTCAAATGGAACCATGATTTGCACAACCTACAATTTGCAAAATTCATGCCTCGATGTATGTGTTATTTGTGAAAAAAAAACATAATGAAGTGTTCGAAATGAGCAGAAAGCTAATCGATATGAAATCTTTGGTGTTAAATATGGCCAGTTTAAATATAAGAGGATAGAACCCCACCAATACAACCACCTGTGAAGATATCCACCACTCACAGAGTTGCAATTCTAGCATGAGATTCTTTCTCAACCATGAAAGATTTAGTAATGCAGTAAATTCATCTAACCAGATAATGATTGGAGAAAATGTTGATAATTCTAAGCATAGGTCTAAAAATAAATGTATTCCAAGATTCCAACTAGAATTTTGAATTCAACAACCTTCAAATTCTGTTATAAACCTAAAGTTTCATGGATTTTGTAAACATATATTGTGGACTACAATTTAGATGGGATATGTAAAAGCTTATTAAGTGAACAAAGGAATAGTTAGGGTTCTTGTCACGTTAGTGTTTTATTTTTTTAAGATTAGAAGTTATAATCCATATTATTTTGTGTTGGATATATAATTTGGATAAGAATTCCATACCAAAGTTTCTCTTAATGTTTGGATATAATGTTAGGGGCAATTACATATCCGAGTCACATCTTAAAATACACATCCTAATCAGCATATCTTACATATTTAAGAGTCTTGAATTTACTTTATATATATATATATATATATATATATATATATATATATATATATATAATTACTTTTGTAATATTTCAAATTTTTTCTATGCCACAAATATATATGTATCTCTATTTATGACCTATGTCTTCATTTGGGATGGGATTTTTCTCCAGAAAATATATATATCTCTGTTTGGATTGGGTTTCTCCAACAAAACAAAAATATATCTATATCTCTATTTTGGTCTAGGATTCTCCATTATACTTATTATATAAGAACTTTAAGCTTTATTGAAAATGTGCATTAGTTTTTTCCCATACCACATAAATTTCCTTACCCCTTTCATTTGTATAATTGCAGTCTTCATAGACACATTGTTGCTGAGGAGATGGCAATTTCTTCATGTTATTGTATGCCAACAAACACGCATTGCAAGTTTAATGTCAAATGTGATGTTCTTCCTCCTTTGAGGATGCCCTCTATAAAGATATCAATGCAACTCCATTTCTCTCTCCAACTTTGCCATGTTCTTTCCCGCATACAAGTGTTCATAATCACAACATTAGCTCAAGAATAAACACACATTACATAGAAATTAGTACCATAAAAAGAAGAAACAAATACAGAGCAACAACCATAAAATGAAGAAAAGTTACCACATATAAGTAAACTCTATGTGGGAAATATCCCTCACAGATGTGACAATGTACAACTTACTGAGCTATTTCGAGAATTCGGAACTGTGCAGTCTGTAGAGGTACTTCTCATTTTC
This sequence comes from Pseudotsuga menziesii, assembly GCA_001517045.1. NCBI lineage: Eukaryota > Viridiplantae > Streptophyta > Pinopsida > Pinales > Pinaceae > Pseudotsuga > Pseudotsuga menziesii. The sequence continues at coordinate 258,704 of LPNX010487632.1, read as the reverse complement.
ATAATAGCACATATACATAAATATATATATATATATGTGTGTGTGTTTAGGTTTGTTTTGTTTACTCTTTTTTTAAAGGGTGTATAAGATCTCTTCCTATAATTAAGATTGAAAAATGAATTTTGATGGAAGATGCCCAGATCTAAACATCTCATTTAATTTATGTGGTTGAACATCTAGGTTTCAGTAGGATTGAATATCTTGAAGATAGTGATAATTGCAAATCATGGCACCGAGGAAGTGTTTTTAGTATTTGATTTCTAATAAATGTATTTTCCACAAGTTGTTCGTAATGATGAAACTGGGATAAGCAGAGGATTTTCTTTTGTCACATTGAGCACAGTTAAAGAAGCTAAGTTAGCCATTGAAAAGATGCAAGGCTTTGTAAGCGGGAGTTTTGTTTTTGAATTTTGTTGTTTTTTTTATTAATCATATATGTTTGCATAATTAACAGTTCAAATGCATCTTATATATTGAATTCCATGTTCTTTTTGTATTTTGAAAATAAAGGACTTGGGTGGGCGTGATATGATTGTAAGATTTCTAGCAAGAGTGTTATCCAAGAAAAAGGAAATTGATGACTCCTATATTGAGACTCCATACCAACTATTTGTGGGTAACCGGTCAGTGAAGAAGGAAATCCTTAGAATTTTGTTCATTCAACATGGGAATGTGTCACCTATGAAAGTAATTTATAGTAGTAAAGGTGGAATGCCTTGAGCCTTTGGCTTTGTCTGATTATCCTCACAATCAGAAATGGAGGATTCAATTGCTTCATTACACAGGAAGTTAATCTATCAATATTTTGTCTTTAATTGGAAGTACTTAGAGAAACATGCCCCTAAATGATCAAAAGGGTGGCCTTCCTTTAGCTTAGGTGTTAGGTCTCAGAGGTATCTATTGTGCCCAAATATTCTGGGATTTGCATAATGCAAAGGAACTCATCCCTTTGAAACCCATGCTATGCAGGAAGAGTAGACCACAAATAGAGGGGAGCACTCCATCTACCTAATTAGTGGAACAATGCCCGTTGGCACATTTTTAGAATTTTATTTTTGTAAATTGACAGAAGATATTGACACTGAACATATTTTAGTAGCAATTGCCCCTTATATGCTATAAGCACACTAATATGTTGATATATGTTATCATATGTCTTCTAAAAATAATGGTTGAGGATAAATCTTTGTGTTATCAATCATTGCATCTCACAAGGTATTCAATCAACCTAATTTTTTACATATGAAAAATTTGGTGCTGCAATGGATTACAATTTCCCAATTTTTTGGCATAGGGTTATTGGAAGAGCACATTATGTGTACTAATGTAATGCATTTCATGTTATTCTAATTTTAAATCGTATCCTCTAATAGGAAAATCTTATGTGATTGGTTCTCCTCTACGACAACAAGTTCCTGAAGCATTCTGGTAAGTTACAAATGCATTGGTTAGGATCGTATGTGATTCATTTCATCGCCGATGGAGATGTGGTGTAGTTACGGCAATTAGATGGTGCTTAACTGCCCAAGTTGGTAAATGAAATCCAAATACATCCCTATTCGGATAGCCAAATACAACACCATGATTGATAAGCCGCGCAAAAAAAAATTGAAAAAGGATCAAGAAAATCTTAGCAAGAAATGGTCGATAGAAATAGAAAAACAATAGAAATCGCAGCAAGAACGGAGCTTGGCGATACCAGACAAGGTGTGATATGGTCACATCAGACAATAAATGCAGCAATTAAACCATACGAGAGATGACGCAAATGGATGAGACACACATTTATGGAGGAATCGGATTGTTGGATTCAAAGAATCACCGACATATTTGGTCAATTGTTGAGGGATTCGTCTATGATGGTTGAAATCATTTGCACGAGCGTTATCAGTGCTATAAGAATCGACCAGTGGGAGGTGCGTCATTTGAACCAATGTGACGATTGTGAACCAAGGCAAGTGTGATCAAAGGAAAGTGTAAGAGAACAATCAAGAGTGGAAGCTAGAGAGACCAGTATGGCACAAAGTATTTCAAGTGGTAGCACACAAGGATCACCAATAGCGAGCGTACCAATAATAAAAGAGAGGCCAAAAATCTAGCAAACATTGTCCAGAATTCCAAACAAGAAGAGGGGCACAAATCGCCCAAAGTCTCTGCCACGAAGGATCAAATGGACCCATAGTACAACGAGGGCGACAGAAGTAGAAGCCGACCCATCGATGATGGGAGGAGAGGAATATACAACAAGAAAAGGGTTGACAGTTAATGATATTCCAGGCTACATACCACCATGGAAGGTGGATGCACTATCAGATCATCCCAGCAAGAAACATATATTTGGCATCAATATGCCAGCAACGCCGAAGTGGGTGCATGTTACCATGAATATTGTTTTGCATTTGTAGAAGTTGCAGCATAGCGATCATGACATTCCAACGTATCCATAATGCACTACACAACCATATGAAAAGAAAGCGCATGAGGTCGGAGGACCGATCACTAAAGCACCGACCCAATGGGCAATGGGGTTGCAGCGGTCCGAGCTATTGGCCATCACCCATATGCCACATTTTGGAAGCGGGGTGGAAGCTAATGCATGTGTGAAGCAGTTGCTGTCATGCTTCCACAGAGGGTATCTATGGTTGGATACAAAAGTTCCCCTCACGGTTAACCTAATCTCGCAGATCACCGGCCTGCCCAAGACAGGTGTCGATCCAAAGCAGTAGTTCAGGGGAAAAGACAATGACAAAAGGTTGGGCGCAATATTGAAGAAGAAATATGACATTGTTCGGGATAAGCAGGAATATGTCATTAACACTATTAATGACAAAGCAATTCGAGTTGCAGCAAAGTTGCTTGCGGTAAAAATCATGCAGAAAAATAAACCAAACCAATGCATGTCAAGAGTGATTGCATGTGTAGAGCAATGCATAGAGGGCGTTCAAATGAACTTGTCCCTTTTCTTCTTGAATCAATTATGGAAGATGTCATCTTCATGTAAGAAGGTAAGAGACCATTTACGTATTCATGGTTATTAATACTAATCGCACTTGTGGGGTGGATAGAACCCACGCATTACCAAGGGATTGATGTCAAAACAGTCTACTCATGTAGAGGAGTCTGGTACCAAAACCTATGGGCACTTGAAAATAAGGAGCAACAAATTTATTACAACGTACAATTTTATTTGTATTTGGATGCACTTCGAGATGCGACAAGGAAGGTTCTGTGCATCACAAATATTGCAGCAGCCAAGTAATAAAGGGTGGCGTGACTTGCAATCGGCCCACATGCAATATACATCCAGGAGCGACATGATGTAGAGAAACAATGGTTAACAATGGAATACAAGTTGACTGATGAGGAGATTGACGCCATTATAGACGAATGGTTAGCAGAGTGGAAGATTTCGGTCAGTATTGAGGAGTTGTCGGACATAGAAGTAGGACCACCAGAGGATATACCAATTGAACAAGACAAAGCGAAGGAGTTCGAGGAAGAATCATCCATGATTCCGATATATTCAAATATGGAGAGGCAACTAGAAGAAGGGAGAACAAAGATACCAGTCGAACAAGGAGAAGCAAGCAATACACCAATGAGTGTCAAGCAAAAATGAAGCAGCATTCTACAGGGTACTTTCATCAAGTCAAGGGGTTGTTTCAATCCCTGACGAATGCCATTCTTAAAAAGGTACCGGAGACTGATTAACTACAAAGATTAGCGGAGATAAGCATCGGTAAGAGAGTGAAGCTTGTATAGATTTCGCCGCATGCACTGATGACAAGTAATGAATATGTTGATACAGCAATCCAACAATTTCACTTGATTGTCCTTGACATCATTGAGCTACCGATCCAGACGCTAGCATGACTGTAGACAGCAGCGAGTCAATAAATCCAGGACTGGGAGGCAGTGGTACAAGATCAATTAGTCAAGTCACAAGAGTGGATAGCACAACCACAAGCATAGATAGAACAAATAAATAAGGCGCAATTAGCAGAGGTGATTGAAAATACCAAGTCGGTCAATGATAGGAAGCGACTGGAGAAGGAAATGTCCCTCGCATGTGAAGAAATTCTAGGTATTTCTATGGAGATGTTTGCAAAAGCGAAGGTATTGCGACTAGGACAAATAGTCATCGACTTGAAGAAGGAAAATGAGGAGTTGTAAGCACGTGCAGTACCAAGTACACTTCCAAAGCACAAAATCAAGATAAAGGAGGCAGCAACACTACTAGAAGAGTTGGAGAAAGCAGGCAAATCCTTGGCTGAAGTAAGGACATAGTTCTGGATGAGAGTGGTTCAAGATGACCAACTGAAGCAGTTAGATGTGCAACTCCATGAGGCGGAGGAACAACTAACAACGATAAGGGGATCACTGAGAATGATGCCCCCAATTGTGCAGGTGATGAAGGAAGTCGAGCTAAAAGAGCTACAACAACGAGTTAATAAGGCAAGGGACAGACACTAGAGGAGGACGATTGAGTTAGATCAGTTCCAGGAGGACGCAGAGTAGCTAGCAATTAAGCATATGGATGGACTTGGGAACACCAGGGATGCAAGGACTAAAGTGGCGCAGGTATCGGAAGAGCACCATATAGAGAAAGAGGTCAAAGAATGCGCAGCAATAAGCACAAATATCAAAGAAGAAATTGAGCAGATTCAGACAGAGTACGACAGCTACAAAGCTAAGTTGAATGCACCATCTATGTCCAACTGACGTGGATCGAGTACGATCCATGAGATTGTGTTAGGGGCCTGTGGAAAAGTTCACTACGCAAGAGGAAGTTACCGACAAGTATGGTGGGCTTGATCGCAAGTAGTTAGAGTTTTTGTCCAAGTTAGTTAGAGAGTTGGCTTATGTGGACCATTTTGTAAAGGAGCAATCTTATAAATAGACTTAGAAGTAGGATCTAGAGACCATCTGGGATTTAATCGAAAATATTTTGGTAATTGTTGACATCATATGTTTTGTGATCTGTTTGTGATCTACGGATGAGTATGTTTTGGTTTGAGGCTTTTGACCAACGGATGTTTTGTAATCTTTGAAGTTAATATAAGATGAAGATTGATGATGAAATTCATGTCTTCTTTTGTGGTGTGATCTATGATTTTCCTGTCTGAATTTGAATGATGTGAAGTCTTATGGTGATTGCAAGGTTAATGCATATGGATCTCTTTGTTAAGGTTGTGTTATTTTAGTGTTCAATGTTAATGATGGTAAGTAGATATTGTGATTGATGTGCTTAAACCCTGGATCTCCACATGAAACTGTGAGCACGTGTACAACATGGAAACGCAGTTCAGTAACTGGCATGTAATTGTATGAGCGATTAGATATCCTGTTGTCTTCCATCAAAAGATAATGAAATAATATTTACGGGAGCGGTACCATTCTCCTCGGTGAGCGGCAGGCCCTTTTCCTTTAGACACGACTTTTGTAGAATTCACACATCTTCGGGAAGCGTAGGTGACCATGAGATAGATGCTTATTTTCGTGGGTTTTGGTTTCGAGATATTTTGATCTTTGTTAAGTCATAAGTTAATATAGTATATCTGGTTTGTAGGGTGTTGGATATACTTTTTTAAGAGATTTCGATTATTTCCATAGTTTAAAAAAACATTTACTCCGATATTATTATCATTACAAACAAAACGATATTGACCCAACTTTCAGAATGGTCTATCATCGAAAAAAAGAAAACAAAATAATGTTCAAGGGAGAGGTGCAGCGTTCTCCTAAGCGGGCCTTGGCCCTTCTCTTTTTGAGCGGAATTTTGCTGGAATTCCATCCGCCGTTATCATTACAGACAACACTATACAACCGGTGTTCACGCAAGGCTTCAAACAGTTTCATTTAATGAGCATATCCGAAATACGACGACAAAGAGCACTGCAATCTCGTGGTGAAGTTGTCACACCCCACTAACGTCATATACATGGCCTAAGTCTGGTTGTCGTTCAGTCATATTTTCAATGAAATAACATCTGCCAGTGGGCCATTGCCATGGAATTTACTGGAGCACCCGTGATCCACACGAAACACAGTTGTGGAGTCTACGAATGAGAAATGTTGAGGATCCATATTTGTTCGGGCATAGAATTCTAGGTGCCAAGACTTGAACGAAAGAACATGGAAACGAGCCAAAATATATCAGTGTCCCCGGAACTGAAATATGATGAAAGCACACTAATTATTACAACCAAAGGAACCAGGAAATCTTCGTTGAATTTTTAATGACGTGGCAGTCCATGTGTCATTTTCTGATTGAACCATCAATGTTGTTGATTGAACAAGCTGATGTCACCTCGGTGATGTGGATCATCCGATACATGTCACATGGCCTCATAACATTGGTTCATATAGGACACATTTTTCTCTTGATATCATTGGAACTAGTTTAGATGGGCCATCCTTAATAAACATGTAGGTTCGGTCCATCCAACAAACCAACAACGAAGTCAATGGTTGACTTTGCTGTTGGTCTGTTGGATGGACGGAACGTACATGTTTTTTAAGCTCAGGCGTTTAAATGAAAGCAACATTTGGGTGAGCGAACAATTTGAGAAGAAATATTCATACAAGTTCAAGACCTTAAAATTATATCCATTAGAATTCATTAAAATGTTGGAGACTTCAAAAGCATCTGAACAGGCTTAATGGTTAAGAATATGTGTTATTTCCATGTAGGTTATATGTTCAAAACCAGCGGGGGTAGGGTTGCTCATTGGCTTGTTGTGACAAGACTCAAAGGGTAGGCAACCCCTAGGATAAAGGCTCACCCTGGTGGACTCCCAGACGTCTCGTCCCCTATTGAGTAACAAGTTTTTGGTATATCTAGCTTGCAAGTTATTGGATATACCCTTGGAAGATTGTTGTTCTCATGTTAAAAAAAATCGAGAGGAAAGTTCAAGAGGTAAGGAAAGGGAGCTCGAAAAACTACATACTTATTAGTCCCTGCCAAAAGCTAATGGAACTATTGTAACATTTTTTCTCAATTTTTATGTTTTTTAAATTAATTTAAGCTGAATTGATTAATGCATTGAAATTTATGAGTTTCTTCAAAGTTTAGCTTTAGGGTATGTTCTGATTTTTAACCAAGACCAAAGTTGATTAATGCACTAAAGTTTAGAAGTTTCTTCAAAGTTTAGTTTTAGGATATGTTTTGATTTTTAATAAGGAGCACCGTTTAGCTACAGGTAATATTTTGATTTTTAAATTAAAATTATATTGTCTCTCTTTCTTATTAATTGACAGCATAATATGTATAGAATGTTATTGACAAAATTTCATTTTTATTCCAATAAAGGAAGGTTTTCTTTTGTAAGTAAGAGAGTGAGACTTTATATTAATATCAAAAGAATAGTTACAACCAAAGAGATTTTCTCTTAATCAAACCACTACTTTGCTACCTCCTAACCAGTTGTCTCTAAACGTTCTGGTCCAAAAATCCTTTCCACAAAACATAAGTGGCTACAGAGACTGAAATTGCATACATAGGTTCAAAATTCCTCCAGCAAAGCTGACTAAAACCTTCCAGGAAAAGCATAGCACAAATGACCACAAACTCAAATAAAACACCTACCACACTTAAACCATTAAAATGACATAACATCCTTTCCCCACAGGAGGGACCGAACACAAACATCACAGGCCATCAAAGCAGCATATACGAGATATCCGACATTCAACCGTGGCTCGAGCTAACCACACCGGTCTTCGGAGCATTCATTGGAGAAGGCCCGTCCGAGACCTCGAAGCCCAACCAGGTAATGAGGAAGTCGACTTCAGAGTTCAAACGCTGAATCTCCTTCGAAAAAGACGTCTAGCATTGTGCCTGGTGCGTGTCCTCTGGGACCTCCCCTTGTTTGTCCCATGCCAACCTCCCCATGATGTTTTTCATTACCCAAAACAGAGCAACCATTTTCTCGTAGAGACTCACCCTACCCACTGTCTAGTCAGGGTTGAGGATCCACTCCTCAGCATTTCGACATTCTGCATGCAGCTTCTCATGGTTAAGTTCCTCCCATAATTTCTTTTCAATCTCAGTAATGCGTTGTTGGATGTCCTATGGGAGTTCTAAATCAAACATCCTTGATTCCCATAGAGTCTTTTATTAGGATCTGGTGGCTTTCCCTGAGCCTTCCTTTTGGGTTAGAAGGTGCTTCTCCGGCCTTTTCTACCTTCCATGGAGATATCACCTCACTTCTTTATGTGAATAGAAGGAGGAAACCTCTTCAAACTATGCTCGTAGTTCTTCCTGCTACCGTTCACACTCCTAAATAGCAGTTTATTTCTCAGTATAATCATGATCACAAGCTTGGTCATGATACTCTACATCCGATTTGTAGTCCTAAAAAGGATATTACCACACCAGCATTCAAATTTCCTTTTTCCACCTTTCATGTATGTGCGTACTTTGAACTGTCGATGGGAGAGGTTATTAATGACAATTTGAAGGTGTATTAAGATATGCATGATCGTCACATGGATCATTTGTCCTAAGTGTCCCCCATCCATCTGCTCATATGGCCTCTAGACTTTCATGACATCCTATTCAGTCTATGTCATAAGTTCCTTGCATGTCATGAATCATTAGAGCCATACATCTATCTCGTTTCATCCTATCCGTAATCATATCCCACTCAGTTGCCTTGACAGCTTGGCAGGTCTCCACTCCCAAGTTTTCCAACAAGTTCTCCACCTTGTTACCTTGACATCTAACATGGAGGAAATGGACAGACAAATCGTTAGGTAGGAGTCCCTTGACAAGTTCCAGACTGCCTTCCAAGTGCTACGACTATGCCACCTATGCGCTCTGGGACCCATTGTGTAGTTTCATGACCAGGTTGATAATCAATCAGGAGTCCCCTTGAATGATTAACGGGGTCCATCTTTTCTCCATAACCATTTCCATCCTTTGCAGCAAACCTTCAACTTCGCTGTGTTTTTTGTTTCCTAGCCAAGAAAACGATACCTAAAACCTATCATATTGGCTCTACAATCTCCAATGATGCAGCTATGGCCTGCTAGTCCTAGGTTCTCTCTCGAAGCCCCATTGAAGTATCATTTAAAGAAACCCTTTAGAGGAGGAAACCATTTTTCAGCACTTTGAGGACTCCTAGCTCAGTTCAGTTTGTTAACCTCTGCATCCAGAAGGCCAAATAGTCCCCAAGCCTGCATAATGGGTGCCTCTCTCTCCATCGTTTGCCAGTCTATGTTGTCCCATACCTCTAAGCGAACAGTCTCTTTCATTTTACACATGATTTGGTCCCAAACTCTGCTCTCAGGATGGGATTTCCCCTAGAAGGTCCTTGAGTTCCTCTCCCTCCAAACATCCCAAAGAATAAAATGGGGGAGAATTTCCCATAATCGATTAAGGATTTGATTTTGAAAGGGTTTGTTATACCATTCCAATATTGAGCCAGTCAGGTTTTTCCTTAGTTGGTCAGAATGACAGAATATCTCTAGCCCATAATCCTAGATGTAAGACGTAAATTTCCAGGTGTCAAGGACGTACTCTGTGGTATCGTCTGTAAGCTCGCAAAGGAAACACTAGTACGAGCCAGCCGTCCCTCTTTTTTTCAAGTTTTCCCTTGTTGGAATTATCTTTTTTAACACTAGCCAGGAGAAGATAGTTATCTTAGGACAAAGCTTTGTTTTCCATAGTTTTCCCCATTTTTGGTCTTTCGAGTTCTTGTCCACCCCTGTCATGATATCGTAACCTTCCTTCATTGTAAAGGAACCCTTCTAGGTATATCCCTAGCAGAGTTTATCATCACCCTCATGCCATCTTATACGCTTGTTGTCAGGGGCTTCTTCCAGTTCGTCCACTTCCTATCCTAGGAAAAACATTCCCACCAGTCCCTTGCTTCCCACACTCAGAGTGAATGATTAGCCTCTTGATTACCCCGTATATCCCTAACATTGATAATACCCTAGGACATATATTCCTCCTGGATGTATTAAAAATCTCTTCCTCGACCCAGCGGAGGAAGCTGCTGTCAAGTGTCCTCCCAAATCCTAGTCGTTTGGTCATTCCTTACCTCCTAGAAACTATTGTCTTGGACAAGCATTCTCCCCTTCCAAGCCGTACGCCAAATGTGGGACCTAGGGATGTCTTCGGAGAATCTTATGAGGTATTGTTTATCCCAGCCTACTACTTAGTTAGAGTGCCATAATTTATCCCAAGGCTCCAAAGAATGGGAGACCCATCTCCACCATAGATTTGCCCCACTTACAAAATTATCGCTTTCGAGGTCTCTGAGCCCAAGACTGCCCTAGTTTTTTGGAGAACAGTTTGTTTCCCATTTTACAAGAGCCCACTTTCAGTGTTCCTAGGCTCCGCTCCACAAACATATCCATTGGAAATTCCTGACATCCTTTAGGATGGATTTAGGGGCCATCATCATAAAGAAGAGGTATGTCGGCATCGCCTGTAGGACAGACTTTACAAGGACGAGACGACTTGCCAAATTTAGAGGTCTCAGGGTCCAATTTGTTAGACACTTTTTCATATTGGCTAGAATATCTGTCCAGTAACCCTTCTTAGCCATTGAAGTTATTAGAGGGGTCCCTAGATATTTCGATGGAAGGGATCCGACAAATGTTCCTTCTAGTAATATTGGGTGTGTTAAAAAAGAAGACTTGGGATTTCTACTCATTGATATTTAAGCCCGACGCTCTACCAAATTCATCCATACATTATTTGAAATGCCCATCTTCTTGGACTGAGGGATGTCCCATCAACATGGTGTCATCAACAAACTGTTGATGTGTTTGTTTACCTGCTTGAGGGTTTAGGCTCAGCCCTCTAATTCCATTATTATCCCTTAAAGCCACAATTGATCTTCCTAAACACTCCTCCATGAGAATGAACAAAAACAAGGACAAGGGATCACCTTGTCTTAGGCCTCTCGTGGCTTTAATGATCCCAGAAGGCACACCATTCAAAAGAATGGAGAAAAAAGAAAAGGTAACTAAATTCATAATCCATTCAATCTGTTACGAAGAGAAATTCCTATGGCTTGGGGTGCCACAACAGACAGCTAGACTCCAGAAATCAATCTTTCCCAACATGCAATAGAAATAAAAACATCTGACACTAAAGGATCGAACCTCGTACTTTATTCCGGACGGTTGAAGTAGATCCCCGTTGAGCTTTCCAATCTTCAGCTTGAATTGTTATAGCACGTCCTCAACAACAAGTAAACAATACAAGCATACTATATTTCATGGTGTTAGATCGATTCTAGCATATATAATCAATAATGTAAAAGCATTTGACATATTCCAATGGAAACAATATTCATTCAGATACACATTACTCGACAGGAAAAGATATTTCTATTAATAAGAATCAGAGATTACAAATGACAACCTCTGACGGCACGTCTGCGAACCGGAGAAACTAAATCCCCCACTTGGGCCTCCACCACCTCAATCCTCCATCACTTCGATAGCAAGCTTACTAGCAAAAGGCAAGCTTGGGAAGAAAACAACAGTGCTCCAAGGGACAAAGGGATGCAAACTCAAGCATAAGTTCTGGCAACAATGGACTATAGTTTCGTTACTCTCAATTCTCTCTTATGCTTTCAATGTACCAAGGGGTTCCTTATCTAGCTTTCCTAAGGGGTATTGAAAGGTCGAATCCATGCGATCTCAAGGCATATGGAAGGCCAGGAGTCATATGAGTTGGATCCAAGTCAAGGAAAACTCCAAAATGCTTTGGACTATGTACACATCCCGATGTATGCGACTATCGAGGGAATATCCACGTATGTACGTGGTTATCGGGGAAAAAGCCGCGTATATCACTTTTCTAATGTTTTTAGGGATGATCAAGGATACATCAAAAGATAAATAGTGGTCCATAGGGGCTAATGAGTCTGCAGCGGGACAGGGGAAGGCCATACAATGTGTGATTCACCTAGTGTGGTGAAATCCGCTATAACAGATGCCCCCTAATGTATGAGATCAGAGGGGTTATACGATGGCTGAAATACATTATAAGTCCATCCCAGAAAGGAAGTGATGAAGGTACCCAATGGAAGACCAACCACCCAATCAGCATAATACCATAATACAACTCTGCATATAATCTGCAAATACATCTAGCAGTCCCGAATACATAAGAGTACAATGGCCATGAATAGGCATGAAACATGATAGAACATATGTGGTTATCGCCACGTACAATATACATAAATCAAAATCTCCATGATGAAGATATACAAAGGACCATGATCTCCACAAAGGCTAAAGACATATAATAGATCAAGATCTCCATAGTGGCTGGAAATGTCTGACATATACTGGAACAAGTCACGAGAGTTGAAATCTCATGAACACTGGCACGATCAAGGAGGTAGCATATAAGAAATGCCACTAGTCTGGAAGGTCTTCTACACAAACCGCTACGAGTACATGTCCTACTATGCGAATAGAGGTGTCGAGGTCGAACATAGTAGTCCATCGTCTGATTACCGGTCATTGATGTATACCGTTAACAGACGCGAGATCACCCACCGATAATGAAAATGGGAATCAAGGTACTAGAGTGCAAACTAACAAGTGTGAATAAATGTGTTGAGGTCGAACACTTGAGAGAATCCATCGATTAGGGGACATTGATGTATTCCCAAAACTGTCGATGGCGAGAGAACCTGCCACTGATGACTGCAAGTCTCAAGGCACTCAAAATGACCCTAGACTCCAATCCTAGAATAAATGATCTGAAGTTGATGGGATGAAATCCACTGGAAGGAGGGCATTAAGTCATTCCCCATCATCCAACACGAGGTACTCAGCAAAGCTGTCTAATGTGGAAGGACTTGATCATAAGGTGCATGAACTAGTAACTGTACCGGAAATGGCCGACATGCAAAGTCAAGATAACTGAGGAATGGCCGACTTAGGTTTCAACTTCCTTCGAACAAGAGCATAACAGCGTATGGTGACTGAATGGAGGCAGCGTAGACTCGATATACAAAGTGGGACATCTCTACGACGCAGGAGGCATCAATAGAGGCTCCATAGGGACTGGAAGCGTAACCAGTCGGTGGAGATAAACTCAGATAAACGAGTACAGCTCCTAAAGTCAAACTATAACCCAACCAACGGATGTGATATACAGTGCTCTGTTCGAAGGCGACATGACTCGACAGCTGCCAAAGATAATATCTTTTCTTGTCCGGCTTTTTGGTTTTTTGATTTTTTTGGTCTTTTGCAGTTATTTGAAAAGCTTGAAAAAAGAATAAACTAGCTTTATCGTTACAAACTAGGAGGAGACGAGTGTCATAAGGGCAAACAAACTAGTTCCATGCAGTGGAACATACCTATGCTCAATGCAAGAATACATGTGTAGGATATCGACACTCGGGGGAAAATCCCCTCCCAGTAAAAAGGGAAATCAAGCTGCGAAGGATATACAAAATGGCTCTGCATGGCTAGACATGAGACAAGCTCAGGCTATATGGCTGAAACGCAATGTCAGGGGAGCCAGCATAAAGCTCAATAAGACAGGAAAAGCTCATGATAATGCATCCACAACTTGATACAAGGGATTCCAGGGGGAATATGGCCAGCATAAGATCAAGAGGAGTATGAGGCTCTTGCTAAATGTCATGGCAAATACTATACAACGGACTCCCACACCCTAAAAAGGAGAAACATCGGCATGGGCACGAAATACAAATCAGGTGCTAACTAGGGTACCCATGTAAGGTGAGGCTCTACCACTCATATTATGCCACTTCTAAAGCAGCAAGAAGGTTTCGTGACACAATAGAGTGGGTTCGTACCTAAGGATATAGTGACATGGTCATAAGGTCATGCAAAATGCAAACGGTGGTGAACCTAACCTATATGACAATGTAGACATGATACTTGAAACGGGCATGAACGGGTCAATCCAAAGGCTGAAACGACACTGTAAATGGTCTTCTACAACACAAATTATGTCAGAAACAGTCCAAAATGGTTAGAAACTGTCAAAACTATAGAAAAGGGGGTAAAATTTTTCTATAAATAGTAAAAAATAGAAATCATTTGAAACTTTTACCCATTGGAGCTCTGATTTTCAACTACAAATTCCAGGAGATCCAGCCGACGAAATTCACAACCGTTCCCTCCAGGTACTTACTCATGTTCCCAGCTTGCATTTCAATACAATTTTTTCAAGTTTCCATAGTCAAATGAGGTCATTAAGGCCAAACTTACATGAGCGCCACGGCCCACGCGGATATCGAAGCTTTTTCCGTGTATAGGGCTAGCTATACGCGGAAAAGGGGCTAGAAACCACGTACATACGCGGCTGTTTGCAAAACAGCAAAGTATGACACCACGCAAATAAATTTAAAGAAATCTAATGGACATTTGGTTAATTTCTCATGCAAGATGGTGCTTGAATGGAGAGAACGCGAGCATGGTGAAATAGAAGAGGCTGTAAGGGCCGATGTAAGGGCTCAACAAGTATTACGTGCACGTGGACTCTATAAGTTTTGGTGCCTAGGTGGCTTGAGGGCCAAACCAGGGCTGCTACAGATGCTGGTCGACTATTGGGATCCAGACTCAGAGTCTTTCTGGATAGACGGTATGTCACTCACCATTGAGGTGGAGGATATCTATTTCATCACAGGTCTATCTAGACAGGGGGAGGTGGTGAACCTTCGTTCCCGAGGTGGGCCAGGTCACGGGCTTACTATCGATGAGTACATAGCAGTGTACTGCTACCCAGATACGGAGAAGGTGGGGAGTCAAGTTCCCACCAACGCTATACAGGTGTTGGGCCTAAAGGCCATTCTACTAACAATGGGTAGGATAGCAGGCATAGCATCACTCCATCAGGCCTCTCGAGCACAGATGTACTATGCGGTGGAGTGTATGACACCGACCGTATACGACTGGAGTACTACACTACTGGGCAATATGAAACATCAGCTCAGTGAGTGTAAGCTAGGTAGGATATGGAACTTCAGGTTCAGCAGCATACTAAGCACGATCTTCTTCGAGCGGGTTCCGGGATTGAGTCCTAGAGTGGATGTTCCTCTCCACGGGGTTCAAGATCCGGCCCAACGACGTTGGGAAGACGCGATGCGCAGACTGGGGGCCAGTAGGGTGGCCAACCCCTATCTAGCCGACTTCTTCACATGGTGGCGGCGACAGATTGTTTCCATAGAGGACTACCCCTATGCAGGGATAGACTTCCGGGGAGATCCGGACATGCCATTGCCACCAGGCTCAGCATTCGTAGACATAGGTAACGAATCTCAACCCTCACTCTTTTTTAAAAAAATTTTGAATTATTTAATTTTTTTGTGTTTTCTTGGTTATGTGAAACCAAAAAGACATGTTTTTGGGTGATAATACATAGTGACATCTACTATTCATGTGCAGATGTGGGACCACGGCGACCAGAGGGCTTCCCGCGTCACATATGGAGGGGAAGAGGGGATGACATTACTGGTGTGGATGCAGAGAGAACGCTCCAAAACATCCATACCAACTTCGTTCGGTTGACACACAGGGTTCCCATGGTGCAAGTCGAGGACTTGCCTAAGCAGCGACAGGTGTTGGGTGTACCACGCGCATGGGTGCGCTTATTTCGGTGGCTAGCTAGAGCCGTAGTGACATATCATGATCACAACCCTCCTCCTCCACAGGACTAGACACCTAGGAGCAGATCTATTTTGTACTACCGTGTATATGATGGAAGCTTTGGAAGCTCCACTTTTGTACTATGACACTATGTATTACCACATTTTTGATGTATATATAAAAAAGTTTTATTGTGATCGGTTTATTTATTTACATGTGTAAAAGTGTGTTTATGATTAATTTATTATGAATGAGACAAATGCCAATATAACACGTAGTTAGCATATGAATCAGCAACTTGATTATAATTTCTAGGAATGTGTATATATGTGATACTCTCAAATTGCCATTCTAACAATCTTACTCGCAAGAATCTCCTCAATAACGTCGGATCTCTAACATGGTACAAACCATTTAGCTGTGACACTACTAACTCTGAATCAAGACGTACCTCAAGAGAGAGGACACCATGCGAAATGGCATCCCGTAGAAGCTCAATAATGGTGCTATATTCAGCAACATTGTTGGAAGATGGCTGTAGACATACACCTCCTGAAGACAATACTTGACCCATAGGAGTATATATCACCCAAGCAGCTGAGGCTGAGTGTTGAGTGTGACGGCTTGCACCATCCGTGAATCCGATGAAGGTGGAAGATTCCATTGACATCTGTCACAAAAATGGAAACTAATCACAAACCCGATCATGATAAACCAGACCTAACTATGCAAAAAAGCTGTACAATAATATACAACAAGCAACCTTGGCTAAAGATCATGCATAGTATTTTTTAAGATAGAGCCCATTTCTAGGATCCGCTAAGGCTGTCCCCTCGTAATCCACTAACTCGTAGGCACCCTTCTCTAAGACACACTTGACCACGTAAGGACCACACCACATAGGATTGAACTTCCCTGCCCCCAAGGGTTCTTTCGATTGATCCCACAAAAGGACCAAGTATCCCTCACTAAACACTCTTGGACGGGCAGACTTATCGTATTGGGCCTTTACGCGACGCTTATTAACCTCTATAGTCACCAAGGCATCTCTACGATGCTCATCGAGTTGCTCAAGGTGAACCAAATGCTCCTCCAAAGGTGAAGTGTCTAGTAAGAGTTCCATGGCTAACTTCAACGAAGGAATCTCGCATTCAACCGGCAATATTGACTCCACTCCATGAACAAGCTGATATGGAGAAAAACCAGTGGCAGTCTTAACCGTGGTTCGATATGTCCATAAAGCAGGGTATAACATAATATGCCAATTCATCTTGCTTTGTGCGATGGTTCGTTGGAGAATGGACTTAAGTGACTTATTCACTGCTGTAGCTAGGGTTTTCACCCTAGCTTGTGCTAATGAGCACCTACTAAGGAATCTGGATTCCTCAGTAGTAGTTCGATAATATAAATGGAAATAAACTAAACTAAAGCAGAATAACGTAAAGCAAAACAGTAAGGAAATGTATAATTGTATTTTATTTATGTTACCTCTGATGAAGAGGTTGGTGGAGTCCGTTGCGCTGATCCGATGTCAGTGGCTCCGAGCTCCAAGCTACTCCTTCTCCTTCTCCGATGGTGGAAAATAAGCCAAAAGGGGTCTCAATGGTGAAAATAGCTTGATGGTAAGCTAGGGTTTCACGAGATGTTTCGGCAGAGTAAGGGTGCTTATGACTGTGGATGTGAAATGAGGAGTCTCCACCACTGATTCCCCAGCGGAGTCGCCAAAACTGTAGCTAGGGTTTTCACCCTAGCTTGTGCTAATGAGCACCTACTAAGGAATCTGGATTCCTCAGTAGCAGTTCGATAATATAAATGGAAATAAACTAAACTAAAGCAGAATAACGTAAAGCAAAACAGTAAGGAAATGTATAATTGTATTTTATTTATGTTACCTCTGATGAAGAGGTTGGTGGAGTCCGTTGCACTGATCCGATGTCGGTGGCTCCGAGCTCCAAGCTGCTCCTTCTCCTTCTCCGATGGTGGAAAATAAGCCAAAAGGGGTCTCAATGGTGAAAATAGCTTGATGGTAAGCTAGGGTTTCACGAGATGTTTCGGCAGAGTAAGGGTGCTTATGACTGTGGATGTGAAATGAGGAGTCTCCACCACTTATTTATAGTTTTTTAGTGGTGGAGTGCTGGCCCATGGTTTTGGAAACCATGTGGTTTAGGGCAGCTTGTTTAGGGTTTTTGCTGTTTTTAGGGTTTTCCTCCTTTTTCCTCATTATTTTTATTCCTTTTCTTCCCTTTTGGGGATTTTTGCTATTTTTAGAGGAATTTTGGTTATTTTTGGAGGAAAAAGGGGGTTTTTGACCTTTTGGAGGCATTTTAAGCCTTTTGGAGGCTTTTTAGATGATTTTATGGCCTTTTAGAGGCATTTTATGCCTTTTGGAGGCTTTTTAGTGGGATTTTCAGGGAATATGGTAGGTAAATGGACAAATGAGCCATGTAATGGGGTAGATGAGGTAGTTAACCATTTTTGGGTGTTAACAACTGCTTCAACCTGTCCATTCGCCTGAGGATAGTAAGAATAGGAGTGCTCTTGCTTATACCCTAGCTTGGATGCCAACTCTTCCATCATACGGTTTTGAAAGTGCGAGCCATGGTTAGTGACAAGCTCTCTCGAAATCCCGAACCGAGTAATGATTTGGTTGAATATGAAGTGAGCGGCTGTCTCACCGTCGGATTTTACAGTAGGCATTGCCTCTGCCCATTTGGTGAAGTAATCAACAGCCACTATGATATGATGGTGCCCCCCAGTCGAAGTTGGGTTGCAATCCATAAAATCGAGCCCCCAATTGGTGAAGGGACCGGCGGTGATAATAGGGTGTAACGGGGCAGGCTTCGAGCGCATGTTACGTGCAAACACCTGGCAAGGGTGGCACCTCTTGACCGCTTGAATACAATCCTTGAAGATCGACGGCTAGAAATATCCTTCTCTCAAAATCTTCTAAGCTGTAGAAAGCCCTGATAAATGACCGCCACACGCCCCTCCGTGGAAATCATTAAGCACTACCTCAGCCTCATCATGAGTTAAACAACGTCGTAAAAGGGAATCTACTACATGGCAGTACAAAGTATTGCCCACTATGAGGTAGTTCTTGGAAACGTGATGTAATCGACGTCACTCATCCTGCGAGAGGTGAGTAGGGATCCTCTGTATTTGTAGATATACAATGATATCCCCGTACCATGGGTCAGCCATTGAGATCAAGAAAATGTGTTCATCCATGAACGTATCTTCACATACCAACTCCTCATCCTCGCTCAAAAAATCCGATATGAGCTCTGCAAAGATTAACGATTTCTTCGATTTTGCCGAAACAAATTCGAGATCAAACTCTTGCAAGATGACAATCCATTTATTGTATTTTCCCCCAATCATCCTACGTGTGAGGATGAATTGAAATGGATTGACATGAGCAACAACCAAGGTTTGGCAAAGGAGAATATAATGTCTCAAATGCTGCACAGCATGTATGGTGGCTAAGGAAAGCTTCTCGACATGAGAATACCGAATCTCTGCATCAATAAGGTTTCGACTCAGATAATAAATGACATGCTCCTGGAGCTCCTCATCCTCCTGAACCAATACCATCCTAATCGTCTCTAAAGACGCGGCCACATATAATATGAAATCATGGCTATAATCTGGAGGACTAATCATCGGGGCCGATGCTAGGGCTCACTTAAGTGCATCGAAGGACTCCTGGGCCCACTCATCCCATTCAAAGGGAGTATCCTTCTTCAAGAGATGCATAAAGCCTCTAGTCAAATTGGGAAAATTGACCACAAATCTTCGTAGGAAGTTTGCCATGCCTTGCAAACACTGAAGATGGTGAATATTTCGCGGGGGAGACAACTGAAGTATTGCCTCCACCTTCAAAGGGTCGACTCTTATCCCCTCTTTCGAAACGATGAATCCTAACAACCGACCTGACTTCACGCAAAAGATGCATTTATGAGGGTTCAATCTAACAACATAATGTTGGCATCTTTCGAAAACCAATCTCAAGTGATAAGAATGACACATCCTCATACGAGAATGAGCAGCGAGGTCATCCAAAAATACTTCAATAATGGATTTGAGATCATGGAAGATCAAGGTCATCGCCCACTAAAACGTAGCTCCGACATTTTTAAGGCTGAAAGGCATTTTCCAATATGCAAAATTTCCCCAAGGACAAATAAATGTTGTCTTGTGTTGGTCCTCGGGTTTGATTTGGATCTAATTATACCTGGAAAATCTGTCCATGAAGGAGAACACCTCGCTACCCACACACTCATCAAAAATATGATCTATAAACGGCATGGGGAAGTTATCCTTAGGACAGGCACGATTTAAATCATGGAAATCAGTGCATATACAGATCGCTCCCTGCTTCTTATCCACCGGAATGGGGTTTGAAACCCACTTCGTCAAGGGAATGGGATAGATGAAACTTGCTTTCAATAGTTTCTCTATCTCTACCTTTATGGTGGGTGCTTTCCTAGGATTCACAGCGCGTAAACGCTGTCGAACATGCTTAGCGTTGGGGTAAGTTTTAATCTCATGTTTGACAATCCGAGGGTCAATCCCTGGCATCTCATCGTAAGACCAAGCAAAAACATCACATAATTCCTTGAATAGCTCGGTATACTCATGAATCTCATCTTGGGAACAATCCTCCCCAATATAAACATTCTCAATCGTACTAGGATTGTGAGAAATGTTGATAGAAATAGTTGACGATATGTTCGCCATGTTTCCATCAGCCATCTGACCAGGAGAGCTTAATGGAACCATAGGTCTACCAACTTTCTGACTAAGAATCTCCCTATAATCCTCATGCTCCAAACAGTCAAGCTCTGGAAGGAAATATGATCTATGATGAAGTTCCTCCCATGGTGGCTCAACTCCCGACATAGCCTCGATAATCGCTTCATCTGAAGGGAAAACCGTATCAAGACAATCGTGGGCATGAGAAGACTATACTACCCATGCCGGCAGCACATAGGGGTCTTCCTCCTCCGTCCGCAAAGAGGAAGAACAAGGCTCTGCAGCAGACTCGAGATTAGCTTGGTAAGCTATCATGACTGCAGGTAACGGCACACTCGTCTCGATGGACTCACTTGAAGGACTCGGTGAAGGAAGAATCCAAGGATCTCCCATATGACATGTGCAAAAAGGCACCGATCTCGTAGATGTGGAAGCACCACCAAAACTCGATCCTATCATGAGGACGGGTGCAGCACAACTAAAGGTTCCCATGAGGGAAGGATACATTCCTACACCCACACTCCCAGTTGCCAGTTGGGAATGTTCAATTTTTGGAACCAAAGATCCTGACGATGCGGTAACAGGCGGATTCTTGAATGCCATTTGGTCAATCGTTACAATCTTCCCATTATGTGGAAAGCATATGACCCGAAACACGGAAGACGCAACGGCTTGCATACTATACATCCAATTCCTTCCCAGTAAGAGATTGTAGTCAAGGGGTGCATAAACGACCTCAACCTCTATCGCAACGGTCTTCCCTCCCAAATGGACTTTAAGAGAAGGAAGTATACCGTGCGGCCTAAACGATCTCCCATCGAAAGGAGTTAACATGGTCATATACTTTGACAACTCAGGAGAACCAAGACCCTTCCAACAAGACAAAGACATCACAGAAGCAGCAGCGCCCTCGTCAATCACAGTACGCTTGACAGTCATATTAAGACACTCTACATGTACCAAAAGGGACACATAATAGGGAAAGTGAGGCTGATGTCCTGCAGTTTCAAATTTGATCGTTGAGGAAGAATCATCCCCATTCACACCAAGAGTAGAAAGCAAAGCCTTCCTTTGCGATGGACAACTCTGAAGCACCTCCAATGCAGACATCGCATAAGGAGTATGACCTAAGTCCTCGACAACTGAATAGTTCTGGGTGGCTCGGGCATTTGGATTATGCCCCGAGCGCTTAAGTACCCCCTTAGGAATGCGAGGTGCAGCTTCAGGTTTATCCATATGTTTATCCACTAGTTTATCGGCCGATTTCTCAATGCGCAAAGGAGTTCCTGGTGGATCAGGTTCTTTTCCTGGGCTGGGTTGCGATGAAGTATAATCTTTCGCACGCATCACAACCTTCGCGGCACGGACCATATTAATGCACCCATGACCACTAGTCTCAGATGGATCCTCATCACTAGATTGGTCCTGGGACTTCGAGTTCATATTCTGGTTATGTGGTAAAGGGTTCGTTAACACAGCTGGGCCCTGTGCTATGAACTTCGAAGCTTCATCCATCCTAGGGCACAAGTAAGTGAGGTGATCATCCTTACAAAGCTTGCAAGGAAACTTAACCTTACATTTATTCTGCTTGTCCCCCCCAGCATTTTTATTGTTCTTGTCATTATAATTGGCATTTTCGTTCTTATACCCACCCTTCTTATTATTATTGTTTTTACCCTTCTTACGATTCCGTCGGGGTTTCTGGTTACCCTTCTGGTCCGACGCCTGTACAGTATGTACATTCGCCGTTTGGGAAGGTTGAGACGAAGCCGTAGCTTGTCCCGAGGTAGATTGGTTGGTTGACAACTGAGCAACTTGTTTCGCAACCGAACCTGCAGGTTTCTTACTTGCACAACCCACAATGCCATCAGCATGTGGTCCAGGTTTGACCTTGGGATCAAAACTCGAACGAGGAGCGTTAGGTATAATCTCATATAACAAACCATACTGAGCATAGATCAAGTCTAGTTCCTGCGCCCTAAAGATTTCTTGTTCCTCATTATGCACTCTGGATGTGGAAACATCCTTCTCTATATATGGCAATAAAGATTTGAGGAACCACTCAAGGAGGAATTCCAGCGGTATAAAGGCTTTGATTAATCTCTTCCATCTACGCCACTCCTGAATATGATCAGAAATATGGGTGGCTTTATCTTGCCGAAATGTCGACAAGAGTTTAGTACCAACATCATAGCATACTGGTAGCTGGAAGTGATTAAGGAAAGTCATCGTAAGATCATCGAACAAGGTAAAGGCACCCCTAGGAAGCTCTATATACCATTTCGCCACAGGCCCTGTGAGGGTGCGTTGAAATAGTCTCAAGCGGACTGAGTCCTGATGCAATGAATTGGAAGATCACCATAGGTGGAATGTCGTAACGTGTTCACTCGGATCCTCTCCTGGTTTTCCTTCGAATTTAGGTATATCCGAAGGAAGCTTGGTAGGGACAGTCGGCCAAGCCGGGTCATGAGCTATAGGGTCGTTCATAAGTCTTGATAAGTCAGGTAAATTAAGTGTCGCGAGGAAAGGGAGTTTAGAATGATTAGGTCTTTAGACCCCTCCCTGGTTCATATAGGATTGATTACCACCATGACCTTGGCCATAGTGACCTCCTCCCATATGACCCGTGTATGGTGGCGCCGAAGTACCATAATGAGGTGGACCTTGACTAGTGGGAGCTACAAAGCCATAAGTAGGGGGATAAGCAGGTTGTGAATACCTGCCTCCATAAGGTGCAGAAACCTGTCCATACTGCGTCCCATGATGGGATGCATAGGTCATCGCATGCGATGCCCCATGAGACACTCCATAGGTAGGTATATACATTCTGGAAGTAGGAATATACATACCGGAAATAGGTATATATGTCGAGGAAGTAGCAACCTGACCTCTAGAAACATGAACATAACCTCCCGAAACCATGGGTGGTATGTAGGCTTGAGACGCAATGGGTCTAGAAATTGCAGTATGGACTTGACTCGTAGCTATGTCCCGACTCGAAGGACCACGTGAGTAGGGTGGAGGATTTGCATTTGAAGAACTCGGATGCGAGGACAAAGGGATCTCAGTAATAAGATATGTGCTAGTGCCTATCGTCACTCGTCTGGAACCTGGTATCGCTATGGGATCACTAACTCTAGACCTAGGTGGTATATAAGGTATAGCTTCCACCGCTGGGATGGAAGGTGCAATATGACTAGTACTTCCAAACCTCTCCGCAAGGTAAGGCATGGAAATGCCCCCAGGCATAGTGTTAGGGTCAAAGTCAGATTCGGCATGAAATGCCAAATCATGCATAGGAAAACCAGTCATAGCATAACCACTGTAGCTAGTGCTGGTAGGTTCAAAGTGAGTCTCGGCATCTTCCGGCATTCCATACCGGTAATGCTGTAATGAGGGTTCAGGCCTAGAATGAATATGTCTATCATGCATGGCTCCTATCTCAGAAATCATAGGTTCTAACTTAGTTAGGTCGGGTGACGGATCATAAGTAGGTGTAAAATCCCCATCGTCAACACGAATGGGAGGAGGAAGTGAATCAAATGTGTCCTCTGAATGGTCTCCCATGGTGTGTGAATCAATGTGTGATGTAGTCCTCCTGGACTGTCTAGGTCCCTCTCCCAAAGGAGGAGGATCAGTAGAAGGTGGAAGTCCTGCTAAACGACGAGAACGGCGCGGAGCCGCACCTGAATCCACAATGACTCAAAAAATAGCAAAGACTCTCTATTTACATCAACCTTAGGCCAACTAGCATGCACAGAGCAATCACTATAAAATCTAAAGCCAAAAGCAAGCAAACAAGGGCTGGATAAGTGAGCTCCCGAATGTGGCCGGTATGTCTCTCCTAGGAGAGGCTTGAGAGGCCCTTGTCACCACAAGCAGAGGTTCGAAACCAATTATTGTGGTCCTCAGCTTCAACGCGTAAAGCGACTGTGCTGTCCGACCCCAACCTAGCCGGGACACATGCAGAATAACCTCTACACGTACCCCCTCGATATCCTAGGTAAGGTCACTAAGGTCACCTCAATATAATCAACACTCAGGCGGACAGTCGCAGGCGGGATTGACCGTATGGGCAGGGTAGCAAAGCATGAAACTCCCGAAAGAGCCCCCAGATACGAATACAATCCTGGCTATATCACCGATGCTACACAGTTCTCGACCAGGGGTTATCCCAATCAACAACCGCTCACACTACCTAGTGCTTGACTCCCTTTTGAGAGGAGCTTCCTGAGAACGCCAGTTATACCAAGGATTTCACACACTCCCTGGACAGACACCTAGTTGTTGTTGTTTTGTGATCTTGGAGAATTAACTTACAATGAACTATTCCAAGATCCTAAAACCTAAGCTTGTTGGTGCACCCTAGAAAAGAAAAGAGTGTAATTCATTTTATTTAGCATTGATTTTAGTTGGCTTTATTACTCGAAAATAGGATATGGTCATGCAACTAATGGTGTTATGACGCAACAAGAAGTAAAATGCACACCTAACAATCAATGCAAATGCATTGTGTCCATGAAAACAGGGTATGCATATTACGTGTAATGCAAAATTTCTTCT
Organism: Pseudotsuga menziesii; assembly: GCA_001517045.1. NCBI lineage: Eukaryota > Viridiplantae > Streptophyta > Pinopsida > Pinales > Pinaceae > Pseudotsuga > Pseudotsuga menziesii. The sequence continues at coordinate 233,786 of LPNX010487632.1, read as the reverse complement.
TCAAATGCTGAATGCAAATTTCCCTATATGAAGTCCTGACTATTACTCCAAAGCAAATCTAGATCTAGTGCAAGTACAATGCAAAGTGCATAATGCAATGCATAATGAGAAGCAAATATTTTTGTATTTTTTGAAAATAAAGAGATACGAAAAGCAAAAGAATGATTCTACCCACCCCAGACTCTGCAAGCACACATAAATAGCATTCCAGCAAAGCACTAAGGTAAAAGGACTCTAACGCACTAATCTTAAACAAAAAATCAAAGATGCCATGACAAGAACTTTTCTAAAAAGAAAATTTAGGCTAAAAAAAACATTTCTGGTTGAAAATAGAGGTAATAACAGACTCAGGCAGTGCCAAAGGAGACTCAGCAACTAACAGGATTCACCCAACAATCCACTTCCTTCCACAAAAAGTTAAAAACCAGGGCATACGCGACTGTGTGCAGTAAACCCGCGTGTATATGCGGAAATCCCAGAGGAAACCGCATGTATACGCGACTATAAGCAATAAACCCGGGTACAGGAAGAAAAAGATGCACAAATCAAGGTAAACAGATAAGCTGAGACTAAGTTTACACCAATCGGACTCTACCAAGCATACATGCCCCCATACCCGACACAGAAACAAGAGAGAGAGAGCAATTCAAATACATTGAATGCCAAGAAACCAATCCCCAAAGGTCAACTACTAGGAACTCCCTAGCAGAGTCGCCAATTCTGTTACGGAGAGAAATTCCTATGGCTTGGGGTACCACAATAGACAACTAGACTCTAGAAATCAATCTTTCCCAATATGCAATAGAAATAAAAACATCTGACACTAAAGGATCGAACCTCGTACCTTATTCCGGACGGTTGAAGTAGATCCCCGTTGAGCTTTCCAATCTTGAGCTTGAATTGTTATAGCACGTCCTCAACAATAAGTAAACAATACAAGCATACTATATTTCATGGTGTTAGACCGATTCTAGCATATATAATCAATAATGTAAAATCATTTGACATATTCCAATGGAAACAATATTCATTCAAATACACATTACTGGACTGGAAAAGATATTTCTATTAATAAGAATCAGAGATTACAAATGACAACCTCTGATGGCACGTCTGTGAACCAGAGAAACTGAATCCCCCACTTGGGCCTCCATCACCTCAATCCTCCATCACTTCGATAGCAAGCTTACTAGCAAAAGGCAAGCTTGGGAAGAACACAATAGTTCTCCAAGGGAAAAAGGGATGTAGAATCAAGCATAAGTTCTGGCAACAATGGACTATAGTTTCGTTACTCTCAATTCTCTCTTGTGCTTTCAATGTACCAAGGGGTTCCTTATATAGCTTTCCAAAGGGGTATTGAAAGGTCAAATCCGTGCGATCTCAAGGCATATGGAATGCCAGGAGTCATATGAGTCGGATCCAAGTCAAGGAAAACTCCAAAATGCTTTGGACTATGTACACATCCCGATGTACGTTACTAACGAGGGAATATCCACGTATGTACGCGGTTATCAGGGAAAAAGCCATGTATATCACTTTTCTAATGTTTTTAGGGATGATCAAGGATACATCAAAAGATAAATAGTGGTCCATAGGGGCTAATGAGTCTGTAGCGGGACAGGGGAAGGCCATACAATGTGTGATTCACCTAGTGTGGTGAAATCCGCTATAACACAATCCACTACAAACTAAATCCAAAGGCTTCCAGCATTTTGCGGATGAAATGCCAATTTAGTTTGTCATAGGCCTTAGCAATATCCAATTTCACCATCATATCGGGAAGGTTCCTAACTTTGATGGAGTGCAAAATCTTGTGAACCAAGATAATTCCATCTATTATCTGCCTACCTTCAACAAAACCTGACTTCTCAAGGGAGATTAGACCTGGAAAGAGAGGTTTCGAGCGATTTCCTATTACCTTCGTTACAATTTTGCATATGACATCACAAAGGATTATAGGCCTAAATTGGTACAGGGAGTCCACACCTTCATTTTTATAGATCAGGGTGAGAAAGGTTGCATTGAGGGCCAACTAAATTCTCTTGTAAACCCTAGAATCCCCAAGTCTCCTCCACACATCCATCTTAACCATCTCCCAAAAATGATGGAAGAATTTCACTGTGAAACCATCCGGATTGGGGGCATTCTCTTCTATGATCTCGAAGACTGCTTCCTCCACCTCATTGAGAGTTATTGATTTCGACAAAAGCTCATTCTTCCCATTAGTAACCAAGGGAGGGATGAGTCGTGTTATTTTCTCAATATCTTCATGTCTATTCTGCCTTGGATCACTCATAATATCCAAGAAGTGTTGATTCAGAGTGGTTTTGATTTCATCTCTGGTCTCCACTTGTTCTCCCCTTGCATTCTTGAGTGCAAAAATATTATTTTGAATTATGTTCTGGATAACCGAGTGGTGAAAAATGTTTGTGTTTCTCTCTCCTTCCTTCAACCATCGATTCCGGGATTTTTGACGCCATATAATTTCTTCTTGTTTTTCTCGTTCCTCTATCTTAGAGCGGAGGCTAAGATCCTCCATTTTTATTTCCATGGAATATCCTTCATTTTTTCCAATGGATTGGATCTCCTGAAGGAGGCTTTCCAGAAATTTTTTTGTCTGAGAAAATATTACCAAATTATTCGTTATTCCACTTTTTTATCTTGGCTTTTAGGTCCTTCAATTTCTGTTGGAATTTGTACATACTTGGTTCCTCTCCTTCACTCAACTCTTCCCACCACATCTTTATTTTTTCATCAAAATCTGAGTGCTCCATCCAAAACCGTTCAAACCTGAAAGGTTTTTTAAATTGGGAACCCATACCACTCCACATTAGTTCAACTTCCCAATGGTCTGAAACCATACTAGGAAGTGTTACACAATGGATCTCACTCCCTAGTTCTATGATGGATTTTGTAACCACAAATAGGTCCAGTATGGGTGCAATCTATCTATCCCCCATTCTCTTATTGTTCCAAGTGAACCAATCTTCCCTAGGAATGATGTCCACAAGGCCTAGTTCCTCAATGGTTTCTATGAACGTTTCACATTCCTACTCCATCCTATGCATTCTCCCCTTGTGTTCCTCCAAAGAGGTGATGAGATTGAAATCTCCTCCTACTACCCAATGGACATTAGCCATTCCTTCCCTAAGTCTTTTGAGGGATTGGATGAAGTCCATATTTTTCCCTACATTATGTGGTCCACAGGCATTCGTCACTACCCCTGGATTTGGAAGACCTTCCACCTTGAACTCAGCCGATAGATAGTATCGAGTCCCTTGGAATCCTTCCAAAATCACCCGAGTAGGGTCCCAAAGTATTCCTAAGCCTCTGGAAAACCCTCTTGCATACAACCCCATCCATTCACTTCTCATCTAGATTTTCCTACTCAGGTCTTGGATTTGAGTCACCAAACACTTTGTCTCCTGTAGAAATACTATGGCTAGCTTTTTCTTCTTGATATTTTTATTTAGTATATTAATTTTTTGAGAGCTATTTAATCCACTGATACTCCATGACAAGATCTTCAATGGGGAAACTTACAGACCTAGTGAAGCTTTAATGGTAGGGTATTGAGATTACTCTACCAACCGCTTGCCTACTTCTGCAGCCCTGTGTTTATTTGTCTTCCTTCCTGTCTTCTTAGATGGTTCCTCAAATTTTTGTTGTGTTTCCTTATGAGATCAAGAACTGATCCCAAGTTGGTTCAACAAACGAGCCTTGATGATTGATTCTTTTAATAAGATTACTTGTTCCTGCAAGATGTAACCTTTCCCTTTATCCACACAAGCCTGTTCAATTTATTCTAGATCTATATTGCCTATGTCCATATCCTCAGCCTCATCCCCTAAGTTAGATCTAGCCCCTTCTCGACCCTTAGCTTCCTTTGCTTCCTCTTTTATCACAGAAGCGGAATGGAGTTTCCCCACTTGGGATAACATACCCCAATTTGCCATCAGAAACTATTCTGGGTTTTCCTCCTTATGAACTTCCAGAGCCTCAAACTTGTTTGAGATCACTACCTCCTTATGCACCTCCTAGTTGTCTTTCTTTTGACTTCGTATTTTCCGTGATGGGACTCTTGTAAGCCCTTGTTCATGTTGCTCCTAATTTGTCTTTGGGTTGTTCCTTGGACAATCCCTAAATAAATGGTTGTATTCATCACATCTTCGGCACCGAAAAGGTATATGTTCATAATCGAGGGTTTCCATCGCATCTTCATCCTCCCATGAAATTCATATTGTTTCTGGTACCTCTTTGGATAGATCCATAAAAACACAAATTCTCGCATAGGTTGTATAGCATTTGATCATTTTTTTTTATGAGATCTTAATAAATTTTCCCAAACAATTCCCCAAATCCTCCAAAATTTCTGGATCCCAATACTCACCAGGAAGGGAATACAACGTAATCCATAATGGGGTTATTCTCATATCTTCCTTCTCCATACAAAACTTCTCTTTCCACGGTCTCAAGAAAAGGCTATCGAATAATAGAAGTATGGGTCTCCATCGAAAACTCAATTCCTATCCTCCAAACTAATGAAAGAGATGGTAAAGAACCCTTTGGAACCCAGATGGAGATCGTAATGACCCTTAGGTTTCCAAGTCGAGTTGATCCACCCGAATAGGGCCTTTTCCGAGGGTTGCATACCCACGAACTTCCCTATCAATGCAAGATCTAACATATACTAGATCCGCTCCCTAATCTTCGAGGATCATATTGTCATTGATGGAATCAGGGCTGCTTTTGGCATGCACTTCCATTATTTCCTTACCCTTGATCCCCTTGGTTTATTCTGGCCATGGTCTATATCTACTGGCATATCCCCAATTTTCAAACCTTTTGAGTCAGGATTCACGGAGGCTTTCCCGCCTCCCCCTTTTCTCTCCACCATCTTCCGTCAGACCATCCTCCACCAGAAATCTCCACTAGACCTTTGTCCTCTATCTCCTTCCTAAGACAGTAACCTATTCCAATAAATGAAGTTATCTAAGGTGGTGGTTGATAGTTAATTTTTATTTCAATAAATAAAGCTATATGGATTGAATGTTAGTGACAAGCCTCATTAATATTCCACTAAATGAAGCTAGAATTTAGCTAAGGTGGTAGTTGATATTTAATCTACATTCCATTAAATGAAGCTTATGGTAATGGAGATAGTTGATTCATTTTGATTCTTGTTGGGAGGAAATCATAGATAATCATTCCATATATGTTGGGAAAAAACCATAGATAATCATTATGTAGATTTGTTATATCTAGACCTTCACTACCACTACTTATTCCCATCATGGCTTCTTTGAACTCTTGTAATTCCAACCCCAACTTCATTTCTTACTTTCAGGTTGTTGTTGATTTTGTTCTATTTCAAGTGGTAAGCACCAATCCAAATTTCTTGAAACTGCTTGATGGTTTCTTCCATGTTTTATAGCTTATCCTGCCCACTTGGTTTGGATTTGTAACTTTTGATGTTGAAAGCATGGTGGGTTCAACCTATCAATATTTTTTATTGAAATTGGAAGTGTCCTCCTCATCGCATATGAACAACATGAGGTCATTTAAGGTCAACAACCTAGAGATAGAGAGGCTCAAGAAGGAGATCAGGAAGGAGTCTAAGACGGAGAACAACACCAACAATTAGCATGTACTTCATGACCTAGCACAAACCAAGAATCACAGATGATGGATACAAACAATGACGTGGATGAGGATAACCTTTACAATAGGAGAAAAAAGAGAAGAACCAAGGATAGGACAAAGGGGAGTAGGAACATATAGGAGAAGAAAGGGAGAAAGATGAGGACCAAGAAATGGATGATGCGCCAAAAGAGCCAACTCAAACTTCAATTCTCACAATTCTATTCATGGCACCACCACAAGGAGAACATCCCATTACATGTACAATACATTTGGATCCTCGAGTGTTAATATCAGTAATTTCACCACTGATGCATGACAAGGAGCATGGATTTTGAATTATGCAATCCCACTAGCTAAACTTTAACATTGTTGAATAGATCACTACTGCTGTACAATAAAAAGTAGAGATGCAACTCTAAGAATATGTGGTATGGTGGAGCAGAACTTCATTGAATCCTATAGTCAACCATTGGGGTTAGAGATCCACGAACAACCCTTAGCTCATACGACCCAACAGTGCCACTCCACTACCAAGCATCCCATCTATCAGACATCTAATGCACTCCGCGATGGTATCATATCATCATGAAAGTGTTCAAAGGAAGTCTCATGGAGGGTTCAATAATGACTCAAAAATTCAATAAAAGTCCCTCGAGGAATTATAGAAGAAATTATCAGAATTGGAGGTTATTAGCGGAAGGTATTTGAAAACATTTAGAGAGAAATTAAAGCGTTGTGATGGGAACAAAAAATTGAGTGAGAAAGGAGACAAAATCATTGTGGTTGCAACAATCGAAGCATAAGTTACTATGGACAACCCATCATCTTCCTGATCCCAATTTCTTGATTGTTATCAACTTTCATTGTCCACCATGAATTGTAAATATGATATTATTAATATTTATAAATGTTGTTAATCTTTAACTAAATTTTCATTGTTATATTTATGCACGTGGATGAATATGTGACTTTTAGTAGCATATAAAGCATTGTTTTATTACTATTCCTTATTCACATTTACTAATGGGAGTACTGGAAAACTTCTTAATGTGAAACTGATTTCCAAACACAAGGCTACATTCAAGCAGACTTATGGAAGTTTTCAATGTGTGGTTGAATAATGATTTTTAAGTCTTTAATGAAAATCGTACTTCAACATAAGAACAACAATTGCCCAACTTAGTGAATAATGGAAGTTTTCAATGTGTGGTTTAATAATGATTTTTAAGTCTTTAATGCAAATCCTACTTCAACATAAGAACAACAATTGCCCAACTTAGTGATACTATTTTGGTTCTTTATAAACCTCCATTTATAGTGTGTTCAAGCCAAACTACCTAACAACCAGATACAATAATAACCTGTAGAGCATATAGACTGAAGGTTCAGTCCCAACCTATCATTAGAAAAGGATTGGGGACAAATTTGTAATCTTCAACAATGTTTCTAATATCTCACACACATTTGATCCAAGTTGTTGATGTAATTGTAACTTCAGAATGTATTTCACTTGTATTTCTTATCTACTGTAACCCGATGTTTATTCCAGGATGTTATCATGTTATGTCATGCCCCGATGTTCCGATCGGGAGAATAAATAATATAAACAATTCATGTCAAGTCATTATGGGTAACCCTTTGATTGTCTAAGGGTTAAAGTCCCCACAGTTCCGGGGTACTAGGGCTATTAGACTCTCCTAGCAGAGGTTGGCCCTAGTAGGGTTTTAGTCATGCCAGGATTAGTATAAATAGAGAGCTGGACTCTCTATTTAGCACACATCACTTACACACTCAAGTGTAGTGCATAGTTGAGGAATGGGAAGACACTGGGGCTAGTGAAGAAGAAGGTTACTGCTGTCAGGAGTGCATCTTACTATTTTTTGGTTTTACCTTTGTGTTGATTCTATCTCTGAGGAAGTTGTGGGATTTTCTCCATTTATGGTTTCTCCAAGGAATAACACTGTGTTCATTGTCTCTTGTGTTTGATTGCTGTACTTGTTGTTCTCTCAGTTAAAGATCCTAACATAATGCTAGCTTGAATGTTGAAAAACTAACATGGTATCAAAGCTAACCTGAGAACAAGACACTGTACAACTATGGGAACTAGGGATTCCTACTTTGTGGATCTCTCTCCATATATTTTCAGAAAAAGTAAGGTGGAATAACTCTCCTCCTTAGGGCACATCTTTTTGTTGAAGCAGAATCCAATTCTGATGTTTTTCAGTTTTGGACCTGTCAGTGCTGCTGGAAATTAGGGCTTTTCACATAGGAGGAATTTTTCAGTGAGCCCAGGCCTGGATTGATCTCCTCCCCAAAATTGAAGCTAGGGACAAATTTCAAGGAATTTGGTTGGACAGAAATCTGGAAAAGCAAAACCCTAATTTGCTCCTGAACCAGCTCTACAGGATTTCAGCTCAAGTTTCAGATCCGACATCTTGACCTGGTAAGATCTAAAATATTTTGTATTTCCATTTGAGTTTCTTAGTTAAGATGTCTCATCATATGAATCTTGATGAAAATCTTGAGGGAGCTGATAACTTCCAAGCTTGGAAGTATATGATCTCCTTTGTCCTGGAAGAGAATGAGTTAGAATCCTACATCCATGAGGAGGTTCTAGTTCCAGAGGGAGATGAGGCTAAGGCCTTGCATAAGAAGAAGTTGTTTATGGCAAAGAGAATCATTGCTGATTCTATCAAGGATCATCTCATACCACAGGTGTCCTCCCTAAAGACACCTAAAGCTATGTTTGATTCCCTAACCAAATTGTTTGAAGGAAAGAACATAAACCTGAAGATGACTGTGAGAAATCAGCTGAAGAATGTGAAGATTTAGAATGCAGAAACAATCTAGTCTTACTTCACAAGAGTTTCTCAGATCAAGGAACAACTAGAAGCTGTTGATGAAGAAATGGAAAATGCAGAGATTGTGATGACTACTTTGAATGGCCTCCCTAGGTCATGGGATTCTTTCATCCAAGGAATCTGTGCTAGAAAGAAGTTAGTCAAGTTCAGCAAACTATGGGAAGAGTGTTATAAAGAAGAAGCTCGAATAGCAGCTCGAGAAGAGAAGATGGGAAGTGAAGATCAGGCTCTCACGGTACACTCCAAGTCTCACTCCAAGACATCCAAAAGAAGATCTCATTTCCAGAGAGGTGAGTACTATCACAAAAAGGATTTATCTAGAGTCATATGTTATACATGTGATGAAGCAGGTCATTATGCAAAGAACTGTCCTAAGAAACCAAAGCCAACAAAGAAGAGCAACAAAAGAAGACATCATGCTCATACTACAAAGGATGATGAACCATCCAAGAAGAGAACCAGATATCAAAGTGAAGATTCTTCAAGCGAGGATGAATATGTTTTGATTTTCACTCTCATGGGAAACATTACTCATGGATGTGATGATTGGCTCATTGACAGTGGGGCTTCCAAAAATATGACAGGATTCAAGGAATCCTTTGTAAGACTGTCGGAACATGAATCAGCTCACAAGGTAAATCTAGGAGATGACTACCAATATCCAATAAAAAGTAGTGGGGAATCTTCCTATAAACTAGACTCTAGAAAGTCTCTAACAATGAAGGAGGTATTGTTTGTTCCAGGACTCAAAAAGAAACTCCTATCCATATCAACATTAGATGCAAAAGGAATGCGGGTTGCATTCATAGATGGTCAAGTCATCATGTGGCCAAAAGGAAAGACTATCGATGATGTGGTTGTGATTGGAGAACAAGAAGGAGGATTGTACAAATTGAAGGGCCATCCAAAACAAGCCTTGGTCCATGAAACAGTAGAGCCAAGTGAACTTTGGCATAGAATGCTTGCACATGTGCATTATAGAGCACTACCGATTGCAAGCAAAGTTGTTGAAGGTCTTCCAGAAATCCAAGAAAAACATGATGGGGTCTGCAAAGGATGTGTGAAAGGAAAGAATACAAAGAAGACATTTCCAGGTAGCGAGAGCAAAACAAAAGGAATCTTGGAAATCATCCACTCCGATGTATGTGGTCCTATGTCATCAAACTCACTAAGCAGGTATGCATATTATGTTTCTTTTATTGATGATTTTTCTAGGAAGACATGGGTTTACTTCATGAAGAACAACGATGAAGTATTCAGCAAGTTCAAGGAATTCAAAGCCTTGATCGAGAACCATACTGAAAAGAAGATCAAGATTTTTCGATCAGATAATGGTGGAGAATTCACTTCAAATGAATTCAAAGAGCTATGCAAAGAATCAGGGATTAAGAGGGAGTTGTCCACTCCTTATAATCCACAGCATAATGGAATTGCAGAAAGGAAGAATAGAACTATCATGGAAGCTGCAAGAGAAATGCTTCATGATCAAGACCTTCCTATGCACCTTTGGGTGGAAGCTGCTCGAACAACGGTGTATGTACAGAACCGTACTCCACATAGAGTACTCAAGAACAAGACTCCTGAAGAAGTCTTCTCTAGCAAGAAACCAAAATTCATCCATCTCAAAATATTCAGCTATCCAATGTACATTCACATTCCAAAAGAAAAGAGGACTAAATTAGATCCTTCAGGAAAGAAGGATATATTTGAGGGATACTCTGAAATCTTGAAGGCTTACAGAATATACTTCCCAGGATTCAAGAATATTGACATCAGCAGGGATGTGACATTCAATGAAGATACAACATACAACAAATCCAAAAAGAAACCTGCTGAAGAATCCGAAGAAGCAGAAGCACCCAGATTTTATGATACAACCATGAATGAAGAAGCTCAAGAAGAAGATCGAGAATTTGAATAACCACAAAGACCTGTAGGTCCAACTTTAGAGAAGAATCCTCATAAGAGGAAACCTTCTTGGGTACGAGAACTTATCCAAGGTGTGAAAAGATACGGGGCTCCAGAAGAGAATCACAAAGAAAGAAAGAGGACCAGATCCTACTCCGAGTATGTAGCTTTACTATGTGATTTCATTGACAAAGAACCTTCCAGTTATGAAGAAGCGACAGAACGGAAAGAATGGAAGGATGCTATGATCGAAGAATACCAATTGATCATGAAGAATGATGTTTGGGATGTTGTCCCAAGACCAGAAGGGAATTCAGTTGTAACTTCCAAATGGATCTACAAAATCAAGCATGCTGCAGATGGTAGCATTGAAAAATATAAGGCAAGATTTGTGGCTCAGGGTTTCTCTCAGAAAGAAGGAATAGATAATGAAGAAACCTTTGCACCTGTAGCCATATACACTTCCATTAGATCAGTACTTTCTCTGGCTGTAGTAATGAAATGGAAGATACACCAGATGGATGTCAAGACTGCTTTCTTGAATGGTGTAGTAGAATAGGAAGTATATGTGGAACAACCACTCGGTTTTGAGACACATGACAGGGAGTCTCATGTGTGCATATTGAAGAAAGTCCTATACGGCTTGAAACAGGCACCCGGGACATGGTACGACAGAATTGATAGCTTTCTATCTAGTTTGGGATTTACCAAGAGTAAAGCAGATTCCAACCTTTACTACAAGGTTGAAGATGGCAACCCAGTGATACTTCTACTATATGTAGATGATCTATTTGTGACAGGTATGGATGGGTTGATTACTGATACAAAGAGAAAGCTTGTTACTGAGTTCAAGATGAAGGACTTGGGTATGATGCATTATTTTCTAGGTATGGAGGTGTGGCAGAGTACATATGGAATCTTCCTTAGACAAGGGAAGTATGCAGTAGAGATCGTGAACAGGTTTGGGATGATGGAATGCAAGGCTATGGCCACCCCTATGGCATCGAACCTAAAGCTATTGAGTGATGCTTCATCAGAGTCAGTTGATGCTACAATGTATCGCCAGATGATTGGGTCCTTGATGTACCTGATGAACATGAGACCAGACATTTGCTTTGCCGTGAACACCTTGAGCCAGTTCTTGACATATTCGAGAAATGTTCACTTGATTGCTACAAAGCATACCCTGAGGTACCTCAGAGGTATAGTTGATTATGGGATCAAGTTCGATGGGAATCAGAAGATTAATATGGAGGGTTATGTTGATTCAGATTGGGTAGGCAGTGCCATCAATAGGAAGAAAACTTCAAGGTGTGGCTTCAGTATGGGATCAGGTGTGATCTCTTGGTTTAGCCAGAAGCAATCCTGTGTGGCACTGAGTACAACTGAAGCAGATTATGTCACATCTTGTTGAGCTAGTTGTGAGGCAGTATGGCTACAAAAGCTACTATCTGATTTATTTGATCTCTAGATGGATGCTACTTGTATACATTGTGACAACGAGAGTTGCATGAAGTTGTTAGAGAATCCATTGTTCCATGACAAGTCGAAGCACATTGAGATCAAGTATCACTGTATCAGGGATATGGTGCAGAGGGGAGCAGTGAATCTCTAGTATGTTGTGACCAAGGAACATATAGCTGATGTGTTGACAAAGCCATTGGCCAGGGTGAAGTTTGAGTACTTCAGGGAGAAGCTTGGTGTTCTCCAGATACAGGTTTCCTCCAAGGGAAAGTGATGAGTCCCATATCCATTCTGATGAGCAGGTCAGATATAAGGGCTGATCCATTCTATCATGGTGAGAGGATTGGTTCCTTCCTTGACAGATATGAGTACTAAGATTCATAGCCATTCTGATGAGCAGGCCAGATATAAGGGTTGATCCATTCTGTTCATGGCTAAAGGATTAAGTTCCTTCCATGTCAGATATAAGGGATACCACCGTTCTGACTAGTAGGTCAGATGTAAGGGTAGTGCCATTCTGTTCATGGCTAAAGGATTAAGTTCCTCCATGATAGATGTGAGAGCTGGCCATTCTAATGAGTAGGTCAGATGTAAGGGCTACCGCCATTCTGACGAGTAGGTCAGATGTAAGGGTAGTGCCATTCTGTTCATGGCTAAAGGATTAAGTTCCTCCCATGATAGATGTGAGAGCTGGCCATTCTAACGAGTAGGTCATATGTGAGGGATACCTCCATTCTGACAAGTAGGTTAGATGTAAGGGCAGTTCCATTCTATTCATGGCTAAAGGATTAAGTTTCTCCCATGACAGATTTGAGAGCTGGCCATTCTGATGAGTAGGTCAAATGTGAGGGCTACTTCCATTCTAACGAGTAGGTCAGATGTAAGGGTAGTGCCATTCTGTTCATGGCTAAAGGATTAAGTTCCTCCCATGACAGATGTGAGAGCTAGCCATTCTGATGAGTAGGTCAGATGTAAGGGCTACCGCCATTCTGACGAGCAAGTCAGATGTAAGGGAAATGCCATTCTATCATGGCTAAAGGATTAGGTTCCTTCCATGCCAGATGTGAGTGCTGGCCATTCTGAGGAGTAGGTCAGATGTAAGGGCTACTACCATTCTAACGAGTAGGTTAGATATAAGGGATACTAAAGACCTATGAGGAGGTAGGCATACACCCACCATGAAATAAGGATGTCTCTATAGAACTTCCTGTGACTAGAAGAATCATGAGATAGCCCATATGATGATGACCACAGAAGATCTAGATTGAGCTATGATCCAGATCCAGTTATGATGACTCTGAGAGATCCAGATCGAGTGATGATCCAGATCCAGCAGTGATGATCCAGATCCAGTAGTGATGATCCAGATTGAGTGATGATCCAGATCCAGCAGTGATGATTCAGATCCAGTAGTGATGATCCAGATTGAGTGATGATCTAGATCCAGTCCAGTGATGATGATCCAGATTGAGTGATGATCTAGATCTAGTGATGATGATCCAGTGACGATGTTCCAGATCGAGTATGATCCAGTGACGATGTTCCAGATCGAGTATGATCTAGTGACGATGTTCCAGATCGAGTATGATCCAGTGATGATGATCTAGATCAAGTGATGATCCAGATCTAAATGAAAGATGACTTGAATATGAAGAAGACTTGAATATGCAGATGATGAGATGATCCAGTTGATATAGAGAAGAAGACCAGTGATGAAAATTGTGTCGAGAGAATACCTTCCTAGTTAAGAGGGAGTGTTGATATAATTGTAACTTGAGAATGTATTTCACCTGTATTTCTTATATATTGTAACCTGATGTTTATTCCAGGATGTTATCATGTTATGTCATGCCCTGATGTTCCGATAGGGAGAATCAATAATATAAACAAGTCATGTCAAGTTATTGTGGGTAACCCTTCGATTGTCTAAGGGTCAAAGTCCCCGCAGTTTCAGGGCACTAGGGTAATTAGACTCTCCTAGTAGAGGTCGGCCCTAGTACGGTTTTAGTCATGTCGGGATTAGTATAAATAGAGAGTTGGACTCTCTATTTAGCACACATCACTTACACACTCAAGTGTAATGCATAGTTGAGGAAGGAGAAGACATTGGGGCTAGTGAAGAAGAAGGTTACTGCTGTCGGGAGTGCATCTTACTATTTTGTGGTTTTACTTTTGTGTTGATTCTATGTCTAAGGAAGTTGCGGGGTTTTCTCCATTTATGGTTTCCCCAAGGAAAAGCACTGTGTTCATTGTCTCTTGTGTTTTATTGTTGTACTTGTTGTTCTCTCAGTTAAAGATCCTAACATAATGCTAGCTTGAATGTTGAAAAACTAACACAAGTCTCCAACCAAACTCAAAGAGGTGAAAAATTCACACTCGAATTTGGTTAGGGACTTTACAGTGTATCAAAACTATGCATCCTGCCAAGGGAAAAATCGACGAGAAGTTATTTCATATTGTACATACATGGGTCAAAAAAGATGAAGACTGTTGGAGACATTCACCATCATACACACTCTTTCGATCAAATTGGCCTAGTTAAACCACTATCCTAAGTATAATTGACATTTATTGATATCAGTGAAGGATTAATTGCCATCATACAGTCACACCCATGCCTACCTACAGTCAAGGAGGCTAACTTATCCTTCTCCTACAGTCAAGGAGGCTAACTGGAGCACTCCGGGGGTGATCTGAGTGACATTAATGCACCTAATTGCTAACTGGTGGTTACAATCAGTTCAACCAGTCAGTTAAGGAGCCTCTTGTCATTAAATATATTATTTAATGATTATTTATTATTATTTAATGATCTGGAGTCAACAAGGCACCTCCACCAACTTCTAATGGTCAGTTCAGCTTCAGTTAACCTCATCGGGGTTCATTGAAGTCATGGAGCACTAGCACTTGATGGTTGGCTTGATATGACATGTGTTTGATCTCCTTTAGTTGAGATTCAGTCATTTATTGCACTTTGACTTCAGTTAGGGTTTGGTGAGTCAATTAGGGTTTTGGTCAAGTGGTTAACTGAGTGTGAACCAATGGTTGAGTGTCAGTTAAGCTAGACTCACTCACTGAATTCGAATTGTCTCCTTAGGTATTCGAATTCTTCATGGAGTTAAGCTATTGCTCGACGTTGGTATTGTAACCATTCATTGTTTATTAAATATACATAAAGGAAACCAATTTCGGTTCCGATTAACACCATTTCATGAGTATTTGTTGATTATTCTTTCATGAGATTGATTATTAGATCTTAGACCATGTGCAAGAATTAAGATGGTATCAGAGCTTACGGTGGGATGAAGATCTATCTCTCAAAAACAAGCTTTTTGACAGATTTCTTCATGAAAAGTGAGCAATAGCTCAAAATTCCAGCACTGCACCAAAAGCCAAAGCTTACCACTCAATATCCCAAGTAAAGAAATTGTTGATCAAGCTTGCTTGATTGACTATGTTGGGTGTGACGAAAGCCTAGAATGTGCAGGCTGTCCAACCTTATTTTTCCCTTTCTGTTTTGATTTTCAGGTTTCTATAGGTGAAGCATTCGCTACAGCATATCCAAATGGCCTCCTCAGTACCTCTATTGACTCCATACAATTTCCACACATGGAAAAGTAAAATGGAGATTCAGCTATATTCCAAAGGACTCTATAGAGTCCCCATGGACACTAAAGTTGAGCCTGGATCCGCCATAGAAAAATCAAGATTCTTGAATAAGAAGGATGAAGCCTTCGGTTTCTTGTGCCTCTCTATTTTCGATGACCTCCTCTTCCATCTTACGGATCTGAAGACACTGAAACAAATATGGGACAAATTGGAATCTCTATATGGAAAGCATGATGACTTGAGAGTTTACCAACTCGAAAATGAACTCATGTCTCTCCAAACTTCCAATTTTGAGACTCTGAATGATTTCTTTACAAAGTTCAAGCATACTATTTTTCTCTTGAAGCAATGCAAAGTGGAGAAGGAGGATGATGAGCTCATCCTAGCCATCCTCTCCAAACTCGGGGCTGATTATTCAGTTTTTGTTTCTACATTCTGTGCGGGGAAGCTCACAACCCCCGGATGGAAGATGCCTACACTCAATGCCTTCATTGAGTCCCTAACTAATGAACATGACAAGCTTGTCCAGATGGGGATCATCCGATATTGTCATGATCAAGCCCTCCATGTATCAGGGCCCAAAGATTTGAAGGGTAAAGAAAAGTAGCAGAAAAACCAGAAAACTAAATTTGATGCTCCCAAGGCTAGAGTTGAAAATCAGCAGCATGGTGAATCTTTCGGCTCAAGGAAGAACAAAGGAAAAGGGCACAATGGGAAAGAAAAAGTCAGGTGTTCTTACTATGAGAAGGGTTTTCACCCTGAACATGCCTGCATGAAGAAAAATCTTGATGAAGAAACCTCTCTCCTTGAGAGGAATTACATCAATCTTTCGGAGAGCTTTCGGAGGAGAGATCACCAAGATCAGGAACCACAGCATGAGAAAGGTCATGCCCTCATGGAAAGCACTTCAAAGTCCAAAGCACTGCTGATTGACAGTAGAGCGTTAAATCACATGATGGATGAAAAAGACTCCTTTTCATCCTTGGAGACTGGCAAATCCATCCCCATCCACATGGGAGATGACTCCACCATCATTTCCGAAGGACAAGGTACTGTAGATCTAGAAAATGGTTTTTTTTCTAAAGTTTTTTATGTACCATCTCTAGCAGCAAATATCCTTTGTGTCTATCAGATGACACATACATGAATGCCTAAGAGAGTCTCCTTCAGCCCAAATGATGTTAAGATAACAGAAATTGCATCCAGGAAACTCATTGCAAAAGGCCTTGCAAATCATCATGCAAAATCCTATGAGTTCTCTCACTTTGTTGCAGATTCAAAGCCCACCGCTCTGCTAACTCATGGAAATGAGGTTAGTAGGCTATGGCATGAGAGGTTTGGCCATCTTAATTTCAAATATTTGTAGCAATTACAGAAAAACTCCGTGGTTGAAGGCCTTCCGGTCATCAAGGCAACCACGGGAGTCTGCAAGGGCTGTGTGATTGGAAAACACCCAGAGCACAAGTTCGATCGGGGGAAGGAAAACCGAGCTACAATCATATTGGGGCTTATACATTCTGATATCAGTGGTCCAATGCCTGTCACATCCATGAATGGATCAAGGTACCTTCTTAATTTTATTGATGATTTTTCAAGGTATACATGGGTTTTCTTTCTCAAAAAGAAATCAGAAGTATGTGAAAAAATTTCTGAATTGAAGGCCTTGATCGAAAATGCCTGTGGGCTTAAGATCAAGATATTGAGATCTGATAATGGAGGGGAGTATGTCAGTAATGAGTTGCTATACATTTTCTCCCAAATAGGTATTCAGGTCCAACATTCAATTCCCTACACTCCCCAGCAGAACGGAGTAGCGGAAAGGAAGAACCGGTCTCCTAAAGAGATTACCACCTGTATGTTGGAGTCAAAGAAGCTTGCTGCAAATTTGTGGGATGAAGCCATGCATGCTGTAGCATACATTCAGAATAGGGTTCCACATTCATCAGTGAAAGGAAAGACTCCTTTCAAATCATACTTTGGACACAAGCCAGATGTGTCAAACCTACGGGTGTTTGGGTCCACTGCATGGGCCCGGATTCCGCTTGATAAAAGAAGGGATTTGCAGCCGCAGAGCATAGAATGTATGTTTACTATATATCCTGATGAATCTAAGGGATTCAAGCTACTGGATATCAATACCAAACATATCATCATCGAGAGAAGTGTCAAGTTCGATGAGCCTCTTCAGGAGGTGGAACTAGTGAAGGAGAAAACTGCTGAATTTCCTTCCTATTCCACTGAATATTTGGATGATGAAATTGGGGGTGATGACCCTGATTTGGATCCTCTAATTTCTGATATCAATGTGAAAAAATAATCAAATAATAAATCATAACCTGAAGTGCAAAATCATCTTCCTACATGGTCCAAATAGACACTCTCCTCCGCAGGAGACAACATTGGAAATCCGGATGATCCAAGGAGAACCCGGTCTGATTTCCGAAGAGCAGGTATTGACCTCTCTTGTTCTGATAATTTGCTGTCTGAAATTTGCTATTTGATGATTATTTCAGATCCAAAATCATACTACCATGCTTGGAATGATCCAAGATGGCAAGTTGCCATGGATGAAGAGATGAATTCTCTTTAGAAAAACACTACTTGGGAGCTAGTTTCTCTTCCTCCGAGAAGGAAATTGGTTCAATGCAAGTGGGTTTTTCAGAAAAAGGTTGCTGCTGATGGAAGCACCTGAAAATATAAGGCAAGTCTGGTAGAAAAAGCTTTCTCTCAGGTCCAAGGAGTGGACTACCATGAGACCTTTGCACCGGTTGCAAAAATGGACTCCATCCACCTTGTTTTGGCTATTTCTGCATCCAAGCACTGGGAGGTGCATCACATGGATGTTAAGTCAGGATTTATACATGGAGATATTCATGAGGAGATATACATGAAGCAGCCTAAGGGCTACATCACTGATCCATCTTTGGTTTGCAAGCTAAAGAAGTCACTATATGGGTTAAAATAGGCCCCAAGAGAGTGGTATTCCAAGATGGATGCCTTCCTTCTCTCGCAAAATTTTTGGAGATGTAGATCAGGTACAAATGTGTATTTATAGCAGCATGATGGTCATCTAATTATAATTTTTTTATATGTTGATGACTTACTGATCACAGGTATCACAATTTCCTCCATTTCAGCCATCAAAACTATTCTCCACAATGCCTTTGAAATGAGTGATTTGGGGCTTCTAAAACAATTTTTGGGGCTCAAAATCGAGCAAACTTCTAATGGGATTATGGTCACTCAGTCCAAATACATTTCAGACCTATTATTCAAGTTTAACATGGCTGAATGTAGGCCTGTACCATTCCCTTTCCTTTCAGGGATCAGCCTTGAAGAAGGAAAACACACACCTCCCATGGACTGCACTATCTATCGACAGCTGATTGGTAGATTGTTGTACTTGACACATTATAGGCATGATATTTGTTATGCCATGAATGATTTATCAAGATACATGCAGCAGCCTCATGATCTTCATTGGAAGCCAGCCAAGAGGATCCTCCAGTAAATTCAGGGAACCAAGACCTACGGCATTCACTATGCTGCAAACTCCGAGCTAGACTTGGTTGGATACACAGATTCCGATTGGGAGGGTGATTCTATTGATCAGAACTCAACTTTTGGATATGTATTCATGTTTTCTGGTGGCCTTATTTGCTGGTCAAGAAAAAAGCAGGCTTCCATAGCACTATCTTCAACAGAGGCCGAGTATCGAGGAGCGGTGAATGCTTGCATCCAAGCAGTTTGGTTGCAAGGAATTCTTTCAGATTTTGATCTTGGTAGTAATTTGTCTACTGTCCTCTTTTGTGACAACCAGAGTGCTATTAAGATATCCATGGATCCAGTTACCAGGTAGAGGACCAAGCATGTAGAGATTCACATTCACTACATTAGGGATCTAGTGCATGACAGGACCATCATTCTGCAATACTGCCCGACTGATGAGCAGATTGCAGACATCTTCACCAAGAGATTTTCAGAAAAGAAGTTCACTTACCTCCTTTCACTATTGGGGGTGAGTTCATCGGGTTAATCCAGACTACTTTCAGTGTTCAGCTTGAGGGGGGGTTTTTCTCACTGGGTTTTCCCTCTTTTCCTCACTTAGTTTGTTTTGAGCATTGTTTCAGTTTCAACATTGTACAGGGTGACCTATGGCCTTAGTTTCTAGGGCCCTAGCATTTTATGCATCTATGTTTTCTAACTCTTCCTGAGTATAGCTTAAGGGGGGGTGTTGGAGACATTTACCATCATACAAACTCTTTCGCTCAAATTGGCCTAGTTAAACCACTATCCTAAGTATAATTGACATTTATTGACATCAGTGGAGCATTAATTTCCATCATCCAGTCACACCCACGCCTACCTACAGTCAAGGAGGATAACTTAGCCTTCTCCTATAGTCAAGGAGGCTAACTAGAGCACTCCGGGGGTGATCTGAGTGACATTAATGCACCTAATTGCTAACTAGTGGTTACAATCAGTTCAACCAGTTAGTTAAGGTGCCTCCTATCATTAAATATATTATTTAATGATTATTTATTGTTATTTAATGATCTGGAGTCAACAAAGTGCCTGCACCAAATTCTGATGGTCAATTCAGCTTCAGTTAACCTCATTGGGGTTCATTGAAGTCATGGAGCACTAGCACTTGATGGTTGGCTTGCTATGACATGTGTTTGATCTCCTTCAATTGAGATTCAGTCATTTATTGCACTCCGACTTCAGTTAGGGTTTGGTGAGTCAATTAGGGTTTTGGTCAAGTGGTTAACTGAGTGTGAACCAATGGTTGAGTGTCAGTTAAGATAGACTCACTCATTGAATTCGAATTGTCTCCTTAGGTATTCAAATTCTTCATGGAGTTAAGCTATTGCTTGACATTGGTATTGTAACCATTCATTGTTTATTAAATATACAAAAAGGAAACCAATTTCGGCTCCGATTAACACCATTTCATGAGTATTTGTTGATTATTCTTTCATGAGATTGATTCTTAGTTCCTAGATCACGTGCAAGAATTAATAAAGACAACTTAGGAACACTTAATAAAGATTTTACAAGTTTCTTAGGAATATCAAAAGAATCTAACAACATTATTAGAGCACCCTGAATGGTTGGATCCTTACTTATTGGTGGGGAAGAAAGAGGAGGGGTTCAAATATAAAAGGATTGGTGACAAGGATACCTCATCTCATGAGGGATGCTTGACATAAACCTAGGATGAATTCTTGGAAGTGAACGCATCTACTCAGGTTGAGGATGTGTGCAATGAAGTTGACAAAACCATAGTCGTCCTTCCATCATTAGAACTGTCTTATGAGGATGATGACACTGATGTTTATGATGGGTGCACTAATTGTACTTATGATGATTATGATGGGCTTGGTGTAGAGTTGGGTTTTCCATATTCTTCATCATCCACAATAAGGACCCATCCTTCGATGGAAGGCAGAACACATGAGTATGTTAGTGACATGTGTGTTTTGAGGGAGGAACGTCTCGTGACATTTCCACCCGAGGAGCATTCAGAGTTGCAGGGGTTTAAGGAAAGATTTGACATGGAGGGTTGTGACCAAATGCTTGTTTTTCATTTTGAGGACCCTGAGCTTCCTATGTGGAATAGAGGCTTAGCCATGAACGAGGTATTTGAGCACATACAGTTTAGTCCAACCAACATGGGGGTATATGCATCAATGGATTGCGTGGAAAAATATATGACCGCTATGGAGACAACTTGGGATAGATGCTCATTTGAATTTAGTGGAGTATTGGCTACAATGACGCATACATGATACCTGATGTCACATGATGTTATAGTTTCATGAAATCGTATACAAGAGGGTACTCATACATACTATGGTGTACATTGGAGCTTTGGGTGGTTTCCTCCAGGGAGCCCTAGTGACAGAGTCATTGAGCATACCATTGACTTGAGGTTGCCCATGATTGAGGAGTGTATGGGTGAGCCTCATATAGTAGTATAGCCCTCGATGAATGAGTTTCAATGGGGATATCAACAAACTAGGGATAAAGGGTTGGCTACTCACAATGTTTCCTTCAAGTGTTGTTATGAGCTCTTGGTCAAACCATTGGGACTAACCATGCACCTGATATTATCTAGTTTTGCTCACCATTGTGGAGGATTTTGTTGTCCTTCTTTGATGCTTCCATTATATGCAACATGCCTTGGGAAGATCACTTGAGATGGTTGGGTGAGTCATGGGGTGGTATGGACACAACAAAGATTTATCATTTGGACTATCTAGTCAATGTGCAAGGTGCACAGGACAAGATTCAGGATGTGTTAGATCGATGCACATATATTGCAGCTAACAGAGTAGGGGATGGAATTCTACATGTTTATCCCCTGAGTCCTCAATTCTGGATAAGATCATGAGGGTTATCAACATGGTACAATAACAATGAGTAGGAGTTGGGTTTGATGGACTCCCTATTTGGTGGTAGGACCTAGGCATTCATCTGCACAATGGATTGTTTCATATTGTAGAGGTGATCGCCAGAGCTGTGATGATGATCGATAAACTATATTGTGATGTTAGTGGAGGAGAGGTTGAGACTTCCTCTTTATGGCAGTGCAAGCTTTATTTCCTTGTATTCAAAATTGAGACTAATAGTGGGGTTGTTATATTTGAGATGGCCAAGCTTGGGTGTATGGAGGAGTGGTCTTTTGAGGGGTTTATGCAGCTTATGATTGCTTTGATCATTAGGGGCATTCATATGGATTGATATGTTAGCACTAAACAAACTAGCACTATATGTAGAGGGTGTTGCACATCCTACAGTTTAATGCAGGAACCGGGTGACTTCACCATTTAGAACGTTATGCTTGGTGAGCAGAGTAGGTTAGGGCTCATTCATTCAGTAACATTGATGCATCCTTCGACCATTTTTAGGGAGTAATGGGGAAGCACTTGAAGCCAACTCACAGCTTGTCTATTGAGAGAGGTCTAACGAATGACAGCCCATAAAGGTCAATTTTGGGCAAAATCATCGATTGGTTAGACAAATCTGATTTCAGTTTACTTAGACACAGCGTTGCATCTTCAATGTTGGTCAATGGTCAACAATGAACCCCACACGGTTTATGGCCACATGCCCATGGACGACAACATTGGAATTCGATGATTTTGTTAATAAATTTCATTTTTCTATTTTTTAAATCGATGGTCAGCCTCTGAAATACCTCCATGACATTTAAATTATGTAAATTTAAACGTTTAAGATACACGTAGACCCACATATGGTTCCTTTGCCGAAAGACACAATAAAACAAAGAGGAATTGGTCTCAATAATTGTAAGCATATGTAGATCATCAAATGGTGTAGAGTTTAGCCTATTCAGAAATCTGGTTGTCTTCCATTCAAAGAAAAAGAAAAAATAATATTTACCGGAGTGGTACCATTTTTTTCTGCAAAAAATATTTTATATGTAGCAGAGTAATAAATGCTGCGGCTGCTGCACTGTGGGTCATTGGATCTCAAAGATCCAATGACCCACAGTACAACCATCTCAACATTTATTACTCTGCTGCATATTGAATATTGTTCGCCATTCTCCTGGCCTACTGGCTGGGCCCTTCTCTTTTGACAGGACTTTTGTTAAAATTCCCTCGACCATTATCCTAAAAGACAAAAGGGTATGACCCCACTTTCAAAATTCTCTGTCATCGAAAGAAAAGGAAACAAAATTGTTGGATGCAGCCTTCTCGTTGGTGGGCCTTGGCCCTTCTCCTTTTGACCGGACTTTTGGCTGATTCCTTTTTATTATTGCTGGGAGGAAATCAAAGATAATCATTCCATAGATGTTTGGCGAAAATCATAGATAACCATTGTGTAGGATTCATTGTATCTATACCTTCACTACCACCTTCTTCCCACCATGTAGCGTTCAAAATCGAACCCTTTCCAGCCCTTCAAAAGACTCTTCCGAGAACTGTAAAGTTCAAATTGTCCTTAAAAATAAATTAAAACTTGAATTTTACTTTTCTAATTAAGGAGGACATAATTTATATCGACATTTCAAAAGAAGGGCAACATTTGAAATTGCCCATCCATATAAATTTCTCAAGATGTTGAAATTTCTATTCTATAAAATTCAACTCATCATTCAAAATATTGGAAATATGATAAATTATAATGAGTCACTCCTTAGGTGTGCAAGATGACCAATGATTTCTCAAGATGTTGAAATTTCTATTCTATAAAATTAAAATCATCATTCAAAATATTGGAAATATGATAAATTATAATGAGTCACTCCTTAGGTGTGCAAGATGACCAATAATTCATTGATGACTACAAGGCACTAGCCATCTAGATGTGACTCTAACTCGCAAGTCACTTTGGGTTGCAATCTAAAGTGTGACAATGTGTCAACAATTACGACTATAATAAAAAAGAACAACTACTAGGCCCGAAACGAGCTCAAAACTTTGTGCCTACTACCTATGTGAACCTTGCTACCAATGTCCACTTGTTTTTCATCAAAATGAAATTCAAAAGGCCGGTTTGATGAGTCCTCCTCTACAAGACTTCATTTCTTGCATGAATATCATGGACTCACGACAACTATAAACAACACTCGATGTCAGGAAAATACAAATACTGACATGTAGCTAGGATCACAAACTGTGCTGAGGTCGATTTATGCATTGCTATAGAGAGGTGTCATAGGCCACACAATATGGAGAAACAATGGTTATTAATAAAATTAAAAAAAAAACCAATTGTTGGCTCAAGAATAGTCTTCAATTTGATGGGTGGCATGATCATGATGCAATCTCCCTCCGTCCTTCCAAATATTTGTGGTTTCTCACAATATTTGTCCTCAGCACCACCAAAATACATATTAAATTTACTTCTCTTCACATCGTATTCCCTTTAAATCCTCATCTCATAGTCATAACTAAGGATTATTATGCATTCACATCCTCACCTTATAATACAAATTGGGTCAAGGTGCAAAGACAACCATAAAATATTAAATGTGTCAAGACGTAAAGAGTAGGAGACAACTATAAGTAAGTCTTATATTAAATTTACCATATAAGTCTTTAAGTAACACTATAATCTGACATTTGACATGTTGGATTGTTCTGATCTTCTAATCACTCCTCACCAATGTGATTGCAAGGAATTCTTTGAAGGTGAAGTCCACAATTTTAGGTCTTCTTCCTCATTATCATCCCTTTTGGTAAGACAATAAAAAGGGTAGTGGCATGCATCAGCATGGAAAACAGTTTCGACATAGAGTTATACACATTAATTGTTTTCATTAAATAACTTAGATTCCTACCAGTGACTGTCGATTCACTGAATTGTGGACTAGTACAAAACACAACAAATTTTAGAGCCCCGAGCACTTTATTACTCACACCTAGGACTTTCTCAAATCTAGCCATTAATAAACTTATTTTGGCAATTTGGTTCAAGTTAAAAGGTGGATTGTTGAGACTCAGACATGCACTGAGTTGAAAGGATTCAATTGACTTAGGCTTGATTCCATTGCCCCTCCATCCCATACATGTATGCTCTCACGACAAGTGTTGAAAAAAAAATTGATGCCCTGACCCTGGTTATGCTAGCTTTGCTAACTTGCTTGGTATGTAGGAAATTTTATTTTAATATTTTTTGAGTTGTGTATTATTTTTTCTTAGGTGCCCAATCCTTATCATTATTATATCTCTCAAGCTTGGATTGCACGTGGAGCCCCAATATGGTTATGACATAGTCTAATTAGTTTTTTTGTATAATGAAGTGTGCTCCAACTTGAAAAAATACAATAGAATAGTTGTTATGTTACTCTATTGTAAAATTAGTGATACACATATGACAACTTAATGTGTTCAAAACAAGTTTTATTGAAAATATATTATTTTTTCATGTAAATAGTAAGGGGTGCTCAATTGTTAAAATTTGTAAAAATTTGAAAGAATAATATTTTTTTTGCATTTTTATTGCTAAAAGGGTTTAGTTAGTTTATACTTGTCAATTAAAGTACAATTATTTATATTTCCCTTCATCTTTGAAGGGCTCCAAGAATAAATGGCCTTCCAATTAAAATTAAGACACACCCTTCAAATTTGATCACTGCCACCGTGGCTTATTTGAACTCTTGTAGTTCCAACCCTAACTTCATTTCGTCCTTTCGGGAAACTATTTATTTTGTTCTATTTCAAGCGGCAAGCATCAGTCCAAGTTTCCTGAAACTACTTGATGGTTTCTTCCATGTTTTATAGCTTAACTTTCCCACTTGGTTTGGATTTGCAATCTTTGATGTTGAAACTAGGGTGGGTTTGACCTCTCGATATTTTTTGTTGAAACTGGAAGTGTGCTCATCATGTATGAACAACAAGGGAATGTTGAATCTCAACAACCCAAAGATAGCGATTCTCAAGGAGTAGATTAGGAAGGAGTATGAGACTAAGAACAACACCAATAATTATCCTGTACTTCACCTCCTAGCACAAACCAAGAGTTACATATGATGGATACAAACAATGACATGGATGAGCATAACCTTGACAATAGGAAAGATGAAGAGAAGGACCAAGTGAAGACAAAGGAGAGGAGGAACACGAACGAGAAGAAAGGGAGAAAGATGAGGACCTAAAAATGGATGATGCGCCAAAGCAACCAACTCAAACTTCAATTCTCACATTTCTAGCCATGGGATCACTACAAGCAGAGATTCGCATTTCATCTACAGTACCTTTGGATCCCCAATTGGTAATACAAATAATTCCACAACTGACGCAAGACAAGGGGCATGAGTTCTAAATTATGTAGGCCCACTAGTTGAACTTTAACATTGTTGAATAGATCACTACTGACATATAATAAAAAGTAGAGCCACAAGTCTTAGAATGTGTGGTACAATGGAGAAGGACTACACTAAATCCTATTGTCAACCATTAGGGTTATAGATTCACGAAAAACCCTTGGCTCATATGACCCAACAATGCCACTCCATTACCAAGCATACCGTTCATTGGACATCTAATGTAGTCAACAATCGTACCATATCATCATGAAAGTGTTCAAAAGAAGTATCATAGAGGGTTGAATAATGACTCAAAAATATGATAAAAGTCCCTCGGGGAGTTATAGAAGAAATTATCGGAATTGGGGGTAATTAAGGGAAGGTCTTTGAAAATGCTCAGAGAGAAATTAAAGCGTTGTGATGGAAGCAAAAAATTGAGCAAGAAAGGAGACAAAATTGATTGTTGAATTGGGGGTAATTAAGGGAAGGTCTTTGAAAATGCTCAGAGAGAAATTAAAGCATTGTGATGGGAGCAAAAAATTGAGCAAGAAAGGAGACAAAATTGATGTGTTTGCAACAATCAAAGCATAAGTCACTATGGAAAACCCATCATCCTCCTAATCTCAATTTCTCAATTGTTATCAATTTTCATTGTCTACCATGAATTGGCACTAATGATATCATGATGAGGCAACAGTTTGGTGCGAGGTTATTGTCACTAGACACTACTGCATATGGAAAAAAGTCTGATGTTCATTTGTCGAATTATCAAGATAACGTCAAGAATTAAAAGACGAAAAAGAGCCTCCGACAATCATCGGTGTAATCAACTATCCAACACCTGATTTTGTGTTGGATATCCGACATCAGGAACATTGAAAAACCAACACATGTGGGAACTCAATCACGTAGTGTTTTTTGGACATTTTTGTGTTAACCATTAGATATCTGACGACCATCCGTCGACTACCCTATGTGTGTGTTTGTCAGATAACCGATGCAATAAATTTATCGACATGTCAACTTTTCGATGGTATCTGATGTCATTCTATTGGTTATTCGATGCAATACCTTCATCAGATCGTCGAATACTCAATGGGATTTTGTCGGCTACTAGATGCATGCAATTTTTCAAATTGTTTGCTAGCCAAAGTAAACACATCTGGTAGTCAATGAGATTGCGTTGGATACCTGTCGGCTAACATGTACAAATTCATCGGATGCTCAATGAATTTGCATCAGATATTCGATGTTGTTCCTTTTTTTATTGTCTCTTATCTGATGAGGTTTAACTATTGATTGCGAATGAACCGACATATTAACGTCGAATATCTGATGAACAAAATTAGAAATAAAATGACCTTCCCATAAACTCTCCAATGGTGGTGTTGTGGTTTCAACGCTGAGAAATGTCAGATGTCCAATGGATAACTGTCCTGAAATAAAATAAAATAAAATTTCATTTGGAAGCTTGGTGCAAAAGCACCATGTTCATTATTAAGGAACACCATGTGTGGCTTGGAATTTATGTTTCATCACTTTAAACCTATTGGGATTGACTCCAAATTTGCAATAAATGGGAAGGAATTGACTACAATTCTTGTTAAGAGTGCATGTGTAATGTGTGAAGTTCACAAAATGAAAAAAAATAAGTGGACAAATTCTAGGTGTGTGTATGAGAGAATAGGAAACGATAGGCCATTTTGTAAACAAAGGGATCACATTGAATCATAAAAGATCCAAATCACTAAATGGTCCATCCCTTATCTCAAACTTACATATATTTGTACAAAATGATAGAACACATTGCATCCCAATGTTGCTATCACCAACAAAAGCAACCTTAAGCATCTCCAAACACTTTCCATAAGTACCAATCAACTGAAAGGCCTTATTTGTAAGCATACCACTCAAACACAAACATTGCAAACTTTTACAGTAATGAATAATAGCTTCAAACCCTTCATACATGAGTTTCTTTTTCACGTGAACATTTTTTGGGAATCCATCATATCTAAGCATAACCAAGTGACAAGTGAGAATTTTTGTTTCTTACAATAGTGACCAACGTTGCATATGTTGTTTTATAAAATAAATGATGGTATAGAGGTGATTTTAGGACAACACCTTGAAGTAGTAAGAAGGCCTTCCTCAGTCACAATGCCTTGATCATTAGGTTAGATGGGAAAACATGATGTTCCTACAAATGCTTTCAAGTTGATGCAACCATTTCAATCCACTTATCTTTAGTTTACTCCAATACATGCAATTGCTAACAATTATAAGTCTAATGTGTAGCCAAGATAAAACTAGAATTTGAGATACAACTAGTGAACTTCCAAATAGCCTGATGGGATATCTTGAGTGGTTGACTACTTTAAGATTCATGTAGGAGGTATTGGGGTCAATCATTGTGATCACTACCTTTGTTACATTGCAAAGTTTTCTTTGGAAAGTGAACCTCAAGAATGTTATACATAATTCCAGAAATGAAATGACTAAATATGTGTGTGTGGGGAAGATAAAGAAAGTGAGAGAGCGCCCAACATTAGGTATCTATACCATTTAACTTTATTGATTTTAAAGCATAAAATAATATTGCATTATTACAAACAAAATTGTTAATGCATGATTAGAAAAATGAACATTTCAACAATAGGCTGTGTAAAGTCAAGACATCAACTATAACTATTGTATTTTTTTACAATGGCTAAGGAGCTTAATAAGTTCTACTCTTTGAATTGTTGCATAAATCAATTTTAGAGAGGTTAAATTTGAAAAAATAAAGTAGACTAAAGGAAGATAACTAGGTGGGACCTCCAAAAAACCAAATAAGCTTTGAAGTCATTGGCAATCACCAAAGGCAAGGGACTTGAGCTTAGAATATTATTCAAAGCATGGCTCTTATAGGTGTGCACCTATACCCAAATCCTCTAGCTATGGGACATGAATCAAAAGTTGGATTATCTCTAGTGGCACTAAATGATTCAATTTAAACTCTAGGGGGTAGTACAATCTTGGTAATATCATCTCAAGAGATCCAAAGTTCACCTTGTTATTCAAACTTACAAATTTTAATGAAACAAATGATATACATGGATTTGGTGATGTAGTCAATGGATACCATAATTTTGAGCGCCATTCTTTTGCAATTTGGCGTTGTAATATGCTTGAATAGGTCAAATAGAACACATAATTATCTATCAAAGGTAAGGGACAAGCACATCATATTTTAGATCAAATTTTTTTAGCTACTTGTAAACTTTTTACTTTTAAAGTTACCACTACCAGTTGCAGGTACTAGTCATTCATTACTTACACAAAATTTAACTTTACACATGTTGCTAACACATGATCATATGTCAAGAATGAGTAATATCTTGATTCATAGAAAACTAAGAAAGAATAGATCATGACAAATCATTATTCCAATAGTGAGGTGAGCTAAAAGGAAGTAGTAACAATAGACTGAAATAGAGTGGAAATAAATGAGACGCAAATTTATTAAGTGTGTAGATAACAAAATGGACATAGGAATATTTGAATGGCCTAGTATTCAAGACAATATTTGGAAAAAAATTATAATTATCAAATAGACTCAATCTCCAATTAATTTTCATCTCTTTCAACATTAACACTCTAAAGAGGTCCCTATGTTAAAGTTGAAACATATAGTAACAACAAAATGTAAATGACAGTAGCAATAGTATGTCTATTTACACAAAATTATAAGAGCAATAATAGATTTCTCTAACAATACAAAAGAACAATTCTTATTACTTAACAAATCAAATGACAAAATTACTATGTTGTATAGTATAGTCCACCTTCATAACTAACACTCCAATGCATAGATGATTTTAAGGGTGAATTATAGCCCATGGGCGAATTTGAAGGAGTGACCAAAAAAAGGTGGGCCAATTTTTTAATATTAAAAAGGTTTTTTATTTATTTAATAAATTAGCCCATTTTTTATTTTACATATATTGGCCCAAATTAAATAGCCTAACCATGAAACTGTGAAAATTCATAAAATGGAATTTATCCCACTCAATTATGGGGAAAATATTGACATTCATCTAGATTTGTTCGGTAATGGAGGTCAAATCACTAGAATTTTCCAGTTTTGGAGGAGAAATGGAGATGGTTCACCCAGATTTATGGATGATAGGTTAAAAATTTGGTATTTCGCCCCTGATTTATGGATCTTTGGTTAAACTGGCCTTAGTTCGTCCTTGATTTGGGTAAAATAGGTAAAATGGACTAATTCATCCTCAAATTGGGTTTGTGGAGAAATTATGTTTCTATATTACCTTCCCATCTTTTACCAAATCATCCTATGTCTGTCGATTTGGTCCACATTTGAGAAAAACATGAAGATTTAGTCGTTTTTGTACTTGATTTGGTCCATATTTGAGAAAAAAGTGGATAGATTTAGTCAATTAGGGATGTTTTTGTACCTATATAATGCCGTAACAGTTGGGGCTCAACATCAAGCTTGATTTCATGCAAATTGTGTCTTTACAGTGGATTCATGGATGTGTGGAAAGGAATTTCATAGTGGCTGCTTCCTGAGTGGAAGATCTCTACATTTGTTCAAGGTTCTTTCTATCTACAAACATTTACAGGTTAGTTTCTTATTTAAATTATTTGTTGGTATGTACTGCGGCACCCTTAGGTGCACCCCTGCACTAACTAGGCTTCCTGAATCCTGATCTATAATTGATTTTAAAAAAATTATAAGGTACTGACTATCATCCCTGAACTCTTATAGCTTACAACCCAGCCTACAAATAGTGCAAGTCTAGATATCCGTTTAGTGTTGTCATCGGTCAAGTTGGGATGAGTTGCATGGGTCTCACCGATATACAACATGTTTTTTCAGTGCATATAGATTATCTAACGTCTTTCTAATTTTCTATTTTCTATTTCGATATGTTTGTCTTCTATTGAGAGTCCAAGGAGTCACTGGTTTATTTGATTGAATTTTATAGCAGGGTTGCACTTTAATCTAGGATCTGGAATTGGTATTTTTCTAGGGTTCTAGTTTCAAATGAAGCTATAACATATACCCTTATTGTTTATTACCTTTTCTTTTCAACGTCAATATGCTTTGATCCTTTTGATCATTTTACCATAGGGAACTATGGCAGGATTGGTAGCTAGACTTTGTAATCGTGACCTCTATATATTCTAATTGGAATCTTATTTCTCTTCGTCTTCAATTGGATTAGTTGGTATGGGGGTTACCTGTTTCCTATCTGTACATTTGAAAAATCCCCCATAATGTGGGGCATCTAAGAACATAGGAAGTTCAAGTTTTGGAAATATGTGGATACTAAGTAAAATAAGGGATAATATTTGTTATTATATTTCCTATTTCAATTACACTATCGGTTGTGGATGGATTTCCTATGTATGGAGGCTTTAGTGGCAGACAATAATTTCTTATGGTTGTCAAGTATGTGTGTTTACGGTAAATACATCTTAGGAAGGAGATAATAGATTGACATGTGAACTTTATAAATGAAGTTATAGAGATCCTATCACTAATATGTCACTTGCAATATTTTTGTCAAAAATTTAATCCTGTTAATGCTGACATTAGCAGATCATCAATTTACAAATCGTTTGATTCATAGTTATGCCTCTTTGGGGAAAAGAAAAGGAATTCTAGTTTGGAAATCCCATCATAGTGTAAGTGCACCTGGTTCTACCCATCACAAGGGCTTGATTATGTGTCCAAATATCACAAGTTAGGTGTAGTTTCTATTATTGATGGTGAAGGACATTGTGTTAGACAGGTAGATACTAGATGGGTAGGCTCATTTGTCCCTTTAATGCAAAAATTGGATGAATGATAACCTTTTTGTGTCATGTTGAGCTCATTCAAAAGTGGCAAATAAACCAGCTGATAGTTGATAGATCTTGAACCTACATCTCCTCACCCTCCCTTTTCTGTTGCACCATTGGTTTCGGTGCGGATCTTGTACAGGTTCTGCAATTTGTTATTTCATACTGCAAATTGTTGTCACAGTATAGGAAACTAAGCAAGTGGTTGACTGAATTTTTCTTATCCTATCTGTTTGTGTATTTATTTCCATCCAAAATATTGATACAATACAATTCTAAATATAGCTTGAATAGCAGAACCTCATCTTAGGAAGGGGAGGGTGGAATGACAATGTGAACTTCATGGATGAATTTACCGATATTTTGTTATTAGTATGTCATTTGTGATATCTCTCTCAATTTGTTTTTCCTCCAAATGTCGACATTAGCCCATCACTGGTTTAGAAGATTTTGATTGATATCTATGCTGTTATGAAACAAATATTTGATATATAGCATAAAATACCATAGTGCACACCACCTAACCCTCTAAACAAAGCCCGTTGATATTTTTTCCCATGAAAAGATATTTTGCACCTTTCTTGATCTATGCGTTGCAAAATTTCTATAATTTTTTCCTTCTCGTTTAGTATAACTTTTTCCTGCTCTTTTATTTCATAAGTTCTTTCTCACCTCTCTCTGTGGATGCCTATATTTCCTTCTCATCATTATTTTCCAATGTGAACAAATTGATTTCTTGACATTTACACCTTGATGAGCATTGTCTATTACAACCAAAGCTTAGTCCTTTTTTTTCTCTTATCCATTTCCTGTTGTGATAATTATGTAGGTTGAGCCATTGTTTCCCTCTTAGTCACAAACTAATCTCTACTTCCTTCATATTTTGAATGATAGACTTGTGTATAGCTCTATTCTTGATTTGAACATGTCAAGAAATTTGCATATCTTCCATAACACTATATTAACGACAACATTTTTGTGTTATTATGGGCTCATTCAAAAGTGCTAAATCAACAAGCTCATAGTTTATAGGCTATAGTTCTTGAACCTACATCCCTTATCCTACCCTGGTCTACTGAACCATTGTTCTCGGTGCAGATCTTCTAAAAATACATGTTCCACAATTTGCTATTTCATACTGTTGGTTTTTTTCACAATCTAAGAAACTAAGCAAGCGACTGATGGAGTTTTTATTATCCTATCTATTTGTGTATTGATTTCCATTCAAAAGGTTGACACGTCGCAACTTTCAATGTTAAATTTGGATAGCAGAACCTGCCCTTGTATGCATGCAGATTAAGCATGACTAAAATGCAAAAGTGATTAGCTAAGTTGGAATCTAGGAATGTGTAACAAGTAAGGTTGTTAGCAAGGATCATGGAACGCCTTAGAGCCATTTTTCTTATCATTTGAAGACTCTGAATTTTAGTCCAAACTAAATGGTTGCATTTTAGAGAAGGGTAGCATCAAACTTTCAAATATTCTTTTTAAATATATGCTAAGTTTTGGCAGCATATTTCAGTAGATGTAGATAAAATTAACTCAAAATGCATTTTTTTCTGTTTTGGTTTTTGGAATTTGACATCATTTGAAATTTTTTGTAAGCCATGTTTTCGGAGGAAATCATTACTCCAATATCGCAAAATGATGACTTACATTCCGAAAATCTATCTTGTTAAATGATGACCTTACTGTTTGAATAAGGTTTGTGCTCATTAGTGATTACATAATTCCTTTGATTTATGCTCATTAGTAATTATATAATTCCTTTGATTTATTACTTCTGGAACTCTTAAGATGCTTCTAGGAAAAATATAGCTCAACCAACTATTAATGGTTAGAGAGTGGATGGATATTCTTAAATGTTTCTTGTGTTTTTATTAAGCCTATGGCTTATGGAACGCAACAATAGTTGGCATCTTTCTTATATGTGTTGTTAATTGTCTCAGCATTTGGGAGCCTCGAGTGTTTCTGTTGATTATCATTGGTGTTTCACACATGTAGTCAATGTTGGCACAAAAATAACTTGGAACGAAGGATTTTCTTTTGTTCGCAGGTTCAAGGGGACTAAGAGGTAATTTAAACCTATTGATCCCTATCTAATTTTGTGTTGTTGTTTATATTCCTTGTTTTCTAATATTTTGAGTAAAACAATAGGTAAACATAGGCCAATAGGAGTGTAATTTTGAGAAGCATTAGCCCTTCTATTCTAGAGAAAAATTTAACAGCTGTGCGGATGCCATCCCCAATATGCACGTTGTTTTTGTAAGTTGGAAGGTTAATTGGTTTGAATAGTCGCTCCTTTGCCATTATAATGCCATCCATTAATTGTGAATATGGTAAACATAGGCCAATAGGAGTGTAATTTTGAGATTCATTAGTCCTGCTATTCTTTGGAAAAACTTAACAGTTGTGAGGATGGTCAATGCTATTGTAATATAGAATATGTACTTTGAATTATTCGTCCCTTTTCCATTATAATGTCATCCTTTTCTTGTTTGATATATTAGCAATGTTTAAGACCCACATCATTTTGGTCACTATGATATTCTTTCTTGCGGGCACATAGATTACAAGTGTATTTAACAATTTTGCATGTGGAAGATTGGCCAACTCTATTGAAGATTGTTTAGCAGCTTGAGGTAGGTTGTATTCCCGTAGTTTCTTTTTTCCTGCGTCTATTTTTTGTGAATTCATTGAGTTGAAAATTGTTGGAATATAATCCGTCAGGATTATATTTTGTAAATAAATAAAATAAAATGTAGGAAGCTGAAAAGGCTGGGTGGAAGATGAAACTGAACCAGCATTTCAAATGTATAAATAAATGCTTTTGGCTATGTCATAAAATGAATCAGGAGTTATACCTATCAGTGGTATTAGAGCTTGGCTGAGTATATATTGAATCTATATTGGAGCTGAGTATATATTGAATCTATATTCTTTGAGTATATATGCTTTTGACACTGCAATCTTTTTTTTTTTGAATGAAAAAAAAAATCTCATGCAATGTATTCATTTCTATTCTAATCAATACATAAATCATCAACGAAGATAAGAAAGTAGGACGTCGATTGACCATAGTCCCAACATTTTATTACACATTAACTATTTGCGTCTACTTCAGAAATAGGGCAACCGTTCATGGATTGGCTCCGAGGAGATCATAAGCATCTCGCAGACAACTTCAGCCAGACCGCCTCCGAGGAGGGACCCGACCCAGTATATCCAGTGGTTCTTCTTCCATATACTACTGCGAGCTACCTTGGCTTTGAGAGAAATGAGACCAGCGTAAAGATGTGTTTTGACAGCCTTTACAACTTTGGATGCTGCGATTTGAGACTGTGTAATGGATGCTGAGATTTGAGACATTCTTATGTGGTTGATATTCTTTCAGAAGGCTGTAAGAAGTATTTTGAAGATTGTTGTGACTTCCCATCATGTTGATTGCATAAAGAATTGAATTGATGTGTTTCAATTTTCTTTCATTCTACTGCAAGAAGTATGCAAAGAATTGTATTCATGTATGAGATTGCCACCAACAAATTTGCTTATGAACTTATTGACAACATATTAAGATTGTAAATCACCTTGGCAGAGACTGTAGACCTGCAAGGTTATTATTTTTCTATTATCTTCATTCTCATTCTCTTTGTCATATTAAGTTCAATATTGTAATTTACACTAACAGTCACAGAAGATGCATTCTGGAGAATCACTTTGCTTTGCTCAAAAAGCAAAGAACCACACCAAAGATCATCCCAAAGGGGAAAGCAGCAAGAGAGGCAGAGGAAGAAACTTCAAAGGTAGAGGAGGTAGAAACAACTTCACCAAAAGATCAGATTTGCAGTGCAAGCATTGTGGAAAGACTGGGCACACATCAGATTAGTGTTGGGCTTCGTGGGACTCCATCAAAGACAAGCATAACCAGAAGAAAGATGACAATAAAAAACAAGATGCTAGTAAATCTTCTGATTCTGCTCATTGTATTGTTGCACATTGTAATCTTGGAATTAATGAAATGACTTCACTTTCATCTTACAAAGATTGTTGGCTGCTTGATACTGGTGCAACATCACACATGAAATTTAGAAAAGATTGTTTTGAAAAACTT
Organism: Pseudotsuga menziesii; assembly: GCA_001517045.1. NCBI lineage: Eukaryota > Viridiplantae > Streptophyta > Pinopsida > Pinales > Pinaceae > Pseudotsuga > Pseudotsuga menziesii. The sequence continues at coordinate 197,554 of LPNX010487632.1, read as the reverse complement.
AATGAAACAATAGATGGCATAGTTTACTTTGCAGATAAGTCAAGTCTTAAACCAAAGGGAATGGGCACCATTCGACTGAAGATGCCTGGATTCCATGATTTCTTGTTGAAGAACATTCTTTATCTTCCAGAGTTGCAGAGAAGCCTGCTGTCCATGGTGGAGATTTGATAGCAAGGCCATTCTATCCACATGTTTGATGGAATCGTAGAAATAAGAAAGTCCTTTGACAACCAAGTCATCATGACTGGATATGAATATGGGAAGATGCTAAAGCTAAAGGTTTCATCTGCAAGAGTTCAAAACTATGCCTACTTCTCTCAGCATGGAGAAGGTAATTTGTCATCTAGTTCATTGTGGCATGCAAGATTTGGTCATCTAAATTATAACAGTCTTCGTTTGTTGAGAAAGAATGGTGTATTTGGTTTTCCCACCATTCCTAAAGAGAAGAGAAAATGTGATGCATGTATATTAGGGAAACATAGTAAGTTGCCATTCCATGAATCTAATTTCAGAGCGAGTAGGAAATTAGAATTAGTGCATTCTGATTTATGTGGCCCAATGCCAACTCCTTCTGCAAATGGGAATAGGTATTTTATGACATTTGTTGATGACTACTCAAGAATGTGTTGGATTTACTGTTTAAAGACAAAATCAGAAGCATTTCAAACATTCAAAGACTTTCATGTGTTGATAGAAAAACAAGCATAATCAAAAATTGGTACACTTCGTACTGATAATGGGAAAGAATACACTTCAAATGCTTTTGAAGATTATCTTCGCCAACATGGAATTGCACATCAAACTACAGTTCCCTACAATCCTCAACAAAACGATGTAGAAAAAAGAATGAATAAAACCATAATGAATATGGTTCGCTCAATGATGTTTTTCATGAATGTAAAACTAATGTTTTGGGGTGATGCAGTGAAATGTGCAGCCTATTTGAGAAACAAAAGTCCCTCAAATGCTCTTGATAACAAGACTCCACATGAAATGTGGTTTGGCCATATCCCTTCAATCAGGCTCCTCAGAGTTTTTGGTTCCACCTGTTATGCCTTGATTCCAAAGGAGAAAAGAAACAAGCTTGGTGCTCGAAGCAGAAAATGCATTTTCCTGGGGTACGAAGAATACTCCAAGGCATACCGTCTCTATGATGAGGTAAACAAGAAGTTTGTTATTTCTAGAGATGTCATTTTTCTTGAAACTAATAAAAATGACCAGTCCATTGAGAGACAGCTTGATCATTTGGAAAAATATCCTCATCCAAAGACATATTCTGAAAATGAATATGAAATTCCAAACCTTGAAGGGGGGATTCCTATTCTGGATCAACCTTTGGAATTTCCATATGAAGCACCAACTCCCCCACATGAAGAAGTTCCTGCTACTTCACCTGATCAAGAGATTCAACTGGATGATGTGATTGAGAGAATTGAAAGACTCAATCAATGATGAAGCACCACCAGCTGATCAACTAGGACCATCATGAAATATTCCTAATTGGGCCACAAAGACACTTGAAAGTGTCCATCCGGATGAAGTTGGAAAGACGGGAATGAGAAGTTCAAAAAGACATGGAGGAGAAGCAGATAATTCAGGTGATGACATGGATGTATCATTTGATTGTGAATTTAATTTATCTTTTAACTTTGAACCAACTTCCTTTGAAGAAGCTTCTACTCGAGCTTAGTGGAAAGAAGCTACGCAGAATGAGTATGATGCACTCATGAAGAATGGAACTTGGAAGCTGGTTGACCCTCTAGTTGGAACCAAACCAATTGGCTGCAAGTGGGTGTACAAGAACAAATACAAATCAGATGGCTCACTTGACAAGCACAAAGCGAGGCTTGTAGCAAAAGGCTATGCACAGAACGAAGGAATTGACTATGAAGAAACGTTTTCTCCTACATCAAAATGGGCTGCCATCCGTACCTTACTCTCTTTAGCTGCTCAGAAAGGGTGGAAAGTTTATCAAATGGATGTGAAGACTGCTTTCTTGAATCGAGACTTGAAAGAGAATGTCTTCATGTCTCAGCCAGAAGGCTTTGTTGTGAAAGGAAAATAACAAAAGGTATGCAAGCTTTCCAAATCCTTGTATGGCCTAAAACAAGCGCCTTGCGCATGGTATGAAAAGTTAACCGAGCATCTTTTGAAGTTAAATTTCGAACATTTTGATCTTGATGATGCAACACTGTTTATAAAGAAATTTGGAAGATATGTTGTGTATCTTGTGGTGTACGTAGATGATCTTTTGTTGACAGGGAACAATGAGAGCTATATAGCATCTATAAAGAAAGATTTGAAAAATATCTTTGAAATGACAGATATGGGACATCTCCACTATTACTTAGGAATTTAATTCACTCAACATCCTAAGTACATATTCCTATCTCAGAAAAAATATGTTGGAGAACTACTAAACAAATTTTGGATGACAGAATGCAACCCTATATCTACTCCAATGGAACAGAAAATGAAGCTCACATCAAGCGAAGGAAAAGAATTTGAGGATGCGACCAAGTATCGACAACTTGTAGGAAGTCTTATCTACCTTACAACAACTAAACCAGATATTTATTATGTTGTTGGCATACTTTCAAGGTTCATGCATAAACCTTGTGGAGGGCACTGGTCAGCTGCAAAAAGAGTTCTAAGATACTTGAAGGGGACTCAAGACGTTGGACTCAAGTACTCTAAAGTGGATGACTTCAAACTTATTGGGTATTCAGACTCAGATTTTGATGGCGATAAGGAGATAGGAGTATCAACTTTCGGATACACTATGAGTCTTGGATCAGCAGCTGTCTCATGGAGATCACACAAATAGTTAGTTCTGGCAGATTCAACAACATAAGTAGAATATGTGGCTGCAGTGGAAGCAACGAAAGAAATAGTATGGATCAGGAGGATACTTGAAGATTTGCAAGAAAAACAAGAGAAATCCACTCCATTATTGGTCGACAATACTTCTGCAATCAAGCTAGCTAAGAATCCTAGATTCCATGATCGAACCAAACACATCAACACAAAGTATCATTTGATTCGACATCATGTAGAGGCCAAGACAGTCCATCTTCGACATTGTTCCACAAATGATCAAGTTGTAGACATCTTCACCAAAGCGCTTGGACGAGAAAAGTTTGAAAGATTCAGAAACATGCTTGGACTTACTAACACCCCTTCGAATTAAGGGGGGGATTGTTGGAATATAATCCGCCAGGATTATATTTTGTAAATAAATAAAAGAAAATGTAGGAAGCTGAAAAGGTTGGGTGGAAGATGAAACTGAACCAGCATTTCAAATGTATAAATAAATGCTTTTGGCTATGTAATAAAATGAATCGGGAGTTATACCTATCAAAAATGATTTCATTTTATCATTTCTGTTGTGTTGTATTAAGTATTTCGATAAAATATGTTGTACCTTAGGATTTGAAAACAAATTTCACATGCTATTATTGTAAGCATTCTTTAATTAAGAAACTAACAAGGAAGAAAATCAAATGGAATAAAGGCCAACTTGAATGCATAGAAGATGTAGGTATGCATGCACTTTTTGTCCCAAAGGAACTTTAGCTAGGTAATTGGAGAAGGGGTCTACTGGTTGCAAGATGTTTGCTTGTTGATTTTCTCTTCACTTAGAACCCGAATTGCCTATGTCACTTTATGTTTGAAATTTGATCTTTATAGGAAACTTGTTTCCCTGTTTCCTGTTGTAAGAATTCATTCCTTTGAAGTTTGGATCACACCATGGAGGAACTTATTTATGGGAACCTAAATTAATGTGGATCAACTATATTTTGAACATGTTTAATTTAAACACTTAAACCACAATGTACTTGTACAAGATGTAAGAGCATGAAAGTGGGTTCCATTAAGGACATTTGAGATAAAGTGGATGTAGAAGCTTTATTGTAGACCAACAGGTAAAGGGGAAGAAGATGCATATAAACAAAATATTTTATTATTATTTATGTCATAGAATCCTGGATAGAGGGTGGTATTAATCACCAGCGTGCACGAGCCACTGGTAGCCAAAAATGACTCTCGGAATGGATGTCACAACCTCCCATTGCCAATATATATATATAAACAAAGAAATGTAGATATTTTGAACAATAAGACAGCATAACCTATAATAGGGGATATAAACCCGTCAAGAGAGATTGAAGGTATTAATTTGATGTGGTTCAAAGAGAAAATAAATCCTAGGTTTAATTATGAATTCCATAAGCACATGTAGTACATAATTTCCTTGACACGTGTTAGGACACATCTACACAGTTTTATTTTTTGAAACATTTTTAACATTTTGTGTTATCTTATGTGTCGATGACATCGGAAGACATGTTGCTCAGATGTCAAACACTAGGACATGTGTGTTGCACAGGGCATAGGTGCCATGAGTCTCAGAACTCACAAAGCATATTCAAGTGTTAAATGCCCTGGATGCACAACAGGAAGGTTTGGGAAGGTGTTCTCTATTTTGTAGCTATGGATAAATTCAATTTTAATAATTATGAAAGTGGCTATGAAAGCTACATCATTACTCGTTCCTATAAAAATAAGGAAAGATCTACTCCACTGAAATACATGTGTATATAATAAAGGAAAACTATTGTAAAATTTAATTAATGCATTGTATAGCTCATGGGACACTTTGTTTTATTGATCAATCTGATTGAATCCTTATCACTTTCAATGCATCAGATTGATTACTTTGTATTTGTACATTGAATTTATTTCTTTTGAGCTTTAGTGAAGTTCAATGCTCAAACCTAACTCTATACTTAATAGGAACCCACATTGTCAATGGCTTGGGAGGTCCACACCAACCACTTATTAATCATGATTAGCTCATTCTAAGAGGATAGACTTTGGTACATATTACCTTGGAAGGTCTCTTTAGGGTTTTAGCTTATTTTTCAAATTGATCATACATCTTCTAACTATATGAGTTATATCTCTAAAGAGCCTCATATAATACTGCACAATATCCTTTAAAATTAATGCTTATTTACCCAAAATGTAGTTTGACTTCCATAATCTTGGAAATAAAACATTAAGATAAATGTTAAGCAGTATACATCCTAGATGACAATTATGATTAATATTTAAAGCCTCAAGTGGGAAAAGCGTTTAAAAAAACATCAGTTGACTCATATTCATCATTTAGTACTAGTCTCCAATGGTTAGAAAAGTGGTGAAAAGTAACTTCAAACAGCAAATCCTCCTCTTAAGATTAGAACCTAGTGAATTTTATTGGAGATTTCAAAGGAATTTAGGGTTCTCACCATAGGCCTAGGGTTTAGCAAATGGGTGACTTATCTAATTCTTCGCACTCTAGAATCTAGTCATTTGTAAAGGTAGATTAAAGCATGATGATTAGAACTCCGTAATGCTATTGAAATGATAGCAATTTTTCATGATTTCAAAGGCATTTTACCTTTATTTTTAGATATTCACAATCACATGATTGATTCCCTTGAGGTTTTGAATCTTGATAATAGGCTATACTATATATGATATATCTACCTCTAATCTCTATGAATCAAGGTATTAATACTAGGCCTTTTGGGTTTCTGTTTTCAGTCATTTCAAGGGTGTTCATTATGTTTCATGTGAAACAAGTGCTTTAATTGAACATTCCAAAGGGCTGAACACTAGAAAGTTTATGGTGCTCCTTGCCACATAAAACTAAAAACTAGCCAGACTTATAGTTTAGCTATTTTTTACTGTTGTTTATGCTCATAGTTGTGTTTTGATGCTATTTCTACTTTCAATCTCAACTTAGAATTTTCTACATCCTGCTGGTCATTGCTTTTCAATAGCTGCAATATGACTTTTGACCACTATTTATGCTCAAAACTTCCTAAAAGGTGCCCATATTTGAGTACTAGGGCATTTTTTATGGTGGAATTAAATTCCGAACCCAATATGAAGAGTGTTTACCTCATGACTGATTCCCAAAATTTCTGCAGGTCTCTTTTCAATGTTTTAATGCCTAGAAAGCACTTATAATTAGGGATTTAAGACTACTTGTTGTTCTTATTCATGCCCAGATCTCAAAGTATACCACTTGCTACCTTATGGAGGCTACAACCATGCACAGGGATGCCGAAATATTTCCGAAAATGTTGTTGTCCAAGGATTTTCCACTGTTGTCTCATATACCTAACAACTTAGATTATTGTTTCATCACTGTATGAGGGATGAAAAAGAGCCATAGTGTGCCTGAAGTTTAACAAGGTGGAGTTTTACCATTGATTCTAGTCAAATGTGTTCCCAGGGGCTACAACCTCCATAAGACTACCTAGAATTTTCTAAGATGCACCTGGATTTAAGAATTAGGGTCGTTACATGATGTTTGATGGCTGAAACAATTCCCATGATAATTGTTTAAGACTGTTAAGAGGCTCGGACATACCCATAACTTCCCATGATGTTGATTCAACCTAGAGGAACCGCATAGATTTGCACTTTTCACCCCTATTTATACTGTTTGATTAATTTTGTCACTATCATGCCTTCCAAAATGAAACCATAATTTCTTTATAGCATTTGAAGTTGCCCCAACATTTCTAGAAGTGAAGATATGCCCCTTTTCAATTTCTAGAAGATCTAAGAATCATCCTGTCATTCCTCTAAAAACATATGGTGAACACCCCATGAAAATAGGGGGGTAACATGAGGAAACCCTATGTTTAGGAGGAAAATTTTTCTACTTTGTCACCCTAGGGATTCCTATTGTTTGGTACTGGGTTTGCAGCTAGGATCCAAGGTTCATAAGAATCAATTTCCCTTGGATGAACTCCTAGTTAATTGCATCAAGAGATCATAGGATCTTGTTTACATGTTCTTTGTATGAATTCCCTGACTGTATTTCATCATCCACCAATTCAGGTACTCATTGCATCATGATTAATGTTGACAATCAATAAATCATGTGGTTAGTTTTTATGGCAAGTAATTGTAATCATTTTGTTGTTACAAAAGGAAACACTTACGACATAAATTAAAGTTTTGAAGTGATTGCATAGAGTATATAATGGAATTTGGGTAAGAATTTGAACAAGACAAGAATTTTGCAACACACCTGTATAATTATTAGGAGATTGAGGATGTGATTAGAGGGAGCACTACATAAGGAGATTTGTGGCCATGTCTAACATGTCTATCACTTATATGAGGATGTTCTATGATTCAACAATTTGTGTAGTTTTGCATTTCATGATTGATACGGAAAAGTAACTAGTAGTCAGACAACCTATCTTCAAGGACCATCACACATTAATTGGATTAAAATTGATATATGAGGAACCAAATATGGTAAGGACTAGAAAGTGCTATATGTCACATGTATAATTATTAGGATATTGAGGGTTTGATTAGAGGGAGAACTATAGAAGGAGCTTTCTGGCCATGTCTAGCATGTGTATCACTCATGTGACGGTGCTCTGCAATGTAGCAATTTGCATAGTTTTGAATTTGAATATTGATAAGAGAGGGAAAATAGTGGTTAGACACCCTATTTTCAAGGATCATCACATGTCAAAACAATGGCAGAGTGATAAATGACAAAACAAATATGGTAAGGGATAGCATTTGCTGTAGACAATGACAATTCGGTTTGGCATGCTGCATGATATTTGAAAATCCAATTTTGAGTGGCTTGATGGAGGAAGATATTTAATTAAATTCATTAATTAGTGGGATTGATTTAGATAGTGTTTACTGTGTATTTCATTGTGACCATCAGTTTTGAAACACAATTTTATTCAAGAGAAGTCAAATTATGTACACCATTACCATTCATGAATCTGTCCTAATGCATCAAACGATCTTGCTCGTTGTTGATTTACCATTAAGTGTCCACATGAACTTTTATAGAAATCGATCTAAGGTAGTGGGATTGGTAAATTTAACTTAATCAATTTAGCTTATGTGTAACTCTACCAAAACTTGTTTGCTTTAATGATTGTCAGGTTATGCTGGTAACTTGACACTTATCTGAGTAAGATTTCAATGAATCTATCCCTATGCAACAAATGGACCCTATCCATTATCGAATTACCATTGACTTCCAACTTGAACTTTTGTCCAATTGATATGAAGTAGAGGGATTGGCAGTAGATACACGCTTACAGAGCTAAATCAATTTAGTTGATGTTTAATTCTATAAAATCTTGTTTTCTCTGGTGATTGTCAAGGTATGCTGGCAATTACCTGGGTTAGAAGATTTTGGGTATTTACAGTGTCAAACTCTTACTAAAGCTAGAAACAAAGGATTCTAAACTGCGATTTGAGTCTAGTCTTTGTAAGATTTAAATTGTGTCCCAATCTATGTTTTTCTATAGATGAAAAGAACTGTCATTTGATTCAAGGATATTGAATGTGATACAATGGTGTTTGAACTATAGATTTCACTTGAAATTGAATTCAAATTTCAAACCTTGCTCAAGTTAGGTGTTGATGGTAAGGGAAATCTTCTATGGATTAATGCAGCAAAGTTCACACCTAATCCAAATTATTTCCATGTTGTATCCAATGTTTAGATTGATATGGATGCTACTGGTTGGATGTTTTTTTGCATTTGGTCATTCTCCATTTCACAAGTCACTGCTTGGACGATGTGGTGCTCTATAAATCCATTCTTTACAATTGTTTTCCACTTTGGAAGCTTTGAGCCCTTGCTTAGTTGAACATGACTAAGATGTATGAGTAGATTTTGTAGTCCTTGTAGAATGAAAACAAGCCAAATTCAATTGGTTCTATATAAACTAGGCAGAAGTCAATCACAGTGTACAGAAATTAAAGGTTTTCCTAGAATGCAACATTGTAAACGTGAAGAGTATATATCCAACATAAAAAATGGCAGAAGTACAATTTGTTATCAAAGAATGATTAGAAGTTTGTTTTATTCTTTTCTAAATCATTATTCATGTGATGGTTTAAAAAAATTGTTAGTTATTCCCTTTTACACAATTTAATAGAAATTTGTAGATTACTTATTAAAATGTGAATAAATTCCAAGGTTGAGATAATGTGTTGGAAATATTGTAAACACAAACAACCATTAAGCAAATCTAAAATCTAAAATTTCTATGAATATAAAATACTAGCACCTTTGTTCTTGGGAGTTGGCCCTGCCTCCTAAGAGAATAGTGCCAAGGGAGGCTACAACAACTACAAAATTATCTCAACTCAACATAAATTATTGCCACAACTTCAAATAAGTTTATTTATTTATTTAATGTAACAAATTGGATACTGAGCAATATAATTTCCACGATGTCTATCCCCCCTCTACGATTGTCCTCTGTTATTGTATCGATGAGAAAATAATTGGCCTCTTTTGTTGCATCATTAGATAGAGCTCTATTGGGTTCTTTATCTTGTTCTTCCACTATTGCGAAGTCTATTGTTTTTGCATCGACTCTTGTTGGGAGGGTATCAACAATTTTGGTTGTTGCAATGCTAGCTGCATTACTGTATGATTCCTCATGCTATTGTTCTGAACCTTGACACAATATTGTTTGATGTTGGTCAATATACTCAATATGTATGGCTTTCATCTCTTTTACAGTTTCAAAACCATTACTTTCAAGTTCCACAACTTTTGCATTGTCTATAGCTTTATCAGTAATTGGAATATCCCTCTCTGTTATTGCATCTCTGTCAAGAGTTGTGTTGCATTCTTCATGTGGCTCTTCCAATATCATTGTTTGTTTTTATACCACTGCATCATCCTATGTGTAGAAGGTCTCAACAAGTTCTCTGCAGAATGGGTTTTAGCATAATGTAATAATTTGTTGGTTGCATACAGAGTAAATGAACTATTTTCAAGATAAATCAACATTTCATGAATGTACCAATAATAATGCAGTAAGGGACAAAAATTCCCTTGAGTTTGAATGGAAATCCAAAGTGCATAAAGTGGATTAAAAATTTCAGAATGATAACTCATGTAACAGAATTCCAAACCAAGTTGTACTAAGGTCAGGTGGCGTTATATCTTGCAAACATAAGAGAATATCATTAATCTAGTAAGATTGATGTTAGGTGATTGTTGATAAAAATCCAAAGAGAAAAAATATGGCAATAAGATGTATGTTGTATCATGGACACTTGCATGTGTTGATTCTACAAGATAGGATGTAAATAGGAGAGTTTATGTGAACACGCTGTCCAAAAAATGGTGAGTGGAATAGATAGTCCTTAGAGTTGTCAGAGGATTCTCTGTATTATTTTCCATCTAATGAATAAGTATGGACTATGTATTTTAAACTATGTTTGCATCTCATTTTTGGTGGTTAAATTTTCTTTGGGGAAAGAACCTTGCAAGCCATAAACGTTTGGATTAGGAGATGCAATTGAGGGGTTTTATTCCACTAAAAGAACCCAGAACTCACTCTTGGTCTTGTCTACCTGCATAAGACAAACCACCAAGAATCACTTAACTATAAGATATCATAAGAAATTGGCTGCATTAGCACAACACCATGCTTTTTTTCTAGGTTGAACCCAAGTCTCTTTAAAGAAGGCTCACATGCTTTACTACTACTTGTTAACATAGGCCTGCGATGATGGAGGGAAATCATTGTATATTGATGCCTCTTTTCCTAGTATATGGGTATGGCTATGTTTTCCCATTTATGTTTTTCCTAGTAAAGGGTTAGGGTTTGAGTCTTAACTTTTAGGTTTTTTTTATTTGTTTTTTCATGTCCAAAATATGTTGAAAAATGTAACTTCCAAAGATATTCTTATTGTATTAGTGTTATACCTCCTTTGGGGAATGTTATTGATGTATTTGGTAATGCAAAAGTCATTGAAAGAGTCAATGTAAACAGTCATTGTAAGTCGAGTCAATATAAATTGATAATGTGTGATTGTTTAATTTTATATCTTTTTTGTCATACAGGCTTCACTTTTGGTTTCTATATCGATTTGGAATATCAATTAAGATGTCAAACATTGATTGTGGAAAGAAAAATAAAACATCAAGACAAAATGATGTAATATCATATTTTGAAAATCCTCAATCCAGTAATCCACATCCTATGCATGCTTCAAGCTCTCTTGAGAAAGGTATCAATAAGAGAGATGTAAACAATTTTGAGAATGCATCTGCAACCCATACAATGGCTGGTAGAACACATTACTCTAGTGATTAAAGTGAGATAAATGCATTTCCATATGAAATTGGTAGTTCAAATGTTGAAGCTTTTTCCTTTCAAGGTGACATGGTGCATTCACGGAAAAGGAAAAAGGGCCAATGGGACATAGGGAGAAAATTCAAATTTTATTGGGTCTCAAGATATCCATTTATTGTACCAATACCTCCAACAAATTAGAATGAGACCTCACAAGAAGTAAATGCATTTCATGTAGTTGGAAACTTGGAAAGGTAGTGAAATTGCAGATGAAGTTAGACACAATCGAGAAGCATGTTGGAAAGGTGTGTGATAAGAAAGATGCAAATGATGAGAATAAATCTAATACCAAATGGAAATCTCTTATCCAATGTCGAAATCTCCAATTTGAAGAGGAATATAATAAATTCTTACTAAATAAGAAAAAACTCGAGGAAAGTGGAGGAACCATCACATCTCAATTTGGAAAGATGATGGAAATAAATTTGTTATCAAAGACGAGACAATTAAGCACTATATTTCACCTCTTACCCAATGGTCATCCTATGACACATTATCCAAAAATGACGAAATATCTATCTTTTATTCAAGTGCCAAATTTTCCATCTTCTCATTGATCTTTATCGAGTGGTTGAGAATGGGGAAAATATCTAGGTCAAGTAGAAAAGGACGATATGAAAGAGAAGATTGCAAATGCTATATTTTTGTCACTTTATTTGGATGAAGTTACAAGTAGAAAAGTATGATATGAAGGAGAAGATTGCAAATGCTTCATGGATTTGCATGAGAATTTATATGGTCAATGACCATATTAGGCATTCCTATCTACTTGGAATTCAAAAAATGACTAAAAGTTCCACAACAGAAAATATTTATGAAATTGTTATTGATAGTTTGGAGTAAATTGATGGTATGGATCATTCCATGATTGCAAAAAGGTTCGTATGTGTTGGAAAAAATAGAGCATCAGTAATGCAAGGAAAAAGGAATTAACTTTGTGCTAGACGATAACTCTCGGCTTCAGCCTATATGCTTAGTATTCATTGTATGGATCACATGACGAATCTTGCATTTAAAATAGTGAACAAATTTTCATTGGTTTCAAAGGCTGAATATCTTGTACATGCAATTCATGCACACTTTTGTCGGATCCCCAAACGATTTTTAGAGTTTTTTTTTTTAGATGGTGTTACAAATGTAAAAAAACTATTAAAATATGTTGATACAAGATGGAGATCACAGTGTTGATTTGGGACAGTGTTTAGGGAGATCATGACGAGGGGTGTCAACGGTTTTGTAGATGAACCCTTGTTGACTAACTGTGTGTCAACAAATAGTTCTATTGTCGAGAACATAGTGTGAGGAAGAATAGGACAGGTTGTGACATACAACGAAACCAGAGATCCAGGACTGGTTTGATCAAAAGGCCCAAGAATTTACAGCGGAAGAAAATCATAACTCTAGATTGTTGGCAGAAGAGTGGCTGGGAAGATATATTTACTCTCTTACTCATGAAATTTTATTCGTGGATTTCCCAATAATTCACTACAAGTGGCTAGAAGAACTTACATTCCAGAAGAGGAACTTCCAAGGAGGTGAACCTAATTAGTGGACCCCTAAACTGATCCAGTGGTTGAAAAAGGTCGACAACAAGGCTTTAAGATCTGTTAAAGTGTTGATCAATAGCAATTTGGAAGGATATATCACTGAGTTTGTTGTCGACATCATTAAATCCTACAGTGATGTAGAAAGGAAATTTTTTCAGGGACCTCGAGGTAGGATTCTACTATCTCTACAACTATGGATTAAGATGCTCATATGCGAAAAAGGAATACTAAAAATGAAATCCGGAGAGTAAATATTTGGTGTGTGGAGGTTGTGGGTACCACGAAGATAAGGGTTGGATGGAATGATACAAGGTATATGGATGGAAGAAACACTAAGACTGTGAGGGAAGTTGAGGAAGAGTGTTTCCTTCTACAAAGTGGGGTGAGGTTCCCATAAGAAAAGAGACAGAGGACTGAGGAGAGTCATGTCAAAAATGGAACAAGAAACTATGAGAGGAGACCTCAAGGGACTAAGAGACCCTACAGTGATGGAGGAAATGACTAGGCTACGCTCAAGCCCAAGGAAGGACCAACCCAGAGAAACAATGTACCTATGCCTCTACGTACTGCACCAAGTTCAGGAGGAAGACACATTAATTCATCCCAAGTTTTTCATGTGTGTTAACACAGTTGTAATAGTAACATATCAAATAATACCGAAAGAATGCCTAAGATGGCAAGTGATGACGTAAACTACTCTTGTTCCAGGGTAATGGTAGTAAGGATCCCGAACAATATTGGTTTCTGTGTCAAGCAATATGGATTGTAAAGAAAGTACAAGATGAAGAAATCAATAAGGGACAATTGGTGACAACCTTTCAAGGTCGGGCATTGGATTGGTACATGAAATTTGTGCAAGTACTTATAGGGCATCAACAGAAGACCGTGGTGTAGATCGGTACCAACCCAATTGAAGAGTTTAAAAATATGAAATTTGAGTCACAGTATATTACTGAACTGAAGGAGATGAAACAATATCCAAATGAGTTGGTATGGTATTTTGATCAGTGATTCAAAACGATGATGGCTAAGGTCAGCTTCGAGATGAGCAATGTGCAACACAAGGAATTGTTCATTACAACATTGGTACCGCACATTTCTATTCCATTGATGCAACAAAATATTGTGACATGGACCGAGGATTTGGAAATTGCGATGAAGTTGGAAGCCTCACCAATTGGAGAAATAGGGGTAGGCATGAACCATATCCAATCACACTTGGAGAATATTACTATTAAGCTACAAGATATCAAGAAGGGAAAAGAAGTTCGTGAATAAGTATGGTGCAGTCGATGTCACATAGAAGGGCATCATAAGGACTAATTCATGGACTTCCGTGAATACTTACATGCTAGAGCTCCTAATCCGCTAAGACAAGATGGACTACCATGGTGTCAAATTTTCCACACAAGAGGACATCGATCAGAGGAATGTGTATATACCTCCAAAACATTGTGTTGAAAGCAATGAATTTGTTTTGTACCTTTCATCAATCAGTTGGCCATGAATAAAAAAGACTGCAGAGCATATGAATTGCTCCAAGAAAGTACCATGGACACATATTTCATGAAGGGAGATGAGCAGGAACCAACAAAGAGATTGTTGCTACAACCGTAGTTTATTCCACCATAACCATAGTTTGTCTAGCAGCAACCACATTTTTCGTAGCCACAACCGCAGTACACCCAGATGCAGCAACAATATACTTGACAGCAGTATATGCAATATTAGTATGTCCCACTGTAGCAAAATTAACAACAACAGTTTAACCAACCATGGTATCATCCACAAGGTGGAGTCCGTGGAGGATTCTGTGGGGGTTGTAATGGAGGCTTCAGTCGAGGTGGAGGCCTGGGATGAGGTCGTGGACCCGTGACATGCTATAATTGTGGAGTATTGGCAAATTATGAAAGAGAATGTCTGCACTTACAGTCTTGGTGTACCTATTGTAGCGCTGCAGATCATACTGTTAAAGACTTCCCACAACTGATTGCAAAGTGGAAAGCAAAGAATGTTCCACCACCGCCACAGAACTAGTACTAGAGCCAAAACCAAAACGCAGCTCAGAACCAAGCTCTAGGATCAAATGTTGAGAATATTTTCACTAAACCTAGGACTTAGCCAGTGGATGTTGGAGTGATCAATCATGGAGAAGGAATGACATGAGCTGATGGAATGCTACCACATATTCATCCAGTGGCTCAGAAGAAGGTACAATTCGATGTCGAAAATGAAAAAGAAACTTTCTTTGACATAAGAGATATACTGAACAAGCATATGGGTAAGTTGCATATCTATGAAATGCCACCTACTCTTGATTTAACAGTGATGTTAGGACCATCGTGAAAGGTCAATACATTGCAAAAAAAATGGAAAGTTGTTTGTTTCTAGAAAAAGACCCCGATGCATTAGCAGAAATAGAGAGATTGTTGTATCGAAAGGAGAAAGGATGAAAAGGCCATGCTATGAATTCTTTGGATAAGAAGAAAATGGGGCAGGAAATGAGAATGAATGTCCAGATCGATGACTACGACATGGATTCGATCATCTTAGATATAGGATCATATGTAAACATCTTGACGAAGCAAACCTAGGAGAGGATGGGGAAACCACAATTGGTTTTGTCTCCAGTACAACTACAACTAGCGAAACAAGACAAGGTATCATCAATTGGTAGAGTACCCCATCTCCTTGTTTAAGTGGAAGGATTAAAGACATACGCATATTTTCACGTGATTGATATAGTTGATGAAAGTAGTTCATATCTCACAATGTTGGGGATTGGCTAGGAGAACAACAATATGAAGGTTATCAACTTCACAAAAAGAGTGATGTCATTTGAGAATTGTGACATGCACATAATTTCCCCATTATATCTCACAGAAGGTCAAAGATACATTGAACCAGTGAAAGAAGAAGTTGTAGGAGGATGGGATCATGCCTATAATATTTTTGAAGACTAAATTAATCCCACCACAGATGGATAGCTAGGTTGGTGAACTAATATCTCTGCATCATCATACCTCGATGATGCATTGGAGAATTAGCAGAATCGATTACATGAATTATCGGTTCGAAAATGTGGATGAGTCTCTCATATTAATTTGTCACAGTGTTCTAGGAACTGAAAACAAAATCTCACAAAGAATACAGACAAATATGCATCAAATTGGAAAAATGGTGCTGTAATGGAAGTAGCAGCTCTGTATAATCAAATGAAAGAATAATGATACAATACAATGATCATGCCAGATGCATGAATTCCAAGACAATTCAAATTCCCAAGGAGGTCATTTGAATTGAATGAGTGAGTCTAGCTTAACTGAATGTTAGCCACAGTGAACACACCAATTAACCACTGATCAAAACCCTAATTGATTGAATTGAGTCCTAACTGAAGTTGGAGTGCAATAAATGACTAATTCTAACTGAAAGTAGCGTAGACACATGTCACTGCAATCCAACCAACAAGTGGTAGCACATCAATAACTCCAATGAACCCAGATGAGGTTAACTGAAATCTAACTGACCATCAGAGGTGGTTGGAGGTGCCCCTGTTGACTCCAGTTCATTAAATATTAATTAAATAATCAATTTAATGAAAGGAGGCACCTTCACTACTCTGTTTAAATGATTGCAACAATTAGTTATCAATTAAGTGCATTTATGACACTTAGATCACCCCTAGAGTGCTCCAGTTAGCCTCCCCAAATGAAGGAGAAGGCTTAGTTGGCATCCTTTACTGAAGGTAGGCATGGGTGTGCTCATGATGATGCCATACAGTGCTCCTCTAATGTCAATTAAGTCAATAAAACTTAGGATAGTGGTTTAACTAGGCCAAATTGACCAAAATCAGTGTTTATGGTGGTAAATGTCTCCAACACCCCCCCTTAAGCTATACTCAGGAGAAGTAGAAAACATAAGTGCATAAGAATGATAGGGCCCCGAAAACAAAGGCCATAGGTCAGCCTATACAACACTAAAACTCAAACAATGCTCAAAACAAGCTAAGCGAGGCAAAGAGGGAAAACCCAGTGGGAAAACCCCCCCTCAAGCTGAACACTAAAAGTAGTTGGATCACCCTGATGAACTCACCCCCAACAATGAATGGAGGTAATTGAACTTATTTTCTGAAAATATCTTGGTGAAAATGTCTGCAATCTACTCATCAGTCGGTTAGTATTGCAAAATGATGGTCCTGTCATACACTAGCTCCCTGATATAGTGCATGTGTATCTCTACATGCTTGGTCCTCTGCCTGGTAACTGTATCTGTGGATATCTTAATATCACTTTGATTGTCACAAAAGAGGATGGTGGAAAAAGTACTACCAAGATCAACCTCTGAAAGAATTCCTTGCAACCAAACAGCTTGGATGCAAGCATTCACCGCTCCTCGATACTCGGCCTCTGCTGAAGACAATGCTATGGCGGCCTGCTTTTTGCTAGACCAGCAAATGGGCCACCACCAAAAATGAATACATATCCAGAAGTTTACTTCCAATCAATAGAATCACCATCCCAATTGGAATCTGTGTATCCAACTAGCCCTAGCTTGGAGTCCGCAGCATAGTGAATAAACAGCCATATGCAGTGAATTGTTTTTTAAGAAAGAGCGGAAACTGCATTAATGCTTTTTGATAGCTCGACGTTTCGATCTCTCTCTAAGATCATCATCAGGAGTGCTTGCTCAAGACAATTCAAAGGTTAAATATCAGCTTAAATAAGGTTCGATTTGGTTTCCTGGCAAGGGTAGGGTTTACCTAAACCTAGTCAGGACGTTAGAAAGAGAGAAAATTAATGCATTTGATCAACGACCTAATCTATTAATCTCCTTTTTTTAATTTTTATTTTTTACTGATTTAGTATAAAATTTTAAGATTTTTAATTTTGATACTTTTAATTAATTTTAAATGTTTTAATTACTAAATTCTAATTAATAACTTTATAATTTTATAAAGTTTATAAATTTTTATAATTATACCATTATTATTGTTGAAATAGTCTAACGTGTCGGGAAACCAAATCGAACCTTATTTAAGCTGATATTTAACCTTTGAATTGTCTTGAGCAAGCACTCCTGATGATGATCTCAGAGAGAGATCGAAACGTCGAGCTATCAAAAAGCATTAATGCAGTTTCCACTCTTTCTTAAAAAGCATAGTGAATGTCGTAGGTCCTGGTTCCCTGAACATACTGGAGGATCCTCTTGGATTCCTTCCAATGAAGATCATGGGTCTGTTGCATGTATCTTGATACAAAATTCATAGCATAATAGATATCATGCTGAAAATGAGTCAAGTACAACAAGCTACCAATCAACTGTCGATAAATAGTGCAGTCCATGGGAGTGTGATTTTTCCTTCTTCAAGGTTGATCCCTGAAAGGAAAGGGAATGGAGTAGGTCTACATTCAGCCATTTTAAACTTGAATAAAAGGTATGATATGTATTTGGACTAAGTTACCATTATCCCATCATAATTTTGCTCAATTTTGAGCCCCAAAAATTGTTTTAAGAGCCCCAAATCGCTCATTTCAAATGCATTGTGGAGAGCAGTTTTGATGACTGAAATAGAAGCAACTGTGCTACCTATGATCAATAAGTCATCAACATATAAAACAATAATAATCAGAATTCTGTATATACACATTTGGATCTGATTTACACCTTTGGAAGTTTTGTGAGAGAAGGAAGGCATCCATCTTGGAATACCACTCTCTTGGGGCCTGGTTTAACCCGTATAGTGACTTCTTTAGCTTGAAAACCAAAGATGAATCAGAAATGTAGCCCTCAGGGTGCTTCATGTATATCTCCTCATGAATATCTCCATGTATAAATACTGACTTAACATCCATATGATGCACTTCCCAGTGCTTAGATGCTGAAATTGCCAAAACTAGGTGGATGGAGTCCATTTTTGCAACCGAAGCAAAAGTCTCATGGTAGTCCACACCTTGGACCTGGGAAAAAACTTTTTATACCAGCATTGCCTTATATTTTTAGGTGCTTCCTTCTACATAAATCTTATTCTGAAACACCCACTTGCATTGAATCAATTTCCTTCCCGAAGGAAGAGAAACTAGCTCCCAAGTGGTGTTTTTCTGAAGAGAATTCATCTCTTTATCCATGGCAACTTGCCATCTCAGATCCTTCCAAGCATGGTAGTAAGAATTAGGGTCTTAAATTATCATCAAATAACAATATTTGGACATCAAATAATCAGTATAATAGAGCATAATACCTGCTCTTTGGAAATCAGACCAGGTTCTCCTTGGATCATCCGGATTTCCAATGTTATCTCTTACGAAGGAGAGTGTCTGTCGGGCCCAAGTTGGGAGATGATTTTGTACTTCAGGTTCTGATTAAGAATCTAATGTTTTTTGTACACTGATATCAGAAATCAAAGGATCCAAATCAGGTTCATCACCCCCAATTTCATTATCCAAATATTCAGTAGAATAGGAAGGAAATTCAGCAGTTTTCTCCTTCACTAGTTCTACCTCTTGAAGAGGCTCATTGAACTTGACACTCCTTTCAATAATGATCTGGTTTGTTTTGATATCTAGTAGCTTAAAACCTTTTGATTCATCAGGATATCCAATAAAAATACGTTCTATTCTTTGCGGTTGCAAAGCCCTCCTTTTATCAAGTGGAAATCGGGCCCATGCAGTGGACCTAAACACCCGCAGATTCGACACATCCGTCTTGTGTCCGAAGTATGCTTAGAAAGGGATCTTCCCTTTCACAGATGAGTTTGGAAATATATTATAAATATATTCTGCAGCATGCATTGCTTCATCCCACAAATTTGCAGCCAACTTCTTTGATTCCAACATACAGGTGGTCATCTCTTTGAGAGACCGATTATTCCTCTCCGCTACAACATTCTGTTGGGGAGTGTAGGGACCTAAATGCTGGACCTGAATACCACTTTGGGAACATATATGTAGTAACTCATTATTGACATAATCCCTTCCATTATCAGACCTCAATATATTTATCTTTTTGCCAGATGCATTCTCAATCAAGGCCTTCAATTTAGTGAATTTTTCCAAGACTTCCGACTTCTTTTTGATAAAAAAGACCCATGTGTATCTGGAAAAGTCATCAATGAAAGTCATAATTTACCTTGATCCATTCATGGATGTGATAGGCATGGGATCACTGATATCAGAATGTATCAGTCCCAAGATGCATGATGCTTGGCTATCCTTCCCCTGATCGAACTTATGCTCAGGGTGCTTTCCAACAACACAACCCTTGCAAATTCCAGTGGTAGCTTTGATGACCGGGAGGCCTTCAACCATACAATTCTTCTGCAATTGCTGCAAGTATTTGAAGTTCATATGGCCAAACCTCTCATGCCACAATATACTAACATCATTTCCATGAGTCAGCAATGTGGTGGGCTTTGCATCTGCCACAAAATGGGAGAACTCATAGGCTTTTGCATGATGGTTTGCAAGGCCTTTTGCTACAAGTTTTTTAGATGCAAATTCTGTGATCTCTACATCATCCGAGCTAAAGGAGACTCTCTTGGGCACTCCTGTATGTGTCATTTGATAAACACTCAGGAGGTTTGGTACAAGAGATGGTACATATAGAACATTGGAAAAATAACCATGTTCAAGATCTACAGTACCTTGTCTTTTGGATATGATGGTGGAGTCATCTCCCATGTGGATGGGAATGGATTTGCCAGTCTCCAAAGATGAGAAGGAGTCTCTTTCATCCATCATGTGGTTTGAAGCTCCAAAATATATCAAGAGTACTTTGGACTTCGAAGTGTTTTCCATGAGCGCATGAACTCTTTCATGTTGTGGTTCCCGATCTTGTTGATCTCTCCTTCGAAGGATTTCCAGAAGATTGATGTGATTTCTCTCAAGGACAGAGGTAGATTCATCAAGTTTCTTTTCATGTAGGAATGTTCAAGGTGGAATCCCTTCCCGTAGTATGAACACTTGACTTTTTCGTTTCCATGATGCCCTTTTCCTTTGTTCTTCTTTGAGCCGAAAGACTCTTCATGCTACTGGTTTTCAACTTTAGGCTTAGGAGCTTCGAATTTGGTTTTTGGGTTCTTCTACTGCTTTCCTTAACCCTTCAGATATTTGGGCCCTAGTACATGGAGCGCTTGATCCCGAGAGGATCTGATGATCCCCATATGGACAAGCTTATCATGTTCACTTGTTAGGGACTCAATGAAGGCATTGAGTGAAGGCATCTTCCATCCAGGGGTTGTGAGCTTCCTTGCACAGAATTTAGAGACAAAAACTGAATAATCAGCTCCAAGTTTGGAGAGTATGGTGAGGATGAGTCGATCATCCTCCTTCTCCACCTTACATTGCTTCAACAATAAGACAATGTGCTTGAACTTTGTGAAAAAATCATTTAAGGTCTCAAAATTGGAAGGCTGGAGAGACATCAACTCATTCTCAAGCTGGTATACTCTCAAATCATCCTATTTTCCATAAAGGGTTTCCAATTTGTCCCATATTTCCTTTGGAGTCTTCAATCCTGAGAGATGGAAAAGAAAATCTGAGGAAATAGAGAGCCACAAGAATCCGAATGCTTCATATTTCTTGTTCAAGAATCTATCTTTGTCTTTCATAGAAGCATGCTCTTCTTTAGTGTCCATAGTGACCCTATAGATTCCTCTGACATGTAGTTGGATCTCCATGTCTCCTTTCCATGAGTGGAAATTGAATGGAGTCAAGAGTTCTACGGAAGAAGCCATCTGGAACTACTGAACAGAATGCTTTGACCTATTAAAATCCTATAAATCACAATGAAAGGGGCACTGTAAGGTCAGACAACCTACACATTTTAGGCTTTCATCACATGCAGCATAGTTGATAATGCAAGCTTGATCAACAATTTCCTTACTTGGGGTATTAAGTGGCAAGCCTTGGCTTCTGGTGCAGTGCTGGAATTTTGAGCTTTTGCTCAATTTTTCATGCAAGATATGTCAAATACCCTGTTTTTGAGAGATCTAAGCTTCATCTGGTTATGAGCTCTAATACCATATTATTTTTTAAAGTGATCTAGGAACTGAAAACACAGTCTCACAAAGAATATAGACAAATATGCATAAAATTGGCAAAATGGTGTTGCAATGGAAGTAGCAGCTCTATATCATCAAATGAAAGAATGATGATACAATACAATGATCATGCCAGATGCATGAATACCAAGACAATTCAAATTCCCAGGGAGGTCATTTGAATTGAGTGAGTGAGTCTAGCTTAACTAAATGTAAGCCACAGTGAACAAACCAGTTAACCACTGATCAAAATCTTAATTGACTCAATTGAGTCCTAACTGAATTCAGAGTGCAATAAATGACTAAGTCTAACTGAAATTAGCTCAGACACATGTCACTGCAAGCCAACGAACAAGTGGTAGCGCATCAATAACTCCAATGAACCCTGATGAGGTTAACTAAAGTCTAATTGACCATCAGAGGTGGTTGGAGGCGCCCTTGTTGACTCCAACTCATTAAATATTAATTAAATAATCAATTTAATGAAAGGAGGCACCTTCACTGCTCTATTTAACTAATTGTAACCATCAATTATCAATTAAGTGCATTTATGACACTCAGATCACCCCTGGAGTGCTCCAGTTAGCCTCCCTGAATGAAGGATAAGGCTTAGTTGGCCTCCTTGACTGAAGGTAGGCGTGGGTGTGCTCATGCTGATGTCATACAGTGCTCCTCTGATGTCAATTAAGTCAATAAAACTTAGGATAGTGGTTTAACTAGGACAAATTGACCAAAATGAGTGTGTATGGTGGTAAATGTCTCCAACAACTCAGTCGCTGCGTTGGGTCGCAATAGAGTTCATCGAACTGCCGACCTATGAAGGATTGCCTAACTTGGCTAGATTTATTACCGAGTTTAAGGAGAAAGTATAAGAACCTTGGAGATTGTTCGCGCTAGAGGAAGCATTGAAGGCTACTCCAGTGAGATGGTGGGCTATGCACAAGAGCTCGATAGGATACTAGCCAATATCTCAAAAAATGATGGAAGCCCGATTTGGGGAAGTAGAGAACTACTAAGGAAATAGGTATGATGGAAATACTAATCCCAAAAACCATTTGGTCACATTCCAGAGGGCCCGAATATTAAAACCAAGGGAGGAATGGGTACATGCTTTTGTCCATACATTGGATGAAGTACCTAGGAGGTAGTACGTGTCGACATAAATATGAAGGGACACTACAACATGGGAATAATTGACTGTTGGTTTCTGTCAAACATTTAGATTTGTGAATGACGACCTGACCATACATAGTTCACATTAGCACATCCTCACTCTTGTGTTGGAATTAGTTCCAGATGAATTGTCAACAGAAGCATAAGGGACATCAGTAGCGGAGATCGTGACGGAGTGCTATAATGTGACAAGGGAGTTGGATGACAAAGATGATCCATGTGCAATCAACATTACATAATCATAAGGAATTCAAGATATCATCACACTAGGATTAACATCTCAAGAAATCACATGACTGCTTAAGACAAGGAACGTCAATATTGGAACGACATATAACCCAAAATTCACTAACATTGGGGATTATTGGATGAGATAACTATGTCGAAGATCATTGATCTATTGCATGAATTCGAGGACTTGTTTCCAACAAAATTATTTGAGATAAAAGGGATTTCAGGCGAGTTGGGTGAGGTGAAAATTCCATTGAATCCATATGCACAACCAATGAAGAAACCATCGTATACACTGAACCTGCGATATAAAGAACACGTAAAAGTAGAATTAGACAAAATGTTGGATACTGGAATTATCAAAACTTTTGAAGAATCAAAATGGATCAATTTGATGGTTATTCAAGACAAAAAGACGAGTGAAATACGGGTCTGTTTTGACCTCAGGAAGTTGAATGATGCAAGTATTCATGATCTTTTCCCAACATCATTTACAGACGAATTATTGGAAGAAGTGGGAGGACATAAGATCTATTCATTCACAGATGGATTTTCAGGATACCACCAAATAAGTGTTGAGAAGGAAGATAGGAAAAAGACCACGTTCGTAATGGAATGGGGATGCTTTTAGTACACAATGATGTCATTTTGTCTAAAGAATGCGCCTGCAATATTTTCGAGGATAGTCGTCGCGGTGTTAAAGGACTTCATCCACAAATTTATGGAAGTCTACATGGACGACTGGAATATGTATGGGTTGGTAAAATATCAATGTTGTGAATCTTCAACTAATGTTATAAAAATGTCGACAACATCAAATCACGTTGAATCTAAAGAAATGCATCTTTTGTGCCACGTTTGGGATTTTATTGGGACATATTGTATGCAAGGAAGGGATGTTGGTCAATCCCGCCAAGATCATGATAATTTGTGACATACCTGCTCCAACGACACTAAATCAGTTGAGAGTGACATTGGGCCACACAGGTTATTCCTGTAAATTCATAAGGGGGTACACAACAATCACAACACCGATGGAGAAAATTTTGAAAAAGAATGCGACGTTCGAATGGAATGATGAATGTCAGCATAGTCTCGATACTCTGAAGTAGAAGATGGTCATAGCACCAATATTGGTCTTTCTAGATTCAACGAAGGATATTCACGTCCATGATGATGCATCATTAGTCGCATTAGGAGTAATTCTAGCACAACCAAGATAGGGAGTGATCGATCACCCCATCGCTATTGCAAGTCGGAAGTTGTCTACTCTAGAAAGAAACTACACAACAACCAAGAGGGAAGGATTGGCGATGGTGTATGCATTGCAAAACGTTCACCACTATTTTTTGGGAAGACACTTCAATTTTTTTATGGATCACTCAGCGCTGAAGTATCTAGTCAATAAGCTTGTGTTGGAGGGGGATATTTGCCGATAGTTACTCCTCTTCCAAGAATTCGACTTTGAAATTATCATGAAGCTGGGACGGTTGAATGTAGGACCAGATAATCTCTCGCAGATAGAGTTTGGCAATGAGCCCAATGGCATTGAGGATGGTCTAGTTGATGCACAGTTGTTTAAGATAAGCATGGTGGATGACCATTATGAAAAAATTCTTCAATTTTTAGCGACAGGAAAAGCACCAGAGGACTACACCATGAGTTAGAAGAAGTAATTGGTCATCAGAGTTGCGTACTTTCAGCTAATTGTGGACCAACTCTACAAAATGGGGTTGAATGAAATTCTACATCGATATTCCCTACCGCATGAATAGGAGAGAATATTGGTCGAAGCACATGACAGAGTTGTAGGAGGACATTATGGAGGATGTGTGACCACTAGGAAGATATTCTGAGCTGGTTTATGGTGGATGACAATGCACAGTGATGCCACAGACTATGCTAAAAGTTGCGATGTCTATCAAATGACAGGGAAGCTGTCATGATGGGATGAGATTCCATTAGTACCACAAATCACGTTGCTAACATTTGATAAATGGGCATTGGATTTTGTGGGACCCATCAATCCGTCAAGAAAATGAACGGGAGCATGATACATCATTACTACGACCGTCTATTTGACACGACAGGTTGAAGCAGCACCGGTGATGGATTGTACAGCTGTGAAAGTAGCTAGGTTCTTATTCAACAATGTGGTTACTCGGTTCGATTATCCCAAGATACTGATGAATGACCAAGGAATTCACTTTGTTAATCCCACTATTAACGCAATGACTGAGGAATTTCAAATCCAGCACCAGAAGAGTGTGAGAAGAGTACTCCATATCATCTACAAGCAAATGGAGCAGTTGAAGCATTCAACAAGGTATTCGAAAATGCACTAACAAAGGTATGCAATACAAATCAGGATGATTGGGATTTGAAAAGTCTTGCGATGCTATGGTCCTATAGAATGACGTGCAAGCGATTGACAAGACAAGCACCATTCAAGCTTGTCTACTACTAGGAGGTGATAATGTTGATGGAGTACATTGTTCCCAACCTACGCACAATTACAGTGATAAGCATGAGTAAGGAAGGAGTGACTAAACAATGATTAACACAGTTGTTACAACTTGAGGAGGATCGATTCATCATAGGATTTCATCAGCAAGTCGAAAAGGATTTCCAGAACGCATGGCACAACCGCAATGTGAAAGCAAAGTACTTCCAACATGGTGATATGGTTCTCCTCTATGACAACAAGTTCCTGAAGCATTCTGGTTAGTTACAAATGCATTGGTTAGTACCTTATGTGATTCATTTCATCACCAATGGAGATGCGATGCACTTACGGCATTTAGATGGTGCATTACTACCCATGTTGGTAAATGGAAGCCGAATACATCCCTATCTGGATATCCAGATACGACACCATGATTGATAAGCCACAAAAAAAAAAATGAAAGAGGATCAAGAAAATAAACTGAAAGAAAATCTTAGCAACAAATGGTCGACAGAAATAGAAAAACAATAGAAATCACAGCAAGAATGGAGCTTGGTGATACCAAACAAGGTGCGATATGGTCACATCAGACAATAAATGCAGCAATTAAACTAAACGGGAGATGATGCAAATGGATGAGACACACATTTATGGAGGAATCAGATCATTGGACTCAAAGAATCGCTGACATATTTGGTCAATCGTTGAGGGATTCAGCTATGATGGTCGAAATCATTTCCATAAGTGTCATCAATGCTATAAGAATGAATAGGTGGGAGGTGCATCATTTGAACCAATGTGACAATTGTGAACCAAGTCAAGTGTGATCAAAGGAAAGTGTAAGAGAACAGTCAAGAGTGGAAGTGAGAGAGACCAGTATGGCCCAAATTATTTCGAGTGGTAGCACACAAGGATCACCAATAGCGAGCATACCTATAATAAAAGAGAGGCCAAAAATCCAGTAGACATTGTTGAGAATTCCAAAGAAGAAGAGGGGCACAAATCGCCCAAAGTCTCTTCCACAAAGGATCAAATGTATCCGTAGTACAATGGGGGCGGCAGAAGTAGAAGCTAACCCATCGATGACAGGAGGAGAGGAATATACAGCAAGAAAAGGGATGACAGTTAACTATATTCCAAGCTACATACCACCATGGAAGGCAGGTGCACCATTAGCTCATCCCAGCAAGAACCATATATTTGGCATCAAGATGCCAGCAACTCTGAAGCGGGTGCATGTTACCATGAATATGGTTTAGCATCTATAGAAGTTGCAGTATAGCGATCATGGCATTTCGTCATATCCATAATGCACTAAACAACCATATGAAAAGAAAGCGCACAAGGTTGGAGGACCGATCATTAGAGCACTGACCCAATGGGCAATGGGCTTGCAGCGGTCCGAGCTATTGGCCATCACCCATATGCCACATTTTGGAAGCAGGGTGGAAGCTAATGCATGTGTGAAGCATTTGTTGTCATTATTCCATTGAGGGTATATATGGTTGGATACGAATGTTCTTGTCACGGTTAACCTAATCTCGTAGATCACCGACCTGCCTAAGGCAGGTGTTGATCCATCGTAGTAGTTCAGGGGAAAAGACAAGGACAAAAGGTTGGGCACCATATTGAAGAGGAAATATGACATTGTTCGGGACAAGCTGGAATATGTCATTAAAACTATCAATGACAAAGCAGTTTGAGTCGCAGAAAAGGTTCTTGTGGTAAAAATCATGCAGAAAAATAGACCAAACCAATGCACGTTGAGAGTGATTGCATGCGTAGAGCAGTGCATAGAGGGCATTTAGATGAACTTGTCTGTATTATTCTTGAATCAATTATGGGAGACGTCGTCTTCACGTAGTAAGGTAAGAGACCATTTACTTATTCATGGTTTTTAATACTAATTGCACTTGTGGGCTAGATGGAACCCACCCATTACCAGGGGATGGACGTTGAAGCAGTCTACTCATGTAGAGGAGTGTGGTACAATAACCTATGGGCACTTGAAAATAAGGAGCGACAAATTTATTGCAACGTACAATTTTATTTGTATTTGGATGCACTATGGGATGCGACAAGGAAGGTTTTGTGCATCACAGATACTGCAGCAGCCAAGTAACAAAGGGTGGCGCTATTCACAATTGGCCCACATGCAATATACATACAGGTGCGACATGATGTAGAGAAACAGTGGTTAACAATGCAATACAAGTTGACTGATGAGGAGATTGACGCCATTATAGAATAATGGTCGGAAGAGTGGAATATTTCGGTTAGTATTGAGGAGTTGTTGGACACAGAAGTAGGACCACTAGAGGATATATCAGTTGAACAAGACAAAGCGAAGGAGTCCGAGGAAGAATCATCCATGACTCCAATATATTCAAATATGGAGAGGAAACTAGAAGAAGGGAGAACAAAGATACCATTCAAACAAGGAGAAGCAAGCAATACACCAATGAGTGTCAAGCAAAAATGAAGCAGCTTTCTATGGGGTACTTTCATCAAGTCAAAGGGTTGTTGCAATCCCTGATGAATTCCATTCTCAAAAAGGTACTAGAGACTGATTAACTACAAACATTAGCAGATATAAGCATCGATAAGAGAGTGCCGCTTGTACAGATTTTTCCGCATGCACTGACGAAAGGTAATGAATATGTTGATGCAGCAATACAACAATTTCACTTGATTGTCCTCGACATCATTGAGCTACCAATGCAGACACTAGCACGACTATCGACAGCAGCGAGTCAATAAATCCAGGACTAGGAGGCAATGGTACAAGATCAATTAGTCAAGTTACAAGAGTGGATAGAACAAGCACAAGTATACATAGAACAAATAAATAAGACACAACTAGTAGAGGTGACTGAAAATACCAAGCCGGTCGATGACAAGAAGCGACTGGAGAAGGAAATGTCTGTCCAATGTGAAGAAATTCCAGGTATTACTATGGAGATGTCTGCAAAAGTGAAGGTATTGCGACTAGGACAAATAGTCATTGACTTGAAGAAGGAAAGTGAGGAGTTGCAAGCACGTGCAGTACCAAGTACACTTCTAGAGCACAAAAGCAAGATAAAGGAGGCACCAGCACAGCTAGAAGAGTTGGAGAAAGCAGGAAAATCCTTGGTTGAAGCAATGATACAGTTCTGGATGAGAGTGGTTCAAGATGACCAAGTGAAGCAGTTAGGTGTGAAACTCCATGAGGCGGAGGCACAACTAACAACGATGAGGGGATCACTGAGAATGATGCCCCCATATGTGCAAGTGACCAAGGTAGTCCAGCTAAAAGAGCTGCAACAACGAGTTAATAAGGCAAGGGACAAACACCAGAGGAGGATGATTGAGTTAGATCATTTCTAGGAGGACGTAGAGCAGCTAGCAATTAACCATATAGATGGACTTGGGAACACTAGGGATGCATGGACTAAAGTGACGCAGGTATCTGAAGAGCACCCTACAGAGCAAGAGGTCGAAGAATGAGTAGCAATAAGCACAAGTATCAAAGAATAAATTGAGCAGATTCAGTCAGAGCACGACAGCTACAAAGCTAAGTTGAATGCACCATCTATGTCTAATCGATGTGGCTCGAGGATGATCCACAAGATTGTGTTAGGGGCCTGTGGAAAAGTTCACTACGCAAGAGGAAGTTACCTACAAGTATGGTCGTCTTGGTCACAAGTAGTTAGAGTTTTTTCCCAAGTTAGTTAGAGAGTTGGCTTATGTGGACCATTTTGTAAAGGAACAATCTTATAAATAGACTTAGAAGTAGGATCTAGAGATCATCTGGGATTTAATCGAAGATATTTTGGTAATTGTTGACATCATATGTTTTGCGATCTGTTTGTGATATGTGGATGAATATGTTTTGGTTTGAGGCTTTTGACCAATGGATGTTTTGTAATCTTTGAGACTAATATAAGATGAAGATTGATGATGAAATTCATGTCTTCTTTTGTGGTGTGATCTATGATTTTCCTGTCTGAATTTGAATGATGTGAAGTCTTATGGTGATTGCAAGGTTAATGCATATGGATGTCTTTGTTAAAGTTGTGTTATTTTAGTGTTCCATGTTAATGATGGTAAGTAGATACTATGATTGATGTGCTTAAACCCTGGATCTCCGCATGAAACTATGTGCACATGTACAACATGGAAACACGATTCAGTAACTAGCATGTAATTGTATGAGCGATTAGATATCCTATTGTCTTCCATCAAAGGAAATGAAATAATATTTATAGGATCAATACCATTCTCCTTGGTGAGCAGCAGGCCCTTTTCCTTTAGACACAACTTTTATAGAATTCGCTCATCTTTGGGAAGGGTAGGTAACCATGAGATAGATTCTTATTTTGGTGGGTTTTGGCTTCGAGATATTTTGATCTTTGTTGATTCATAAGTTAATATAGTATATCTGGTTTGTAGGCTATTGGATATAACGTCATATGTGTGGCCTAAGTATGGTTGTCATTTAGTCATATTTTCAATGAAATAACGTCTGCCAGTGGGCCTTGTCCATGGAATCTACCAGAGCACCCATGACCCACACGATCCACACGAAACACAGTTGTGGAGTCTATGAATGAGAAATGTTGAGGATCCATTTTTGTTCAGGCATAGGATTCTAGGTGCCAAGATTTGAACGAAAGAACATGGAAACGAGCCAAAATATATCAGTGTCTGTGGAACTGAAATATTATGAAAGCACACTAATTCTTACAACCAAAGGAACAAGGAAATCTGCGTTGAATTTTTAATGACGTGGCAGCACATGTGTCATTTTTTGATTGAACCACCATCAATGTTGTTGATTGAACAAGCTGATGTCACCTCGATGATGTGGATCATCCGATACATGTCACATCGCCTCATAACATTGGTTCATATAGTACACATTTTTCTCTTCATATCATTGGAACTAGTTTAGATGAAAACAACATTTGGGTTAGCAAACAATTTCAGAAGAAATATTCATGTAATTCTATTGGTCAAATAGGTTCAAGACCTTAAAATTATATCCATTATAATTCATTAGGATGTTGGAGATTTCAAAAGCATCCGAATAGGCTTAATGGTTAAGAATATGTGTTATTTCCATGTAGGTCATATGTTCAAAACCAGCGGGGGTAGGGTTACTCATTGGCTCGTTGTGACAAGGCTCAAAGGGTAGGCGATCCCCAAGATAAAGGCTCACCCCGGTGGACTCCCAGATGTCTCGGCCCCTATTGAGTAACAAGTTTTTGGTATATCTAGCTTGCAAGTTATTGGATATACCCTTGGAAGATTGTGGTTCTCATGGTAAAAAAAACGAGAGGGAAATTCAAGAGGTAAGGAAAGGGAGCTTGAAAAACTAGATACTTATTAGTCCCTGCCAAAAGCTAAGGGAACTATTGTAACATTTTTTCTCAATTTTTATGTTTTTTAAATTAATTTAAGCTAAATTGATTAATGCATAGAAATTTATAAGTTTCTTCAAAGTTTAGCTTTAGGGTATGTTCTAATTTTTAACCAAGACCAAAGTTGATTAATGCACTAAAGTTTACAAGTTTCTTCAAAGTTTAGTTTTAGGATATGTTTTGATTTTTAATAAGGAGCAAAGTTTAGCTACAGGTAATATTTTGATTTTTAAATTAAAATTATATTGTCTCTCTTTCTTATTAATTGACAACATAATATGTATAGAATGTTATTGACAAAACTTCATTTTTATTCCAATAAATGAAGGTTTTTTTTTGTAAGTAAGAGAGCGAGACTTTATATTAATATCAAAAGAACAGTTACAACCAAAGATATTTTCTCTTAATCAGACCACTACTTTGCTACCTCCTAACCAGTTGTCTCTAAATGTTCTGGTCCAAACATCCTTTCCATAAAACATAAGTGGCTACAGAGACTGAAATTACATACATAGGTTCAAAATTCCTCCAGCAGAGCTTACTAAAACCTTCCAGGACAATCATTTCACAAGTGACCATAGACTCAGATAAAACACATACCACACTTAAACAATTAAACCAAGATAACATCATTTCCCCACAGGAGGGACCAAAACACAAACATCACAAGCCATCAAAGTAGCATATACGAGAGATCCGACATTCGATCGTGGCTCCAGCTAACCACACCGATCTTCAGAGAATTCATTGGAGAAGGCCCGTCCGAGACGTGGAAGCCCAACCAGGTAATGAGGAAGTCGACTTCGGAGTTTAAACGCTGAATCTCCTTCAAAATAGATGTCTTGCATTAAGCCTGGTGTGTGTCCTCTGGGACCTCCCCTTGCTTGTCCTATGCCAACCTCCCCATGAGGCTTTTCATTACCCAAAAGAGAGCAACCATTTTCTCGTAGATACTCACCCTACCCACTGTGTGGCCAGAGTCGAGGATCCATTCCTCGACATTTCTACATTTTGCATGCAGCTTCTTACAGTTAAGTTTCTCCCATAATTTATTTTCAATCTCAATAATGCGTTGTTGGATGTCCTATGGGAGTTCTAACTAAAACATTCTTGATTCCCATAGAGTCTTTTGTTGAGGTTTGGTGGCTTTCCCAGAGCCTTCCTCCTGGGTTAGAAGGTGCTTCCCCGGCCTTTTCTACCTTCCATGGAGATATCACCTTGCAAATACAGAACCACCCACTTCTTTACGTGAATAGGAGGAGGAAACCTCTTCAAACTACAGTCTTAGTTCTTCCTGTTACCTTTCACACTCCTAAATAGCAGTTTATTTCTCAGTATCATCATGACCGCAAGCCTGGTCATGATACTCTACATCCGATCTGTAGTCCTAAAAAGGATATTACCATACCAGCATTCAAATTTCCTTTTTCCACCTTTCATGTATGCACGTACTTTGAACCGTCAGTGGGAGAGGTTATTAATGACAATTCAAAGGTGTATTAATATATGCATGGTTGTCACATGGATCGTTTTTCCTAAATGTGCCCCATCCATGTGCTCAGATGGCCTCTAGAATTTCCTGGGATCCTGTTCGGTTTATGTCATAAGTGCCTCGCATGTCATCAAGCATTAGAGCCATACATATGTCTCATTTCGTCCTAT
The DNA here is from genome assembly GCA_001517045.1 of Pseudotsuga menziesii. NCBI lineage: Eukaryota > Viridiplantae > Streptophyta > Pinopsida > Pinales > Pinaceae > Pseudotsuga > Pseudotsuga menziesii. Next base: position 164,840 of record LPNX010487632.1, on the reverse strand, counting down.
CCGTAATCATATCCCACTCATTCACCTTGATATCTTGGCAGGTCTCCACTCCAAAGTTTTCCAACAACTCCTCCACCTTGTTACCTTGACATCTAACATGGAGGAAATGGATAGCCAAACCATTAGGCAGGAGTCCCTTGACAAGTTCCAAACTTCCTTCCAAGAGCTATGAATATGCCACCTTTGTGCTATGGGACCCGTTGTGTAGTTTCATGACCAGGTTGATAATCAATTGGGAGTCCCCTTGAATGATTAACAGGGTCCATCTTTTCTCCATAAACATTTCCATCCCCTTCAGCAAAACTTCATCTTCGCTGTGTTTTTTTTTCCAACCAAGAAAACAATACCTGAAACCTATCATATTGGCTTTGCAATCCCAAATGATGTAGCTATAGCCTGCTAGTCCTGGGTTCCCTCTCAAAGCCCCATCGAAGTATCGTTTGAAGAAACCCTCTAGAGGAGGAAACCATTTTTCCACATTTCGAGGACTCCTAGCTCATTTCATTATGTTAACATATTCATCCACAAGGCCATATAGTCCCCAAGCTTGCATAATGGGTGCCTCTCTCTCTGTCGTTTCCTAGTCCGCGTTGTCCCATACCTCTGAGCGAACAATCTCTTTCATTTTACACATGATTTGGTCCCAAACTTTGCTCTCAAGATGGGATTTCACCTAGAATGTCCTTGAGTTCCTCTCCCTCCAAACATCCCAAAGAATAAAATGGGGGAGAATTTCCCATAATCGATTGAGGATTTGATTTTGAAAGGGTTTGTTAGACCATTACAATATTCAGCTAGTCAGGTTTTGCCTTAGTCGATCAGAATGACAGAATATCTCTACCCCATAATCCTAGATGTAAGATGTAAATTTCTAGGTGTCAAAGACATACTCTATGGTATCATCCAAAATCTCGCAAAGGAAACACTAGTACGAGCCAGCCATCCCTCTTTTTTTCAAGTTTTCACTTGGTAGAATTATCTTTTCTAACACTATCCAGGAGAAGATAGTTATCTTAGGACAAATCTTTGTTTTCCATAGTTTTCACCATTTTTGGTCTTTCAGGTTCTTGTCCGCCCCTGTCATGATATCGTAAGCTTCCTTCATTGTAAAGGAACCCTTCTAGGTATATCCCTGGCAGAGTTTATCATCACCCTCATGCCATCTTCTATGCCTCTTGTCAGGGGCTTCTTCCAGTCGGTCCACTTCCTCTCCTAGGCAAAACATTCCCATGAGTCCCTTGATTCCCACACTCAGAGCGGATGATTAGCCTCTTGATTACCCCATATAGCCCTAACATTGATAATACCTTAGGACATATATTCCTCCTGAATGTGTTGAAACTCTCTTCCTTGACCCAACGGAGGAATTTGCTGCCAAGATTCCTCCCAAATCTTGGTTGTTTGGCCATTCCTTACCTCCCAGAAACTATGGTCCTGGACAAGCGTTTTCCCTCCTGCCAAGCCGTACGCCAAATGTGGGACCCGTGGATGCCTTCGAACAATATTATGAGGTATTGTTTGTCCCAGCCTGCTACATAGTTAGAGTGCAATAATTTATCCCAAGGCTCCTAAGAATGGGAGATCCATCTCCACCATAGATTTGCACCACTTACCAAATTATGGCTTTTGGGGTCTCTAAGCCCAAGACTGCCCTAGATTTTTGGAGAAGAATTTGTTTCCCATTTTACTAGAGCCAACTTTCAGTTTTCCTAGGCTCCGTTCCACAAACATTTCCATTTTACTTCCTAACATCCTTCAGGATGGATTTAGGGGCCATCATCGTAGAGAAGAGGTATGTTGGCATCTCCTGTAGGATAGACTTTACAAGGACAAGACGACCTACCAAATTTAGAGGTCTCAGGGTCCAATTCATTAGACGTTTTTTCATATTGGCCAGAAGATCTATCTAGTAACTCTTCTTAGCCATTGAAGTTATTAGAAGGGTCCCTAGATATTTGGATGGAAGGGAGCTCTCCTTAAACCCCAGCATCCGACAAATGTTCCTTCTAGTAATCCTAGGTGTGTTAAAAAAGAAGACTTGGTATTTCTACTCATTGATCTTTAAGCCCGACGATCTACCAAATTCATCCATACATTATTTTAAATTCCCAACTTCTTGGACCGAGGGATGTCCCATCAACATGGTGTCATCAACAAACTATTGATGTGTTTGTTTACCTGCCCGAGGGTTTAGGCTCATCCCTCTGATTCCATTATTATGCCTTAAATCTGCAATTGATCTTCCTAAACACTCCTCCATGAGAATGAACAAAAATGAGGACAAGAGATCACCTTGTCTTAGGCCTCTCATGGCTTTAATGATCCTAGAAGGCACACCATTCAGAAGAATGGAGAAAAAAGAAGAGGAAACCAAATTCATAATCCATTCAATCCACTACAAACTAAATCCAAAGGCTTCCAGCATTTTGCTGATGAACTGCCAATTTAGTTTGTCATAGGCCTTAGCAATATCCAATTTCCCCATCATACCGGGAAGGTTCCTAACTTTGGTGGAGTGCAACATCTCGTGAACCAGGATAATTCCATCTATTATCTACCTACATTCAACAAAGCCTGACTGCTCAAGGGAGATTAGACCCAAAAAGAGAGGTTTCAGGTGGTTCTCTATTACCTTTGTTATAATTTTGCATATGACATTGCGAATGTAATGTCCCCAACCCTCTGACCGGCGAAGAGGATGCTACCACACCATCAAAAACCTCCAGGAAACTAGCCTCGTGAACAAGAACATGCATATAATGTTGATATAGAATGCTTAAAACATAAAACATGCTAAGATGCATAAAACATACAAGGATACATAGTTACTCAACATACAACGGAAGCACACATACATTCAAGCATCAACATGTTCATCTTTATTCATTAACAATAAATATAAATGCAGAGACAAAATGGTCAAGAATACTTATCTTGTAATAACTCGTCCCACAACCAGCTACGTCGCTGCAATGTTCAGTGAACCAGGTTGTGCTCGGTCCATATTTGCTCAAGTAAATGGAGCAAGAGGTTGTAAAGATCAGGCAGAATCTAAAAGCAACACATGACAGACAGAAAAGATATGCAGATAAGCATAGGGTGAACAGGGATTTTAGTGTCGAGGATCATGTTTACCTCGGAGTGAGGGGAAGGAAGAGTTCCTTGAAGCTTGGAAGTTGTGCCAAGTTGTCACCAAGATATTGTGGGCCATTTGAAGTGCTTGAAAGAATAGGGCCAGTTGCATATAGACTTGCATTGCTTGCTAGCACTAGAGCTCATAATTTTTTTCATGTTTCTTTGCTTAAGAGATATGTACATGATCCTAAACATGTGATAAATTGAGATGTGATTCAGGTGGAACCCGAGAGAGAGTTTTGAACCGAGCCAATGTGCATCCTCGACAAGAAGGTCACAATGCTCTGGAACTAGGCCATAGGTCAGGTAACTGTGTAATGGGAGCACTATGGACCTGAAGAGGCTACGTGGGAGCTGGAGGATGCCATGCGATTGGCACATCCATTTTTGTTCAATTCTACGGAACACTGAGGCGATACAAGTGTAGCATTTTGTTCAATTTTGTAAAGCACCGAGGACAGTGCTATTGAAGGGGGAGGAGAATGTAACACCCCGGTTTTGATCCTATTGCATTAAATGTACATGATGTATATATTGTAATGAATCATTGTGTGGAGCTAAAGGAAAAAGCCCCACCATCAATTTGGTTGTGTTATGTTGTGGTGAAGGGAATCGTTGCCGATGTTATATCATGGTATATGACACATATTAAGTTTTGTCATCATGTAAATATGCATTTCAATTAAATGAACCCAACCAGCTATGCTCACTGCAACCATAATGAAAAGGGCATGATTTTCCTAAGGATAGGGAGGGAGAATTATCAAACCTTGAGCCTATGGGGAAAATCCATGTGTCAACTATTAAACTCCTTTACTTGTCAACCACCTTGTTTGATTTTCTCACCTTCCCATGTCTTATCTAACTATCACCTTAAATGTTCTGTTGAGTAGTTGGGGAAGTTATTGTTGGGGAGTGGAGTGTGGCAGGATTGTCAGTCCTTGCCTACATGCACACTCCACCAGCAAATCGAACCTCATGTTGGGTAGAAGAATCAAAATATCCATTATTCCACTCTCACCATGACTGCAGGGGCACACTCCCACACTTTCCCACTTGCCATTCTCCATTGTCGATCATCCTCACGCAGAGGGACGTCCTGTTCCGGGGAGGAGGATTCTTTTCTGTTTGGTCTCATGCAGCTAGGAGGAGATCCATTTTGGTTGTCATTCACGTTCTCTACCAAGGGGTATCGGGTGTGTTTTTCCATCTGGATTTTAGGGTCTGTGTGTAAAATTTCCCTCATGCACAGGTTGGGAGTCCGTTGTCTTCCCCATTGCGGTCTATGTAAGTTTCCCTATGGCTTCATTGTTGAGAACAGGCTGTTGTTTCCACATATTTTTGTTGGTTGTGTTGTTTCTATGTGTTGGGCTGCTGTAGGTTGTTATGGAGTCCTTTTGGCCATGATAGGGCCAAGAACGACCCAGGATTTGTTTCCCCTATCCAAGCTATGATTACTGGTTGACTGCATGCATGTAGTGGTTGGTCTTCGAACTATGTTGGGAGTGGTAGATGAGGGCTTGGTTTGCTTGAAAAACCTGGTGGGTTTGTAAACCACACAGACAGAGCTAGAGGGTTGGATTTCTTTTCCACAGCCCCTGAATAGCACTGGAAGGGAGGTCAGGGCCTGAGGGACTGCGTAGCAGAGAAGGGACTAATTTCCTTGTGTTGTGTGTGTGGGGGTGTCCTACAAGTTAGACTAGTTTTGGTGTAGGTGTCCTTAGCTCTTCAATGAGCTCACCAGCTTAGCATTTAGCCTTTCCCAGCTCCCTAATGGCCTGATAAACCCAACTGTGTTGCCTTGGCTGATCCGCTGTTTTCCTAAGAAACCCAACTATGTTGGCTTGGCTGTTTTGTTATCCTTGGCTATGTGTAAGCCCACTAGTTCCTTATTCCTTGGGGAATCATGCTCGGCTCGGGGGTGGTAGTGTTGTTGAGAGATTAAGGAGCACACTGGCCTATGGTTGGGTGGAACGTTGTAGCGATGTAGCTAGTTGCGGGACAGTTCTTATAAGATAAGTATTCTTGACTAAATCTGTTTTGCAATCATATTTATTGTTAATGATTTATGATGATGGACATGTCGAATGCTTGTATGAACGTATGTTTGCTTCCGTTGTATGATAAATAATTCTATAGCTATGCATGTTCTAGTTCAAATAATTTTGTCTCAATTGTATGTTTTGCTTCTGTTGAGTATATGTACGTTTAAGCATTTGGGTTTTTATATGTATGTACATGTTCATGGGTATAGTTTCCTTCATGTTTAATGGTTTGGTAGCATCCTCTTCGTCGGTTGGAGGGTCGGGGACGTTACAACAAAGGATTATAGGCCTAAATTGGTATGGGGAGTCCACATCTTCACTTTTGGGGATCAGGGTGAGAAAGGTTGCATTGAGGTCCAACTGAATTCTCTTGTAAACCATAGAATCCCCCACTCTCCTCCACACATCCATCTTAACCATCTCCCAAAAACGATGGAAGAAGTTCATTGTGAAACCATCCAGGTTGGGGGCATTCTCTCTTGTGATCTGGAAGACCGCTTCCTCCACCTCATTGAGAGTTATTGATTTCGTCAAAACCTCATTCTTCTCATTAGTAACCAGGGGAGGGATGAGTCATGTTATTTTCTCAATATATTCATGTCTATTCTGCCTTGCATCACTCATAATATCCAAGAAGTGTTGATTCAGAGTGTTTTTTATTTCGTCTCTGGTCTCCACCCATTCTCCCCTTGCATTCTTGAGCGCAAAAATATTATTTTGAATTCTATTCTAGATAACCAAGTGGTGAAAAAAATTTGTGTTTCTCTCTCCTTCCTTCAACCATCGATTCTGAGATTTCTGACACCATAGAATTTCTTCTTGTTTTTCTCATTCCTCTATCTTAGAGCAAAGGCTAAGTTCCTCCATTTTTAATTCCATGGAATATCCTTCATTTTCCCTAATGGATTAGATCTCCTGAAGGAGGCTTTCCAGAAATTTTTTTGTCTGAGAAGATATTACCAAATCCTTCATTATTCCACTTTTAGGTCCTTCAATTTCTGTTGGAATTTGTACATACTTGGTTCCTCTCCTTCTCTCAACTCTTCCCACCATAGCTTGATTTTTTTCATCAAAATCTGAGTGCTCTATCCAAAACTGTTCAAACCTGAAAGGTTTTTTAAATTGGGAACCCATACCACTCCACATTAGTTCAACTGGCCAATGGTTTGAAACCATACTAGGAAGTGTTACACAATTGATATCACTCCCCAGTTCTATGATGGATTCTGTAACCACAAAGCAGTCTAGTATGGATGCAATGTGTCTATACTCCATTCTCTTATTGTTCCAAATGAACCAACCTTCCCTAGGAATGATGTCCACAAGGCCCAGTTCCTCAATGGTTTCTATGAAGGTTTCACATTCCTCCTCCATCCTACGCATTCCCCTGTTGTCTTCCTCCAAAGAGGTGATGAGATTGAAATCTCCTCCTACCACCCAATGGATATTAGCCATTCCTTCCCTAAGTATTTTGAGGGATTGGAGGAAGTCCCTCATTTTCCCTGCATTATGAGGTCCATAGACATTCGTAACTCCCCCTGGAATTGGAAAACCTTCCACCTTGAACTCAGCCGATATATAGTACCGAGTCCCTTGGAATCCTTCCAAACTCACTCGAGTAGGTCCTAAAGTATTACTAAGCCTCTAGAATACCCTCTTGCATACAAACCCATCGATTCACTTCTCATCCAGATTTTCTTACTTAGGTCTTGGATTTGAGTCGTCAAACACTTTGTCTCCTGCAGAAATACTATGGCCAGCTTTTTCTTCTTGATGTTTTTATTTAGTATCTTAATTTTCTGAGAGTTATTTAAGCCCCTGATATTCCATGACAAGATCTTCATTGGGGAAACTCACAGACCTAACAAAGCTTTAATGGTAGGGTGTTTAGCTTACTCTACCAACCGCTTGCCTACTTCTATAGCCCTTTGTTTATTTGTCTTCCTTCTTGTCTTCTTAGATGGTTCCCCAAATTTCCGTTGTGTTTCCTTATGAGATCCAGAACTGATCCCAAGTTGGTTCAACAAAAAAGCCTTGATGATTTATTCTTTTAATAAGATTACTTGTTCCTGCAAGACATAACCTTTCCCTTTATCTGCATAGGCCTGTTCAATTCCTTCTGGATCTATATCGCCTATGTCCATATCCTAGGCCTCATCCCCTGAGTTAGATATAGCCCCCTCTCACCCCTTAGCTTCCCCTGCTTCCTCTTTATCAAAAAAGCATAATCGAGTTTCCTCGCTTGGGATACCGTACCCTGATTTTCCATCAGAAAATATTCTAGGTTTTCCTCCTTATGATCTTCCAGAGCCTCAAACTTGTTTGAGATCGCTACCTTCTTATGTACCTCCTAGTTGTCTTTCTTTCAACTTCATCTTTTTCATGGCGAGACTCTTGTAACCCCTTGTTCCTGTTGCTCCTGATTTGTCTTTGGGTTGTTCATTGGACAATCCCTAAATAAATGGTTGTATTCATGACATCTTCAGCACCGAAAAGGTATATGCTCATAATCGAGGGTTTGCATCCAATCTTCATCCTCCTATGAAATTCGTATTGTTTCTGGTACCTCTTTGGATAGATTCATAAAAACATAGATCCTCGCATAGGTCATATAGCATTGGATCATTTTTTGTTATGACATCTTAATAAATTTTCTCAGATAATTCCCCAAATCCTCCAAAATTTCTGGATCCCAATACTCACTAGGAAGGGAATACAACATAATCCATAATGGGGTTATTCTCATATCTTCCTTCTCCGTACAGAAATTATCTTTCCAAGGTCTCAGGAAAAGGCCTATCGAATAATAGAAGTATGGGCCTCCATCGAAAACTTGATTCCTATCCTCCAAACTGATGAAACATATGGTAAAGAACCCTTTGGAACCCAGATGGAGATCGTAATGACCCTTAGGTTTCCAAGTCGAGTTGATCTACCCGAATAGGGCCTTTTTTGAGGGTTGCATACCCATGAACTTCCCTATCAATGCAAGATCTAACATATACTAGATCCACTCCCTAATCTTCGAGGATCATACTGTCATTGATGGAATCAGGGCTTCTTTTGGCATGCACTTCCATGGTTTCCTTATCATTGATCCCCTTGCTTGATTCTAGCCATGATCTATATCTATTGGGATATCCCCAATTTTCAAACCTTTCGAGTCAGGATTCATGGAGGCTTGCCCGCCTCCCCCCTTTCCCTCCACCATCTTTCGTCAGACCATCCTCCACTAGAAATCTCCACTAGGCCTTTGTCCTCTGTTTCCTTCCTAAGACAGTAGCCTATTCTAATAAATGAAGTTATCTAAGGTGGTGGTTGATAGTTAATTTATATTTCATTAAATAAAGCTATATGGATTGAATGTTAGTGACAAAGCCTCATTAATATTCCACTAAATGAAGCTAGAATTTAGCTAAGGTGGTAGTTGATAGTTAATCTATATTCCATTAAATGAAGCTTATGGTAATGGTGATAGTTGATTCATTTTGATTCTTGATGGGAGGAAATCATAGATAATCATTCCATATATGTTGGGCAAAAACCATAGATAATCATTATGTAGATTCATTGTATCTAGACCTTCACTACCACTACTTATTCCCATCATGTCTTCTTTGAACTCTTGTAATTCCAACCCCAACTTCATTTCTTACTTTCGGGTCGTTGTTGCTTTTGTTCTATTTCAAGTGGTAAGCACCAATCCAAGTTTCTTGAAACTGCTTGATGGTTTCTTCCATGTTTTATAGCTTATCCTGCCCACTTGGTTTGGATTTTTAACCTTTGATGTTGAAAGCATGGTGGGATCGACCTCTCGATATTTTTTATTGAAATTGGAAGTGTCCTCATAGCATATGAACAACATGAGTTCATTGAAGGTCAACAACCTAGAGATAGAGAGGCTCGAGAAGGAGATCAGGAAGGAGTTTGAGACTAAGAACAACACCAACAATTAGCATGTACTTCATGACCTAGCATAGACCAAGATTCATTGATGATGGATACAAAGAACGAGATGGATGAGGATAACCTTTACAATAGGAAAAAAAAGAGAAGGACCAAGGATAGGACAAAGGGGAGGAGGAACATAAAGGAGAAGAAAGGGAGAAAGATGAGGACCAAGAAATGGAGGATCCGCCAAAGGAGCCAAGTCAAACTTCAATTCTCACAATTCTATTCATGGCACCACCACAAGGAGAGTATCCCATTGCATATACAATACATTTGGATCCCCGAGTGGTAATATAAGTAATTGCACCACTGATGCATGACAAGGAGCATGGATTTTGAATTATGAAATCCCACTAGATAAACTTTAAAATTGTCGAATAGATCACTACTTCCGTACAATAAAAAGTAGAGATGCAACTCTAAGAATGTGTGGTGCAATGGAGCAGAACTACAATGAATCCTAGAGTCAACCATTGGGGTTAGAGATCCACGGACAACCCTTAGCTCATATGACCCAACAGTGCCACTCCACTACCAAGCATCCCATCCACCGGACATCTAATGCACTCCGCGATGGTACCATATCATCATGAAAGTGTTCAAAGGAAGTCTCATGGAGGGTTCAATAATGACTCAAAAATTCAATAAAAGTCCCTCGAGGAATTATAGAAGAAATTATTAGAATTGGAGGTTATTATGGGAAGGTCTTTGAAAACACTTAGATAGAAATTAAAGCATTGTGATGGGAACAAAAAAATGAGTGAGAAAGGAGACAAAATCAATGTGGTTGCAATAATCGAAGCATAAGTTACTTTGGACAACCCATCATCCTCCTGATCCCAATTTCTTGATTGTTATCAATTTTTCATTGTCCACCATGAATTGTAAATATGATATTATTAATATTTATAAATGTTGTTAAGTTTTAACTAAATTTTCAGTGTTATATTTATGCACATGGATGAATATGTGAATTTTAGTAGCATATAAAGCATTGTTTTATTACTATTCCTTATTCACATTTATGATGCAAGTACTGGAAAACTTCTTAATGTGAAACTAATTTCCAAACACCAAGCTACATTCAAGCAGACTTATGGAAGTTTTCAATGTATGGTTGAATAATGATTTTTAAGTCTTTAATGCGAAGCCTACTTCAACATAAGAACAACAATTGCCCAACTTAGTGATACTATTTTGGTTCTTTATAAACCTCCATTTATAGTGTGTTCAAGCCAAACTACCTAACAACCAGCTATTGTAATAATCTATGGAGCATTTAGACTGAAGGTTCAATCTCAACCTATCATTAGAAAAGGATTGGGGACAAATTTGTAATCTTCAACAATGTTGCTAATATCTCACACACATTTGATCCAAGTCTCCAGCCAAACTCAAAGAGGTGAAAAATTCACACTCGAATTTCATTAGGGACTTTACAGTGGTATCAGAGCTATGTATCCCGCCAAGGGAAAAATCGATGAAAATTTATTTCATATTGTACATACATGGGTCAAAAAAGATGAAGACAACTTAGGAACACTTAAAAAAGATGTTACAAGTTTCTTAGGAATATCAAAAGAATCTAACAACATTGTTAGAGCACCCTGAATGGTTGGAGCCTTACTTATTGGTGGGGAAGAAAGAGGAGGGGTTCAAATATAAAAGGATTGGTGATAAGGATACCTCATCTCATTACGGATGCTTGGCAAAAACCTAGGATGAATTCTTGGAAGTGAACGCATCTACTCAGGTTGAGGATGTGTGCAATGAAGTTGACAAAACCATAGTCATCCTTCCATCATTAGAACTATCTTATGAGGATGATGACACTGATGCTTATGATGGGTGCACTAATTGTACTTACGATGATTTTGATGGGCTTGGTGTAGAGTTTGGTTTTCCATGTTCTTCATCATCCACAATAAGGACCCAGACTTCGATGGAAACCAGAACACATGAGTATGTTAGTGATGCGTGTTTTGAGGGAGGAGCGTCTCGTGACATTTCCACCCAAGAAGCATTCAGAGTTGCAGAGGTTTAAGGAAAGATTTGACATGGAGGGTTGTGACCAAATGCTTGTTTTTCATTTTGAGGATCCTGAGATTCCTATGTGGAATAGAGGCTTAGCTATGAAGGAGGTATTTGATCACATCCTGTGGGGGTATATGCATCAATGGATTGCGTGGAAAAATATATGACCGATATGGAGACACATTGGGATACATGCTCATTTGACTTTAGTGGAGTATTGACTACAGTGATGCATACATGATACCTGATGTCACATGATGTTATAGTTTCATGAAATCGTATACAAGAGGGTACTCATACATTTGTTGTGTACATTGGAGCTTTGGTTTTTTTCCTCTAGGGAGACCTAGTGACAGAGTCATTGAGCATACCATTGACTTGAGGTTGCCTAGGATTGAGGAGTGGATGGATGAGCCTCATATATTAGTATATCCCTTGATGAATGAGTTTCAATGGGGATATCAACAAACTAGGGATAGAGGGATGAACTCTTGGTCACACCATTGGGACTGACCAATGCACCTGACATTATCTAGTTTTGGTCACCATTATGGAGGATTTTGTTGTCCTTCTTTGATGCTTCCATTATATGCAACATGTCTTGGGAAGATCACTTAAGATGGTTGGGTGAGTCATGGGGTGGTATGGAAACGACCAAGATTTATCATTTGGACTATCTAGTCAATGTGCAAGGTGCACAAGATGAGATTCAGGATGTGTTAGATCGATGCACATATATTGCAGCTAACAGAGTAGGGGACGACATTGTATGCTACAGAGCTCATAGATGTTTATCCCCTAAGTCCTCACTTCTGGATAAGATCATGAGGGTTATCAACATGGTACAATAACAATGAGTAGGATTTGGGTTTGATGGACTCCCTATTTGGTGGTAGGACCCAGCCATTCATCTGCACAATGGATTGTTTCAGATTGTACAAGTGATCACCAGAGCTATGATGATGATCGATAAACTATATTCTGATGTTAGTGCAGGAGAGGTTGAGACTTCCTCTTTATGGCAGCGCAAGATTTATTTCCTTGTGTTCAAAATTAAGACTAATAGTGGGGTTGTTATATTTGAGATGGCAAAGCTTGGGTGCATGGAGGAGTGGTGTTTTGAGGGGTTTATGCAGCTTATGATTGCTTTGATCATTAGGGGCATTCATATGGATTGATATGTTAGCACTAAACAAACTAGCGCTATATGTAGAGGGTGTTGCACATCCTACAGTTTAATGCAGGAACCGGGTGACTTAACCATTTCGAACGTTATGCCTAGTGAGCAGAGTAGGTCAGGGCTGACTCATTCAGTAACATTGATGCATCCTTCGACCATTTCTAGGGAGTAATGGGGAAGCACTTGAAGCCAACTCACAGCTTGTCTATGGTGAGAGGTCTAATGAATGACGGCCTGTAAAGGTCAATTCTGGGAAAAATCGTCGATTGGTTAGACAAATCTGATTTCAGCTTACTTATGTTGGAGACATTTACCATCATACACACTCTTTTGGTCAAATTGGCCTAGTTAAACCACTATCCTAAGTTTAATTTCCATCATCCCAGTCACACCCACGCCTACCTACAGTCAAGGAGGCTAACTTATCCTTCTCCTACAGTCAAGGAGGTTAACTGGAGCACTCCAGGAGTGATCTATGTGACATTAATGCACCTAATTGCTAACTGGTGGTTCAACTAGTCAGTTACAGTCAGTTAAGGCACCTCCAATCATTAAATATATTATTTAATGGTTATTTATTATTATTTAATGATCTGGAGTCAACAAGGTGCCTCCACCAACTTCTGATGGTCAGTTCAGCTTTAGTTAACCTCATCGGGGTTCATTGGAGTCATGGAGCACTAGCACTTGATGATTGGATTGCTATGACATGTGTTTGATCTCCTTCAGTTGAGATTCAGTCATTTATTGCACTTCGACTTCAGTTAGGGTTTGGTGAGTCAATTAGGGTTTTGTTCAAGTGGTTAACTGAGTGAGATTGAATGGTTGTCAGTCAGTTAAGCTAGAATCACTCACTGAATTTGAATTGTCTCCTTAGGTATTCGAATTCTTCATGGATTTAAGCCATTGGTTAGCATTGGAATTGTAACCCTTTATTGTTTATTAAATATATAGAGAGGAAAACATTTCTGGTTCCGATTATTTCCAATTCATGAGTATTTGTTAATTATTCTTTCATGAGATTGATTCTTAGTTCCTAGATCATGTGCAACAATTAATAACTTAGACACAGCATTGCATCTTCAATGTTGGTCAATGGTCAGCAATGAACCCCACATGGTTTATGGCCGCATGCCCACGGAGGACAACATTGGAATTCGATGATTTTGTTAATAAATTTCATTTTTTTGTTTTTTAAATTGATGGTCAACCTCTGAAATACCTCCACGACATTTATATTATGTAAATTTAAACGTTTAAGCTACATGTAGACCCACATATGGTTCCTCGGCCGAAAGACGCAATAAAACAAAGAGGAATTGGTCTCAATAATTGTAAGCATATGTAGAGCATCAAATGGTCTAGAGTTTAGCCTACTCCGAAATTTGGTTGTCTTTCATTCAAAGAAAAGGAAAAAATAATATTTATCAGAGTGGTACTATTTTTCTCCGCAAAAAATATTTTATATGTAGCAAAGTAATGCAGCCATCACAACATTTATTACTCTGCTGCATATTGAATATTGTTTGTTGTTCTCCTATCCTACTGGGTAGGCCCTTCTCTTTTTATAGGACTTTTGGTAAAATTCCCTTGACCATTATCCTAAAAGACAAAACGGTATGACCCCACTTTCAGAATTCTCTGTCATCGAAAGAAAAGGAAACAAAATTGTCAGATGCAGCGTTCTCGTTGGTGGGCCTTGGCCCTTCTCCTTTTGACCAGACTTTTGGTGGAATTCCATCCGCCATTATCAATACAAATGATACTATATAACCTGCGTTCACACAACGGTTACAATCCCTGGAGGCTGGGCGTATCCCAGATACGACAGCAAAGAGTAGTGCAGTATGATGGTGAAATGATCACACCCGACTAACGTCATATTCATGGCCTAAGTCTGGTTGTCGTTCAGTCATATTTTCAATGAAATAACGTCTGCCAGTGGGCCATTGCCATGGAATTTACTAGAGCACCCGTGATCCACACGAAACGCAGTTGTGGAGTCTACGAATGAGAAATGTTTTTTTAGGTTAGGGAAATCGGTAACTCGTCGGGATTACCTGGGCGAGGCCCAGGTTCATTTGAGGATCCATTTTTGTTCAGGCATAGGATTTTGGGCACCAAGGCTCAAACAAAAGAACGTGGAAACGAGCCAAAATCTATCTAGAGTCCGCGGAACTGAAATATTATGAAATCACATTAATTCTTACAGCTAAAGGAACAACAAAATCTTCACTGAATTTTTAATGACAATGGTAGTGGTTGATTCCTTTTTATTCTTGCTGGGAGGAAATCAAAGATAATCATTCCATAGATGTTTGGCGGAAATCATAGATAACCATTATGTAGATTCGTTGTATCTATACCTTCACTACCACCTTCTTCCCACCATGCAGCGTTCAAAATCGAACCCTTTCTAGCCCTTCAAAAGACTCTTCTGAGAACTATAAAGTTAAAATTGTCCTTAAAATAAATTAAAACTTGAATTTTACTTTTCTAATTAAGGAGGACATAATTTATATCAACATTTCAAAAGAAGGGCAACATTTGAAATTACCCATCCATATAAATTTCTCATGATGTTGAAATTTCTATTCTATAAAATTCAACTCATCATTCAAAATATTGGAAATATGATCAATTATAATGAGTCACTCCTTAGGTGTGAAAGATGACCAATAATTCATTGATGACTACAAGGCACTAGCCATCTAGATGTGACTCTGACTCGCGAGTCACTTGGGGTTGCAATCTAAAGTGTGACAATGTGTCAACAATTATGACTATAATAAAAAAGAACAACTACTAGGCCCGAAACAAGCTCAAAACTTTGTGCCTACTACCTATGTGAACCTCGCTACCAATGTCCACTTGTTTTCGTCAAAATGAAATTCAAAAGGCCGGTTTGATGATTCCTCCTCTACAAGACTTCATTTCTTTCATGAATATCATGGACTCACGACAACTATAAACAACACTCGATGTCAGGAAAATACAAATACTGACATCGATTTATGCATTGCTATAGAGAGGTGTCATTGGGCACACAATATGGAGAAACAATGGTTATTAATAAAATTTAAAAAAAACAATTGTTGGCTTAAGAATAGTCTTCAATTTGATGGGTGGCATGATCATGATGCAATCTCCCTCCGTCCTTCCAAATATTTGTGGTTTCTCACAATATTTGTCCTTGGCACCACCAAAATACATATAAATATTACTTCTCTTCACATCCTGTTCCCTTTAAATCCTCATCTCATAGTCATAACTAAGGATTATTATGCATTCACATCCTCACCTTATAATACAAATTGGGTCAAGGCGCAAAGACAACCATAAAATATTAAATGTGTCAAGATGTAAATAGTAGGAGACAACTATAAGTAAGTCTTATATTAAAATTACCATATAAGTCTTTAAGTAACACTATCAACTGAGATTTGACATGTTCGATTGTTGTGATCTTCTTATCACTCCTCACCGATGTGATTGCAAGGAATTCTTTGAAGGTGAATTCCATAATTTTAGGTCATCTTCCTCATTATCATCCCTTTTGGTAAGACAATAAAAAGGGCACTTGCATGCATCAATGTGGAAAACGGTTTCGACATAGAGGTATACACAGTAATTATTTTCATTAAATAACTTAGATTCCTACCAGTGACTGTCGATTCACTGAATCGTGGACTAGTACAAAACACAACAAATTTTAGAGCCCCAAGCCCTTTATTACTCACACCTAGGACTTTCTCAAATCTAGCCATTAATAAACTTATTTTGGCATTTTGGTTCAAGTTAAAAGGTGGATTGTTGAGACTCAGACATGCACTGAGTTGAAAGGATTCAATTGACTTAGGCTTGATTCCATTGCCCCTCCATCCCATACATGTATGCTCTCACGACAAGTGTTGAAAAAAAAAATTGATGCCTTGACCCTGGTTATGCTAGCTTTGCTAACTTGCTTGGTATGTAGGAAATTTTATTTTAATGTTTTCCGAGTTGTGTATTATTTTTTCTTAGGTGCCCAATCCTTATCATTATTATATCTCTCAAGCTTGGATTGCACGTGGAGCCCCAATATGGTTATGACATAGTCTAAGTTGTTTTTTTGTATAATGAAGTGTGCTCCAACTTGAAAAAATACAATAGAATAGTTGTTATGTTACTCTATTGTAAAATTAGTGATACACATATGACAACTTAATGTGTTAAAAACAAGGTTTATTGAAAATATATTATTTTTTCATGTAAATAGTAAGGGGTGCTCAATTGTTAAAATTTGTAAAAATTTGAAAGAATAATATTTTTTTTGCATTTTTGTTGCTAAAAGGGTTTAGTTAGTTTATGCTTTTAAATTAAAGTACAATTATTTATATTTCCCTTCATCTTTGAAGGGCTCCAAGAATAAATGGCCTTCACAATTAAAATTAAGACACACCCTTCAAATTTGATCACTGCCACCGTGGCTTATTTGAACTCTTGTAGTTCCAACCCTAACTTCATTTCATCCTTTTGGGCAACTGTTTCTTTTGTTCTATTTCAAGCGGCAAGTGTTAGTCCAAGTTTCTTGAAACTGCTTGATGGTTTCTTCCATGTTTTATAGCTTAACTTTCCCACTTGGTTTGGATTTGCAATCTTTGATGTTGAAACCAGGGTGGGTTTGACCTCTCGATATTTTTTGTTGAAATTGGAAGTGTGCTCATCACGTATGAACAACAAGGGAATGTTGAATCTCAACAACCCAAAGATAGCGATTCTCAAGGAGTAGATCAGGAAGGAGTATGAGACGAAGAACAACACCAATAATTATCATGTACTTCACCTCCTAGCACAAACCAAGAGTCACATATGATGGATACAAACAATGACATGGATGAGCATAACCTTGACAATAGGAAAGATGAAGAGAAGGACCAAGGGTATGAAAAAGGCGAGGAGGAACGCGAAGGAGAAGAAAGGGAGAAAGATGAGGACCTGAAAATGGATGATGCTCCAAAGGAGCCAACTCAAACTTCAATTCTCACATTTCTAGTCATGGGACCACTACCAGGAGAGAGTCCCATTTCATCTATAGTACCTTTGGATCCCCAAGCAGTAATACAAGTAATTCCACAACTGATGCAAGACAAAGAGCATGAGTTCTAAATTATGTAGGCCCACTAGTTGAACTTTAACATTGTTGAATAGATCACTACTGACATACAATAAAAAGTAGAGACACAACTCTTAGAATGTGTGGTACAATGGAGAAGGACTACAGTAAATCATGTTGTCAACCATTAGGGTTATAGATTCATGAAAAACCCTTGGCTCATATGACCCGACAATTCCACTTAATTACCAAGCATACCATTCATTGGACATCTAATGTAGTCGACAATCGTACCATATCATAATGAAAGTGTTCAAAAGAAGTATCATAGAGGGTTGAATAATGACTCAAAAATATGATAAAAGTCCCTCGGGGAGTTATAGAAGAAATTATTAGAATTGGGGGTAAATAAGGGAAGGTCTTTGAAAATGCTCAGAGAGAAATTAAAGCGTTGTGATGGGAGCAAAAAATTGAGCAAGAAAGGAGACAAAATTGATGTGTTTGCAACAATCAAAGCATAAGTCACTATGGATAACCCATCATCCTCCTAATCTCAATTTCTCAATTGTTATCAATTTTCATTGTCTACCATGAATTGGCACTAATGATATCATGATGAGGCGACAGGTTGGCACGAGCTTATTGTCACTAGACTCTACTGCATATGGAAAAAAAATCTGATGTTCATTCGTCGGATTATCAAGATAACGTCAAGAGTTAAACGATGAAAAAGGGCCTCCAACAATCGTCGGTGTAATTTAATCAACTATCCGACACCTGATTTTGTGTTGGATATCCAACATCAGGAACATTGAACAACCAACACATGTGGGAACTCAATTACGTAGTGTTTTTCGGACATTTTTTCGTTAACCATTGGATATACCATCCGTCGGCTACTCGATGTGTGTTCGTCGGATAACCAATGCAATAAATTTATCGACATGTCAACTTTTCGATGGTATCTGATGTCGTTCTGTTGGTTAGTCGATGCAATACCTTCATCAAATCGTCGACTACTCAATGGGATTTTGTCGGCCACTAGATGCATGCGATTTTTCAAATTGTTTGCTAGCTGACATAAACACATCTAGTAGTCAATGAGATTGCGTTGGATACCTGTCAGCTAACATGTACAAATTCATTGGGTGCTCGATGACTTTGCGTTAGGTATCCAATGTTGTTCCTTTTTTTATTGTCTCTTATCTTATGAGTTTTAGTTATTGATTGTGAATGAACCAACATATTAACATCGAATATCTGATGAACAACATTAGAAATAAAATGACCTTCCCATAAACTCTCCAATGGTGGTGTTGTGGTTTCGACGCTGAGAACTGTCAGATGTCCAATGGATAACTATCCTGAAATAAAATAAAATAAAATAAAATTGGAAGCTTCGTGCAAAAGCACCATGTTCATTAGTAAGGAACACCATGTGTGGCATGGAATTTATGTTTCATCCCTTTAAACCTATTGGGATTGACTCCCACTTTGCAATAAATGGGAAAGGTATTGACTGCCATTCCTGTTAAGAGTGCATGTGTAATGTGTGAAGTTCGCAAAATGAAGAAAAAATAAGTGGACAAATTCTAGGTGTGTGTCTGAGAGAATAGGAAACGATAGGCCATTTTGGAAACAAAGGGATCACTTTGAATCATAAAAGATCCAAATCACTAAATGGGCCATCCCTTATCTCAAACTTACATATATTTGTAAAACATGATAGAACACATTGCATCCCAATGTTGCTATCACCAACAAAAGCAACCTTAAGCATCTCCAAACACTTTCCATAAGTACCAATCAACTGAAAGGCCTTATTTGTAAGCATACCACTCAAAGACAAACATCGCAAACTTTTACAATAATGAATAATAGCTTCAAACCCTTCATACATGAGTTTCTTTTTCACATGAATATTTTTTGGGAATCCATCAAACCTAAGCATAACCAAGTGACAAGTGAGAATTTTTGTTTCTTACAATAGTGACCAACATTGCATTTGTTGTTCTATAAAAGAAATGATGGTATAGAGGTGATTTTAGGACAACACCTTGAAGTAGTAATAAGGCCTTCCTCAGTCACAATGGCTTGATAATTAGGTTAGCTGGGAAAACATGATGTTCCTACAAATGGTTTCAAGTTGATGCAACCATTTCAATCCATTTATCTTCAGTTTATTCCAATACATGCAATTGCTAACAATTATAAGTCTAATGTGTAGCCAAGATAAAACTAGAATTTGAGATACAACTAGTGAACTTCCAAATAGCCTCATGGGATATCTTGAGTGGTTGAGTATTTTAAGATTCATGTACGAGGTATTGGGGTCAATCATTGTGCTCGCTACCTTTGTTACATTGCAAAGTTTTATTTGGAAAGTGAACCTCAAGAATGTTATACATAATTCCATAAATGAAATGACTAAATATGTGTGTGTGGGGAAGATAAAGAAAGTGAGAGAGCACCCAACATTAGGTATCTATACCGTTTAACTCTATTAATTTTAAAGCATAAAATAATATTGCATTATTACAAACAAAATTGTTAATGCATCATTAGAAAAATGAACATTTCAACAATAGGTTGTGCAAAGTCAAGACATCAACTATAACTATTGTAGTTTTTTACAATGGCTAAGGAGCTTAATAAGTTCTACTCTTTGAATTGTTGCGTAAACCAATTTTAGAGAAGTCAAATTTGAAAAAAAATAAGTAGACTAAGGGAAGATAACTAGGTGGGACCTCCAAAAAACCAAATAAGCTTTGAAGTCATTGGCAATCACCAAAGGCAAGGGACTTGAGCTTAGAATATTATTCAAAGCATGGCTCTTATAGGTGTGCGCCTATACCCAAATCCTCTAGCTATGGGACTTGAATCAAAAGTTGGATTATCTCTAGTGGCACTAAATGATTCAATTTAAACTCTAGGGGGTAGTACAATCATGGTAATATTATCTCAAGAGATCCAAAGTTCACCTTGTTATCCAAACCTGCAAATTTTAACGAAACAAATGATATACATGAATTTGGAAAATGACGTAGTCAATGGATACCATAATTTTGAGCACCATTCTTTTGCAATTTGGAATTGTAATATGCTTGAATAGGTCAAAGAGAACACATAATTATCTATCAAAGGTAAGGGACAAGCACATCATATTTTAGATCAAATTTTTTTAGCAACTTGTAAACTTTTTACTTTTAAAGTTACCACTACCAGTTGCAGGTACTAGTCGTTCATTACTTACACAAAATTTAACTTTACACATGTTGCTAAGACATGATCATATGTCAAGAATGAGTAATATCTTGATTCATAGAAAAGTAAGAAAGAATAGATCATGACAAATCATTATTCAAATAGTGAGGTGAGCTAAAAGGAAGTAGTAACAATAGACTGAAATAGAGTGGAAATAAATGAGATGCAAATTTATTAAGTGTGTAGATAAAAAAATGGACACAGGAAGATTTGAATGGCCTAGTATTCAAGACAATATTTGGAAAAAAATTATAATTATCAAATAGACTCAATCTCCAATTAATTTTCATCTCTTTCAACATTAACACTCTGAAGAGGTCCCTGTGTTAAAGTTGAAACATATAGTAACAACAAAATGTAAATGACAGTAGCAATAGTATGGCTATTTACACAAAATTATAAGAGCAATAATAGATTTCTCTAACAATACAAAAGAACAATTCTAATTACTTAACAAATCAAATGACAAAATTACTTTGTTGTATAGTATAGTCCACCTTCATAACTAACACTCCAATGCATAGATGATTTTAAGGGTGATTTATAGCCCATGGGTGAATTTGAAGCAGTGACCAAAAAAAGGTGGGCCAATTTTTTAATATTAAAATGGTTTTTTATTTATTTAATAAATTAGCCCATTTTTTATTTTACATATAATTGCCCCAAATTAAATAGCCTAACCGTGAAACTATGAAAATTCATAAAATGGAAATTATCCCACTCAATTATGGGGAAAATCTTGACATTCACCTGGATTTGTTCGGTAATGGAGGTCAAATCACCAGAATTTTCCAGTTTTGGAGGAGAAACGAAAATGGTTCAACCAGATTTATGGATGATAGGTTAAAAATTTGGTATTTCGCCCCTGATTTATGGATCTTTGTTTAAACTAGACCTAGTTCATCCCCGAATTGGGTTTGTGGAGAAATTATGTTTCTATATTACCTTCCCATATTTTACCAAATCATCCTACATCTGTCGATTTGGTCCACATTTGAGAAAAACATGGAGATTTAGTCGTTTTTGTACTTGATTTGGTCCATATTTGAGAAAAATGTGGACACATATGGTCAATTAGGGATGTTTTTGTACCTATATAATGCCACAACAGTTGGGGCTCAACATCAAGCTTGATTTCATGCAAATTGTGTCTTTACAGTGGATTCGTGGATTTGTGGAAAGGAATTTCAAAGTGGCTGCTTCTTGAGTGGAAGATCTCTGCATTTGTTCAAGTTTCTTTCTATCTACAAACTTTTACATGTTAGTTTCTTCTTTAAATTATTTGTTGGTATGTACTGGGGCACCCTTAGGTGCACCCCTGCACTAACTAGGCTTCCTGAATCTTGATCTATATTCAATTTAAAAAAATAAATAAGGTACCGACTATCCCCCCTGAACTCTTATAGCTTATGAACTAGCCTACAAATATTACAGGTCTAGCTATCCATTTAGTGTTGTCATCGGTCAGGTTGGGATGACTTGCATGGGTCTCACCGATATACAACATGTTTTTTCAGTGCATATATATTATCTAATGTCTTTCTAATTTTCTATTTTCTATTTCGATATGTTTGTCTTCTATTGAGAGTACAGGGAGTCACTAGTTAATTTGATTGAATTTTATAACAGGGTTGCACTTTGATCTAGGATCTGGAATTGGTATGTTTCTAGGGTTCTAGTTTCAAATGAAGCTATAACATATACCCTTATTGTTTATTACATGTTCTTTTCAACGTCAATATGGTTTGATCCTTTTGATCATTTTAGCATAGGGAACTATAGCGGGACTGGTAGCTAGATTGTGTAATCGTGACCTCTATATATTCTAATTGGAATCTTATTTCTCTTCGTTTTCAATTGGATTAGTTGGTATGGGGGTTCCTTGTTTCCTATCTATACATTTGAAAAATCCCCCATAATGTGGGGCATCTAAGAACATAGGAAGTTCAAGTTTTGGAAATGTGTGGATACTAAGTAAAATAAGGGATAATATTTGTTATTAGATTTCCTATTTCAATTACACTATCGGTTGTGGATGGCTTGCCTATGTATGGAGGCTTTATTGGCAGACAATAATTTCTTATGGTTGTCAAGTATGTGTGTTTACAGTAAATACATCTTAGGAAGGAGAAGATAGATTGGCATGTGAACTTTATGGATGAAGTTATAGAGATCTTGTCACTAATATGTCACTTGCAATATTTTTGTCAAAAATTTAATCTTCTCAATGCTGACATTAGCAGATCATCGATTTACAAATCGTTTGATTCATAGTTATGCCTCTTTGGAGAAAAGAAAAGGAATTCTAGTTTGGAAATCCCATCATAGTGTAAGTGCACCTGGTTCTACCCATCACAAGGAATTGATTATGTGTCCAAATATCACAAGTTAGGTGTAGTTTCTATTATTGATGGTGAAGGACATTGTGTTAGACAGGTAGATACTATATGGGTAGGCTCATTTGTCCCTTTAATGAAAAAATTGGATTAACGATAACCTTTTTGTGTCATGTTGAGCTCATTCAAAAGTGGCAAATAAACCAGATGATAGTTGATAGATCTTGAACCTACATCTCCTCACCCTCCCTTTTTTGTTGCACCATTGGTTTCAGTGCAAATCTTGTACATGTTCTGCAATTTGTTATTTCATACTGCAGATTGTTGTCACAGTATAGGAAACTAAGCAGGTGGCTGACTGAATTTTTCTAATCCTATCTATTTGTGTATTGATTTCCATCCAAAATATTGATACAATACAATTCTAAATATATCTTGAATAGCAGAACCTCATCTTAGGAAGGGGAGGGTGGAATGACAATGTGAACTTCATGGATGAATTTACGAATATTTTGTAATTAGTATGTCATTTGTGATATCTCTCTCAATTTGTTTTTCCTCCGAATGTCAACATTAGCCCATCACTGGTTTAGAAGATTTTGATTGATATATATGCTGTTATGAAACAAATATTTGATATATAGCATAAAATACCATAGTGAACACCATCTAACCCTCTAAACAAAGTCCGTTGATATTTTTTCCCATGAACGGATATTTTGCACCTTTCTTGATCTATGCTGTGCAAAATTTCTATAATTCTTTCCTTCTCATTTAGTATAACTTTTTCCTGCTCTTTTATTTCATAAGTTCTTTCTCACCTCTCTCTGTGGATGCCTATATTTCCTTCTCATCATTATTTTCCAATGTGAACAAATTGATTTCTTGACATTTATGCCCTGATGAGCATTGTCTATTACAACCAAAGCTTAGTCCTTTTTTTTCTCTTATCCATTTCCTGTTGTGATAATTATGTAGGTTGAGCCATGGTTTCCCTCTTAGTCACAAACTAATCTCTAATTCCTTCATATTTCGAATGATAGACTTGTGTATAGCTCTATTCTTGATTCGAACATGTCAAGAAATTTGCATATCTTCCATAACACTAGATTAAAGACAACCTTTTTGTGTTATTATGGGCTCATTCAAAAGTGCTAAATCAACAAGCTCACAGTTTATAGGCTATAGTTCTTGAACCTACATCTCGTATCCTACCCTGGTCTGCTGCACCATTGTTCTCAGTGCAGATCTTGTGAAAATACATGTTCCACAATCTGTTATTTCATACTGTTGGTTTTTTTTCACAATCTAAGAAACAAAGCAAGCGACTGATGGAGTTTTTATTATCCTATCTATTTGTGTATTGATTTCCATTCAAAAGGTTGACACATCACAACTTTCAATGTCAAATTTGGATAGCTGAACCTGCCCTTGTATGCATGCAGATTAAGCATGACTAAAATGCAAAAGTGATTAGGTAGGTTGGAATCTAGGCACGTGTAACAAGTAAGGTTGTTATCAGGGATCATGGAACGCCTTAAAGCCATTTTTATTATCATTTGAAGACTCTGAATTTTAGTCCAAACTAAACGGTTGCATTTTAGAGAATGGTAGTGTCAAACTTTCAAATATTCTTTTTAAATATATGCTAAGTTTTGGCAGCATATTTCAGTAGATATAGATAAAATTAAATCAAAATACATTTTTTTCTGTTTTGGTTTTTGGAATTTGACGTCATTTGAAATTTTTTGTAAGCCATGTTTTTGGAGGAAATCATTACTCCAATATCGCAAAAAGATGACTTACGTTCCGAAAATCTATCTTGTCAAACGATGACCTTACTGGTTGAATTAGGTTTGTGCTCATTAGTGATTACATAATACCTTTGATTTATGCTCATTAGTAATTATATAATTCCTTTGATTTATTACTTCTGGAACTCTTAAGATGCTTCTAGGAAAAATATAGCTCAACCAACTATTCATGGTTAGAGAGTGGATGGATATTCTTAAATGTTTCTTGTGTTTTTATTAATCCTATGGCTTATGGAACGCAACAATATTTGGCATCTTTCTTATATGTGTTGTTAATTGTCTCAGCATTTGCAAGGCTCGAGTGTTTCTGTTGATTATCATTGGTGTTTCACACATGTAGTCAATGCACAGTCAATGTTGGCACAAAAACAACTTGGAACTGAGGATTTTCTTTTGTTAGCAGGTTCAAGCGGACTAAGAGGTAATTTAAACCTATTGATCTCTATCTAATTTTGTGTTGTTGTTTATACACCCTCTTTTCTAATATTTTGTGTAAAACAATAGGTAAACATAGGCCAATAGGAGTGTAATTTTGAGAAGCATTAGCCCTTCTATTCTAGAGAAAAATTTAATAGCTGTCAGGATGCCATCCCCAATATGGACGTTGTTATTGTAAGTTAGAAGGTTAACTGGTTTGAATAGTCACTCCTTTGCCATTATAATGCCATCCATTAATTGTGAATATCGTAAGTAGAGGCCAATAGGAGTGTAATTTTGAGATTCATTAGTCCTGCTATTCTTTGGAAAAACTTAACAGTTGTGAGGATGGTCAATGTTATTGTAATATAGAATATGTACTTTGAATTAGTCGTCCCTTTTCCATTATAATGCCATCCTTTTCTTGTTTGATATATTAGCAATGTTTAAGACCCACATCATTTTGTTCACTATGATATTCTTTCTTGCGGGCACATAGATTACAAGTGTGTTTAGCAATTTTGCATGTGGAAGATTGGCCAACTCTATTGAAGATTGTTTAGCAGCTTAAGGTAGGTTGTACTCCCATAGTTTCTTTTTTTCTGCGTGTGTTTATTGTGAATGCATTGAGTTGAAAATGATTTCATTTTATCATTTATGTTGTGTTGTATTAAGTATTTTGATCAAATATGTCGTACCTTAGGATTTGAAAACAAATTTCACATGCTATTATTGTAAGCATTCTTTCATTAAGAAAGTAACAAGGAAGAAAGAATGCATAGAAGATGTAGGTATGCATGCACTTTTTGTCCCAAAGGAACTTTAGCTAGGCAATTGGAGAAGGGGTCTACTGGTTGCAAGATGTTGGCTCATTGATTTTCTCTTCACTTAGAACCCAAATTGCCTATGTCACTTTATGTTTGAAATTTGAGCTTTATAGGAAACTTGTTTCCCTGTTTCCTGTTGTAAGAATTCATTCCTTTGAAGTTTGGATCACACTATGGAGGAACTTATTTATGGGAACCTAAATTATTGTGGATCAACTATATTTTGAACATGTTTAATTTAAACACTTAAAACACAATGTACTTGTACAAGATGTAAGAGCATGAAAGTAGGTTCCATTAAGGACATTTGAGATAAAGTGGATGTAGAAGCTTTATTGTAGACCAACATGTAAAGGGGGAGAAGATGCATATAAAAAAATATTTTATTATTATTTATGTCACAGAATCCTCCCTTTTCCCTAGAATCCTGGATAGATGGTGGTATTAATCACCAGCATGCACGAGCCACTGGTAACTGAAAATGACTCTCAGAATGGATCTCACAACCTCCCATTGCCTATATATATATATATATATATATATATATATATATATAAACAAATAAATGTAGATATTTTCAACAATAAGACAACATAACCTATAACAGGGGATATAAACCCATCAAGAGAGATTAAAGGTATTAATTTGATGTGGTTCAAAGAGAAAATAAACCATAGGTTTAATTATGAATGCCATAAGCACATGTAGTACGTAATTTCCTTGACACGTGTTAGGACACATCTGCACAGTTTTATTTTTTGAAACATTTTTAACATTTTGTGTTATCTTATGTGTCGAAGACATCGAAACACATGTTTCTTAGATGTCAAACATTGGGACAGGTGTGTTGCACAGGGCATAGGTGCCATGAGTCTCATAACTCACAAAGCATATTCAAGTGTTAAATGCACTAGATGCACAATAGGAAGAATTGGGAAGGTGTTCTCTATTTTGTAGCTATGGAGAAATTCAATTTTAATAATTATGAAAGTGGTTATGAAAGCTACATCATTACTCATTCCTATAAAAATATGGAAAGATCTACTCCACTAAAATACCTTTGTTTATAATAAAGGAAAACTATTGTAAAATTTAATTAATGCATTGTATAGCTCATGGGACACTTTGTTTTATTGATCAATCTAATTGAATCGTTAGCACTTTCAATGCATCAGATTGATTACTTTGTATTTGTACATTGAATTTATTTCTTTTGAGCTTTTGTGAAATTCAATGCTCAAACCTAACTCTATACTTAATAGGAACCCACATTGTCAATGGCTTGGGAGGTCCACACCAACCACTTATTAATCATGATTAGCTCATTCTAAGAGGATAGACTTTGGTACATATTACCTTGGAAGATCTCTTTAGGGTTTTAGCCTATTTTTCAAACTGAACATACATCTTCTAACTATATCAGTTTTATCTCTAAAGAGCCTTGTATAACACTGCACAATATCCTTTAAAATTAATGCTTATCTACCAAAAATGTAGTTTGACTTCCATAATCTTGGAAATAAAACATTAAGATAAATGTTAAGAAATATACATCCTAGATGACAATTATGATTAATTTTTAAAGCCTCAAGTGGGAAAAGCGTTTAAAAAAACATTAGTTGACTCATATTCATCATTTAGTACTAGTCACCAATGGTTAGAAAAGTGGTTAAAAGTAACTTCAAACAGCAGATCCTCCTCTTAAGATTAGAGCTTAGCAAATTTTATTGGAGATTTCAAAGGAATTTAGGGTTCTCACCACAGGCCTAGGGTTTAGCAAATGGTGTGATTTATCTAATTCTTCGCACTCTAGAATCTAGTCATTTGTAAAGGAAGATTAAAGGATGATGATTAGAACTCCGCAATGCTATTGAAATGATAGCAATTTCTCATGATTTTAAAGGTATATTACCTTTATTTTCAGATATTCACAATCACGTGATTGATTCCCTCGAGGTTTTGAATCTTGATAATAGGCTATACTATATATGATATATCTACCTCTAATCTCTATGAATCAAGGTATTAATACTAGGCCTTTTGGATTTCGGTTTTCAATCATTTCAAGGGTGTTCATTATGTTTCATGTCAAACAAGTTCTTTAATTGAACATTCCAAAGGGCTAAACAATAGAAGGTTTATGGTGCTCCTTGCCACATAAAACTAAAAACTAGGCAAACTTATAGTCTAGCTATTTTTTACTGTTGTTTATGCTCATAGTTGTGTTTTGATGCTATTTATACTTTCAATCTCAACTTAGAATTTGCTACATCCTGCTGGTCATTGCTTCTCAATAGCTACAATATGACTTTTGACCACTATTTATGCTCAAAACATCCTGAAAGGTGCCCATATTTGAGTACTAAGGCATTTTTTATGGTGGTTTAAATTCAGAACCCAATATGAAGAGTGCTTACCTCATGACTGATTCCCAAAAATTATGCATGTCTCTTTTCAATATTTTCATGCCTAGAAAGCACTTATAATTAGGGATTTAAGACTACTTGTTGTTGTTATTCATGCCTAGATCTCAAAGTATACTACTTGCTACCTTCTGGAGGCTACAACCATGCATAGGGATGCCGAAATATTTCCAAAAATGTTGTTGTCCAAGGATTTTCCACTCTTGTCTCGAATACCTAACAACTTAGATTATTGTTTCATCACTGTATGAGGGATGAAAAAGAGCCCTAGTGTGCCCGAAGTTTAACATGGTGGAGTTTTACCATTGATTCTAGTCAAATGTGTGCCCAGGGGCTAGAACCTCCATAAGACTACCTAGAAGTTTCTAAGATGCAACTGGATTTAAGAATTAGGGTCGTTACATGATGTTTGATGGATAAAAAAATTCCCATGATCATTGTTTAAGGCTATTAGGAGGCTCAGACATACCCATAACTTCCCATGATGTCGATTCAACCCAGAGGAACTGCATAGATTTGCACTTTTCACCTCTGTTTATAGTATTTGATGAATTTTGTCACTATCATGGCTTCCAAAACGAAACCAGAATTTCTTTATAGGGTTTGAAGTTGCCCCAATGTTTCTAGAAGTGAAGATATGCCCCTTTTCAATTTCTAGAAGATCTAAGAATCATCCTGGCATTCCTCTGAAAACATATGGTGAACACCCTATGAAAATAGGGGGGTAACAAGAGGAAACCCTATGTTTAGGAGGAAAAATTTCCTACCTTGTCACCCTAGGGATTCCTATTGTTTGGTACTGGGTTTGCAGCTAGGATCCAAGGTTCATAAGAGTCAATCTCCCTTGGTTGACCTCCTAGTTAATTGCATCAAGAGATCATAGGATCTTGTTTACATGTTCTTTGTATGAATTCCCTGACTGTATTTCATCATCCACCAATTCAGGTACTCCTTGCATCATGATTAATGTTGACAATCAATAAATCATGTGGTTAGTTTTTTATGGCAAGTAATTGTAATCATTTTGTTGTTACAAAAGGAAACACTTACGACATAAATTAAAGTTTTGAAGTGATTGCATAGAGTATAAAATGGAATTTGGGTAAGAATTTGAACAAGACAAGAATTTTGCAACACACCTGTATAATTATTTGGAGATTGAGGATGTGATTAGAGGGAGCACTACATAAGGAGATTTGTGGCCATGTCTAACATGTGTATCACTTATGTGAGGATGCTCTGTGATTCAACAATTTGCATATTTTTGCATTTCATGATTGATACGAAAAAGTAACTAGTAGTCAGACAACCTATCTTCAAGGACCATCACACATTAATTGGATTGAAATTGATATATGAGGAACCAAATATGGTAAGGACTGGAAAGTGCTATATGTCACATGTATAATTATTAGGATATTGAGGGTGTGATTAGAGGGAGAACTATAGAAGGAGTGGGCCCTGCCTCCTAGGAGCATAGTTCCAAGGGAGGATACAACAACTACAAAATTATCTCAACTCAGATGTGAGGACCCTGCAGCAAACAAGTAATCAAAATACACGATATAGCAGCAGAACTCAAAATCACTTTTATATTAATCACAGGCCACTTCTAGGGGGCAACCTCCTTTGAGCAAGCTCAATACGAAATAACTTCACCATGTCTTCCTTGGCCTCAACGCACACTTATATACTAAAAATAGGCGCCAATACTATGGGTCAAAACCATGGGCCAATATAACTATGCATCAACAAATACTACAAGCGGCTTACAAAGCATATGCGCCCAACAACAATAACACAAACTATGGATCAACAATTACTATGGGACGACCTACAAAGCATATGCATCCAACACAATATACTAACACGGTAAAGAGAAGGATTGACATGGGTTCCTAACATCCCCTCCCCCTTAGAAAAATCTTTGTCCTCAAAGCTTTAGATGTGGAAATTGTCGCTGAATCTGAAGGAGTGGTTCCCACGTAGCATCCTCAGGTTGCATTCCATGCCATTGACTTAAGACCTCTATGATAGAGCGAGAGAGAAGCTGACGAGTGCGCTTATTGAGGACAGCCTTCGGCTAAAAAAAAATGGATCCTTCATTATCCAGTTCTGGTAAAATAGTTTGGCCTTTGATGTTGGTGCCAAGAACTTTCTTCAGACAAGAGACATGAAATACTGGATGAATGCAGGAACAAGGCGGAAGTTCCAATTTATAAGCAACAGACCCAATCTTCTGAAGAATCCTATATGGCCCATAGAACTTTGGAGCGAGCTTATGATGCCCTTTGAGTTTTAGTGAGGATTGCTTGTAAGGATGGAGACGAAGAAAAACCATATCACCGGCTTCAAAAGTGCGCTCAGAACGGTGCTGATTAGCTTTTTGCTTCATGCAATTTCTTGCCATGTGAAGGTTTTCACGCAAAATGTGAAGAACCTCATCGCGGTTTCGAAGGACCGCGTCAACTGCCTGAACTGGAGAACTGCTGGGGGTGTAAGGAAGAAGAACTGGTGGTGCCTGACCATAAACTGCTTCATATGGAGTCATTTTAGAGGTAGTGTGGTAAGAGTTATTGTACCACCATTCAGCAAGAGGGAGCCACTTTTCCCACTGATGTTGTTGCTCATAGGAGAAGAAACGAAGATAAGTTTCCAAGCATTTATTGATAATTTCAGTCTGACCATCCGTTTGGGGGTGATAACCTGAACTCATCTTCAGCTTGATGCCAGTGTGGTGAAAGAGTTCTGTCCAAAAATGACTGGTGAAAGTTGCATCACAATCCGAGACAATGGAAGAAGGCATTCCATGAAGACGAAAGATCTGGTCCAGGAAAATTTGAGCAATGGAAGAGGCTTTATAGGGATGGCTGAGAGCACAAAAATGACTATGTTTGGAGAGGCGATCAGCCACAACCAAAATCACAGTCTTCCCTCCATATTGAGGGATCCCTTCAATGAAATCCATAGAAATATCTATCCATATTCGGGTAGGTATGGGCAAGGGCTCGAGCAATCCCGGAAGGGGTGTTGTTTCACCCTTATTGCGCTGGTAGGTATCACATTGAGCCACCATCTGTTGAATTGTCCTTTTCATGACCTGCCAAAAGAAGTTGCGCCGTGCCTATTCATGCGTTTTGAGAAAACCAGAGTGCCCAGCTGACGGAGAAGCATGGAGTTCATAGAAGATAGCTTGTTGAAGAGCTGTGTTCTGGGGAAGCACCAGACGACCCTTGTATCTCAGTGAAGCACCATCCCAAGAGTAATGTGGGACAGCAGAAGGGTTGTTGTCCAAGCATTGGATGATGTGAGATAATGAAGAGTCATTGACATAACCCTGTTGAACCGATTGCAACCAATTTGGAACAGGCATAGAAATAGCGGAAAGAGAACCTTGGGCATCAAATGTGCGACAAAGGGAATCCACCACAATATTGTCCTTACCCTTCTTATAAGTGATCTCATAGTCATAACCCATGAGTTTGATAACCCATTTCTATTGTGCGGGGGAGGATACCCGCTGTTCTAGGAAATATTTCATACTCTGGTGATCAGTCTTGATGCAGAAATGATTCCCTAAGAGGTAGGGTCGCCACTTTTGTACTGCATACAAAATATCCATCATTTCCTTGTCATATGTAGAGGAAGCTAAATTCTTACCGGAAAGGGCTTTGCTGGTGAACGCAATGGGGTGTTCATATTGAAGGAGAACAACACCAAGTCCATTGCCGCAAGCATCACTCTCAATAGTGAAGGGCTTGGAAAAATCGGGCATAGATAGAACAGGTGTAGTACACATAGCTTGTTTCAGCTTGTCAAATGCACACTCAGTAACATGTGTCCATGTAAAAGCATCCTTTTTCAACATAGGAGTTAATGGAGCTACAATCTTCCCATAATCCTTGACAAACTTGCGGTAGTAGCCAGTCAACCCCAAAAAACCACGAAGGCTCTTGAGTGTCTTAGGAGGCGGCCAATTGTTCATGACAACGATTTTGGCAGGATCCACATGAACCCCTTGTGCTGAGATAATGTGCCCGAGATACTCAACTTCCTTTTGGCCAAAAACACATTTAGACTTTTTGGCATGGAGATGATGATCAGAGAAAAGTTGCATTACAAGAGCCAGATGCTGGAGATGTTCAGCCCATGTTTTACTGTAGATGAGGAGATCATAAAAAAATACCAGAATGAATTTCCACAAATAGGGTCAGAATATTTTATTCATCAAGGCTTGGAATGTGGAAGGAGCATTAGTGAGACCAAAGGGCATGACCAAAAACTCATAGTGGCCATCGTGTGTGCAGAAAGCTGTTTTAGGGATATCATCCTCATGAACCCGAATTTGATGATACCTAGAGCGAAGATCCAACTTGGAGAAAAATTGAGCACCATGAAGCTCATCAAGAAGCTCATCAACAACAGGAATTGGAAACTTATCCTTGATGGTGAAGTGATTAAGTGCTCGAAAGTCAATGCAGAGGTGCCATGACCCATATTTTTTGCGGACAAGAAGAACTGGTGAAGAAAAGGAACTTGTGCTTGGGCGAATAATACCTTACTTCAGTAAGTCCCTAATGAGGAGTTCAATCTCTATTTTTTGGTGAAATGGGTAGCGATAGGGCCTGATGTTGGGAGGAATGCTTCCAGGAAGGAGCTGAATACGATGGTCCTCTGGTCGTGAAGGTGGAAGTCCTACTGGTTCAGCAAAAACACCTGTATATCGATCCAGAATTTGTTGGATATCCAAAGGAGTAGTGGGGGCCACTGATGGCTGCATTTGAATGGAATGGAGCTGAGCGATGACACCATGGGAACTCTTCTTAAGGAGTTTTTCCATGCGATGTGAACTGATGATGCTGAGAGACCCTGGTTGTAATCCTTTCAATGTGTGTTTGTGTCCATCGGGGGAGAACTGCATCCAAAGTTCAGCAAAATCCCATAACATGGGGCCAAGTGTACGCAGCCATTGAGCGCCCAAAACCACATCACATCTGCCTAAGGTCAAGGAAAACATGTCAGAGTGGAGGTTATAATCTCCCATAGAGATACGCATATTATGACACTTCCCTTTGCAAGGTAAGGTGCCCCCATTTGCAACCATGACTTCAAAGTTGGAGCAAGAATGGATAAAACAATCAGCTTGTTTGGCAATCTGAGGGTCAATGAAATTATGAGTGCTGCCAGAATCAATGAGTATTGTAAGAGGAAGCTTCTTGAAGTAACTGTGTACCCACATTGTTTGGGGGGTAGTGACTCCAGCTAAAGCATGGAGGGATATCTCAGGCTGGTCGTCCTAAGATGGAGGGTCAGTAGGCAAATCCTGAGTGTCAACCGGAGCATCCATTGTATCGAAAGCTTCTTCACCAATTTCAGAGGCAGGTGGAGAATCCACATCCAGGAGATAGAGCTTTTGTTGAACACATCGATGTCCCCGACTGAATTTCTCATCACAATTATAACAAAGCCCTTTTTCTCTGCATGCCTGCATCTCTGTTTCAGACAAATGCTTGATTGGAGGTGAGCGAGGAGCTGGCGGAATGGGAGGTCATTGAGAACCCATATTTTGGAAGGGAACAAAAGAGGATTTGGAGCACTGTTGGGCTGCCATCTTGTCCTCTGCCAACTTAGCCAACCCCAAGGCTTCCATCATTGTGTTGGGAATGAACATTTTGACCTCAGAGTGAATTGCATCCTTTAGACCACTAATAAAACAACTCCGGTAGAAGTCATTAGGTAATCCTTCAGTGTGATTAGCTAGTTTCTCAAATTCAGTTTGATACTCTTTCACAGTGCCAATTTGGCGAAGTTTAGTGAGAGCTCCTATGAAGTCATCAAAAGCACTAGGGCCAAATCGTTGCAAACGGAGCTGGCAAAAATCAGGCCATTTTGGCTCTTCATGAGCCTTGATGTACCAACGATACCATTGAAGAGCTTCCTATTCCAAATGAAAGGAGGCAAGTGGAACTTGGTGGACATCAAAAGTATTATGAATACTGAAATACTGTTCGGCACGATAGATCCATCCAGTCATATCAGTACCATTGAAGCGAGGAAAATCTAGCTTCGGACCGCAAAAATTGCTGGAAGAAGAGAATCCATTGTTTGATGAAGACTCGGACTATCGCCTAGTGTTCATGGCTGAATGCTCAAGATGGAGACCGAGAAATTTTTCATCCAATTCCTGGAGTTTGGCTTGGATGGCTGCAAGTGCTTCCTCCATGGTTTTTGATCCTGTGAGGGTGATAACCATAACCAGGAGTTTTTTTTTTCTTTTTTGGGGGAGGGGGGGGGCGGGAATGGGTAGAAAAACAAAAACAGAAACTGTTTCAGTAGAGGAAAATCTAGATTTGGGAAAAAAGCAGAAGGGTAATTTGGGTTTGAGTAAGTTTTGGACACTGTCGAAAGGACAGGGAAGCAAAAAATGGGGATTTTAGGAGTGGAGTGAAAGAATGAGAAAATTTGGTAGAGAGGGACAAAGAAGCAAAAGGAGGAAAGGAATACGGTGTCAAAATTTGAAGGCGTTTGGGTGAAAATTGAAGGAGTTATCGCAAACCCTAAAAATAGACAAATGTGGGATTTCAGGTTTTGGGAAGTGGAATTTGGGATAGGGTCTTCAGGAATGAAATATGCAGAATGGAATTGCAGAGGTGTCAGTGAAGTTTCAGGGAAAACAGACTTGAAACCAAGGAGATATGGCCGAAAAACAGAATTTTATACTCTTTCTTTTTTTTCTTCTTTTTTTCTTTTTTTTTTCAGGAAGGGATTTGCAACGACGCGAAAATGATCGAAAACAGTGGAATCTGCAACGACGCGGAAGTGATCGGTAACAAATGGATCTGCAACGGCACGGAACTGACTGGCAATAGTTATGGATAGAGGAAATCTGTGATTGTGCAACTGAAAATAGATATGGACCCCAGGTATGTGCGGCTTCCTATCGGTTCAAGGGATTCACTCAGCCACCAATGCTGTCTGACGGCTTGCGTATTGGGGCAGTACCCCTCACTCCATGGCTCATGTAAAACTGATAACCACTTGGCCACAAACGACAGCTCTTGGTTTACCTCACGGGTGGGAACTAGTCAATCAGGTAGGGGTCGTTGCCCTTTTCACTGGCAGGTCCTCTCAATGGGCCAGCTACTTCGGGGTTCTTATGGTACTCCTCACAATGAGTTTTAGGGCTTATGCCCAAGTACTTCCCACAGTTAAGTGGATAGGGATTATTCCCATTTCCGAACCTACAATAGAAGCGAAAAAAAAAATTTGGGTAGAAATTTCACCCAACGAGCCCAAGAAAGCACTCTGATACCAGATGTGAGGACCCTGCAACAAACAAGTAATCAAAATACACGATATAGCAGTAGAACTCAAAATCACTTTTATATTAATCGTAGGCCACTTCGAGGGGGCAACCTCCTTTGAGCAAGCTCAATACAAAATAACTTCACCGTGTATTCCTTGGCCTCAACGCACACTTATAT
The DNA here is from genome assembly GCA_001517045.1 of Pseudotsuga menziesii. Classification (NCBI taxonomy): domain Eukaryota; kingdom Viridiplantae; phylum Streptophyta; class Pinopsida; order Pinales; family Pinaceae; genus Pseudotsuga; species Pseudotsuga menziesii. The sequence goes on along the minus strand of LPNX010487632.1, from coordinate 128,835 downwards.
ACTAAAAATAGGTGCCAATACTATGGGTCAAAACCATGGGCCAATATAACTATGGATCAACAAATACTACAGGTGGCTTACAAATCATATGCGCCCAACAACAATAACACAAACTATGGATCAACAATTACTATGGGACGACTTACAAAGCATATGCGTCCAACACAATATACTAACACGATAAAAAGAAGGATTGACATGGGTTCCTAACATCAGACATAAATTATTGCCACAACTTCAAATAAGTTTATTTATTTATTTAATGTAACAAATTGGATACTGAGCAATATAATTTCCATGATTTCTATCCCCCCTCTACGATTGTCCTGTGTTATCGTATCCATCATAAAATAATTGGGCTCTTTTGTTGCATCATTAGATAGAGCTCTATTGGGTTCTTTATCTTGTTCTTCCACTACTGCGAAGTCTATTGTTTTTGCATCGACTCTTGTTGGGAGGGTATCAACAATTTTGGTTGTTGCAATGCTAGCTGCATTACTATATGATTCCTCATGCTATTGTTTTGAACCTTGACACAATATTGTTTGATGTTGGTCAATATACTCAATATGTATGGCTTTCGTCTCTTTTAAAGTTTCAAAACCATTACTTTCAAGTTCCACAACTTTTGCATTGTCTATAGCTTTATCAGTAATTGGAATATCCATCTCTATTATTGCATCTCTTTCAGGTGTTATGTTGCATTCTTCATGTGGCTCTTCCAATAATGATTGTTTGTATTTATACCACTGCATCATCCTATGTGTAGAAGGTCTCAACAAGTTCTCTGCAGAATGGGTTTTAGCATAATGTAATAATTTGTTGGTTGCATATAGAGTAGATCAACTGTTTTCAAGATAAATCAACATTTCATGAATGTACTAATAATAATGCAGTAAGGGACAAAAAGTCCCTTGAGTTTGAATGGAAATCCAAAGTACATAAATTGGATTAAAAGTTTCAGAATGATAACTCATGTAACAGAATTCCAAACCAAGTTGTACTAAGGTTAGGTGGCATTATATCTTGCAAACATAAGAGAATCTCATTAATCTAGTAAGATTGATGTCAGGTGATTGTTGATAAAAATCCAAAGAGAAAAAATATGGTAATAAGATGTATGTTTTATCATGGACACTTGCATGTGTTGATTCTACAAGATAGGATGTAAATAGGAGAGTTTATGTGAACATGCTATCCAGAAAATGGTGAGTGGAATAGATAGTGCTTAGAGTTGTCAGGGGATTCTCTGTATTATTTTCCATCTAATGAATAAGTATGGACTGTGTATTTTAAACTATGTTTGCATCTCATTTTTGGTGGTTAAATTTTATTTAGGGAAAGAACCTTGCAGGCCATAAATGTTTGGCTTAGGAGATTCAATTGAGGGGTTTTATTCCACTAAAAGAACCCGGGACTTACTCTTGGTCTTGTCTACCTACATAAGACAAACCACCAAGAATCACTTAACTATAAGATATCATAAGAAATTGGCTGCATTAGCACAACACCATGCTTTTTTCCTAGGTTAAACCCAAGTCTCTTTAAAGAAGGCTCACATGCTTTACTACTACTTGTTAACATAGGCCTGCGATGATGGAGGGAAATCATTGTATATTGATGTCTCTTTTCCTAGTATATGGGTATGGCTATGTTTTCCCATTTATGTTTTTCCTAGTAAAGGGTTAGGGTTTGAGTCTTCACTTTTAGGGTTTTTTTATTTGTTTTTTCATGTCCAAAATATGTTGAAAAATGTAACTTCCGAAGATATTCTTATTGTATTAGTGTTATACCTCCTTTGGGGGATGTTATTGATGTATTTGGTAATGCAAAAGTGATTGAAAGAGTCAATGTAAACACTCATTGTAATTCGGGTAAATATAAATTGATAATGTGTGATTGTTTAATTTTATATATTTTTTCTCATGCAAGCTTCACTTCTGGTTTCTATATCGATTTGGGATTTCAATTTTGGACTATCAAGTAAGATGTCAAACATTGATTGTGGAAAGAAAAATAAAACATCAATACAAAAGGATGTAATATCATATTTTCAAAAGCCTCAACCCAGTAATCCACATTCTATGCATGCTTCAAGCTCTCTTGAGCAAGGTATCAATGAGAGAGATGTAAACAATTTTGAGAATGCATCTGCAACCCATACAATGGCTGGTAGAATACATTACTCTAGTGATTAAAGTGAGATAAATGCATTTCCATATGAAATTGGTAGTTCAAATGTTGAAGCTTTTTTGCTTGCAAGGTGACACAGTGCATTCACGGAAAAGGAAAAAGGGCCAATGGGACATAGCAAGAAAATTCAAATTTGATTGGGTCTCAAGATATCCATTTATTGAAACAATACCTCCAACAAATGAGAATGAGACCTCACAAGAAGTTAAATGCATTTCATGTAGTTGGAAACTTGGAAAGGTAGTGAAATTGCAGATGAAGTTAGACACAATCGAGACGCATGTTGGAAAGGTGTGTGATAAGAAAGATGGAAATGATGAGAATAAATCTACTGCCAAATGGAAATCTCTTATCCAATGTTGAAATCTCCAATTTGAAGAGGAATATAATAAATTCTTACTAAATAAGAAAAAAATCGAAGAAAGTGGAGGAACCATCACATCTCAATTTGGAAAGATGATGGAAACAAATTTGTTATCAAAGACGATACAATTAAGCACTATATTTCACCTCTTATCCAATGGTCATCCTATGACAGATTATCCAAAAATGATGAAATATCTATCTTTTATTCAAGTGCCGAATTTTCCATCTTCTCATTGGTCTTTATCGAGTGGTTGGGAATGGGGAAAATATCTAGCTCAAGTAGAAAAGGACGATATGAAAGAGAATATTGCAAATGCTACAATTTTGCCACTGCCTTTGGATGAAGTTACAAGTAGAAAAGGACGATATGAAAGAGAAGATTGCAAATGCTTCATGGATTTTCATGAGAGCTTATATGGTCAATGACCATATCAGGCATTCCTATCTACTTGGAATTCAAAAAATGACTAAAAGTTCCACAACAGAAAATATTTATGAAATTGTTATTGATAGTTTGGAGGAAATTGATGGTATGGATCATTCCATGATTGCAAAAAGGTTGGTATGTGTTGGAACAAATAGAGTATCAGTAATGCAAGGAAAAAGGAATGAACTTTGTGCTAGAAGACAACTCTCGGCTTCAGCCTATATGCCTAGTATTCATTGTATGGATCACAGGACGAATCTTGCATTTAAAATAGTGAGTAACTTTTCATTGGTTTAATAGGCTGAATATCTTGTACGTGCGGTTCATGCACACTTTTGTCAGAGTCCCAAATGATTTTTAGAGTTTAAATTTTTTTTTAGATGGTGTTACAAATGTAAAAAAACTATTAAAATATGTTGATACAAGATGGAGATCACAGTATTAATTTGGGACAGTGTTTAGGGAGATCATGAGGAAGGGTGTCGACAGTTCTGTAGGTGAACCCTTATTGACTAAGTGTGTGTCAACAAATGGTTCTATTGTCGGAAACATAGTGCGAGGTAGAATAGGACATGTTGTGACATACAACGAAACCAGAGATCTAGGACTGATTTGATCAAAAGGCCCGAGAATTTACAGCGGAAGAAAATCATAACTCTAGATTATTGGCAGAAGAGTGGCTGGGAAGATATATTTACTCTAATACTCATGAAATTTGATTCATGTATTTCCCAATAATTCAGTATGAGTGGCTAGCACAACTTACATTCCAGAAGAGGAACTTCCAAGGAGGTGAACCTAATTAGTGGACCCCTAAACTAATCCAGTGGTTGAAAAAGGTCGACAACAAGGCTTTAAGATCTGTTAAAGTGTTGATCGATAGCGATTTGGAAGGATATATCACTGAGTTTGTTGTCGACATCGTTAAATCCTACAGTGATTTAGAAAGGAAATTTTTTCGGGGACCTTGAGGTAGGATTCTACTATCTCTACAACTGTGGATTAAGATGCTCATATGCGAAAAAGAAATACTAAAAATGAAATCCGAAGATTAAATCTTTGGTGTGCAGAGGCTGCGGGTACTGCAAAGATAAGGGTTGGATGGAATGATATGGGGTATATGGATGGAAGAAAAAATGAGACTGTGAGTGAAGTTGAGGAAGAGTGTTTCCTTCTGCAAAGTGGGGTGAGGTTCCCACAAGAAAATAGGTAGAGGACTAAGGAGATTCATGTCGAAAATGGAACAAGAAACTACAAGGGGAGACCACAAGGGACTAAGAGACCCTACAATGATGAAGGAAATGACCAGGCTATGCCCAAGCCTGAGGAAGGACCCAAAGAAACAATGTACCTACGCCTCTACATACTACACCAAGTTCAGGAGGAAGAAACATTAATTCATCACAAGTTTTTCATGTGTGTCAAGACAGTAGTAATAGTAACAGATCAAAGAATACCGAAAGAATTCCTAAGATGGTAGGTGATGATGTAAATTATTCTTGTTCCAGGGTAATGGTAGTAAGGATCTCGAACAATATTGGTTTCCGTGTCAAGCAATATGGACTGTAAAGAAAGTAAAAGATGAAGAAATCAATAAGGGACAATTAGCGACGACCTTTCAAGGTCAAGCATTGGATTGGTACATGAAATTTGTACAAGTACTTATAGGACATCAACAGAAGACCCTGGTGTAGATCGGTACCAGCCCAATTGAAGAGTTTAAAAATCTGAAATCTGAGTCACAGTATATTACTGAACTGAAGGAGATAAAACAATATTCGAATGAGTCGGTATGGGATTTTGATCAGTGATTCAAAACGATGATGGCTAAGGTCAGCTTTGAGATGAGCAATGTGCAACACAAGGAATTGTTAATTGCAACATTGGTACTGCACATTCATATTCCATTAATGCAACAAAGTATTGCGACACGAACCGAGGATTTGCAAATTGCAATGAAGTTGGAAGCCTCGGAAATTGGAGAAACAGGGGTAGGCATGAACCATATCTAATCACAATTGGAGAATATTACTATTAAGCTACAAGATATCAAGAAGGGAAAAGAAGTTCGTGAATAAGTATGGTGCAGTCGATGTCACATAGAAGGGCATCATAAGGACTAATTCCTGGACTTCTGTGAATACTTACATGCTAGAGCTCCTTATCCGCTAAGACAAGACGGACTACCATGGTGTCAAATTTTCCACACAAGAGGACATCAATCCGAGGAATGTTTATATACCTCCAAAACGCTGTGTTGAAACCAATGAATTTGTTTTGTACCTTTTATTGATCAGTTGGCCATGAAGAAAAAAGAATGCAGAGCATATGAATTGCTCCAAGAAAGTACCATGGACACATATTTCATGAAGGGAGACGAGCATGAACCAACAAAGAGATTGTTGCTACAAGCGTTGTTTATTCCACCGCAACCGCAGTTTGTCTAGCAGTAACTGAATTTTTTGTAGCCACAACCGCAGTACACCCAGATGCAGCAACAATATACTTAGCAATAGTATACGGAACATCAATATGTCCCACTGCAACAAAATTAACAACAACAGTTTAACCAACCGTGGTATCATCCACAAGGTGGAGTCTGTAGAGGATTCTGTGGGGGTCGTAATGGAGGCTTCAGTCGAGGTGGAGGCATGGGACAAGGTCATGGACCTGTGACATGCTGTAATTGTGGAGTATTGGGAAATTACCAAAGATAATGTATGCACTTACAGTCTTAGGGTACCTATTGTATCATTGTAGATCATACTGTTGAAGACTTCCCACAGCTGATTGCAAAGTGGCAAGAAAAGAATGTTCCACCACCGCCACAGAACTAGTACTAGAGCCAGAACCAAAACGTAGCTCAGAACCAAGCTCTAGCTAGTGGATGTTGGAGTGATCAATCATGGAGAACTAATGAGATAAGCTGATGGAACGCTACCACATATTCATCCAGCGGCTCGAAAGAAGGTACAGTTCGATGTCGAAAATGAAAAAGAAACTTTCTTTCACACAAGAGATATACTGAACAAGCATACGGATAAGTTGCATATCTATGAAATGCCACCTACTCTTGATTTAATAGTGATTTCAGGACCATCGCGGAAGGCCAATACTTTGCAAAAAAAATGGAAAGTTGTTTGTTTCTAGAAAAAGACCCCGATGCATTAGCAGAAATAGCGAGATTGTTGTATCAAAAGAAGAAAGGACGAAAAGGCCATGCTATGAATTCTTTGGATAAGAAGAAAATGGGGAAGGAGATGAGAATGAATGTCCAAATCGATGACTACAACATGGATTTGATCATCTTAGATCTAGGATCATATGTAAACATCTTGATGAAGAAAACCTAGGAGAGGCTGGGGAAAACACAATTGGTTTTGTCTCCAGTACAACTACAACTAGCGAAACAAGCCAAGGTATCGTCAATTGGTAGAGTACCCCATCTCCTTGTTGAAGTGGAAGGATTAAAGAAATACACATATTTCGACGTGATTGATATAGTTGATGAAAGTAGTTCATATCTCGCAATGTTGGGGATTGGTTGGGAGAACAACAATATGGAGGTTATCAACTTCAAGAAAAGAGTGATTGATATAGTTGACTAAAGTAGTTCATATCTTGCGATGTTGGGGATTGGTTGGGAGAACAACAATATGGAGGTTATCAACTTCAAGAAAAGAGTGATGACATTTGAGAATTGTGACATGCACACAATTTCCCCATTATAACTCACAGAAGGTCAAAGATACATTGAACCAGTGAAAGAAGAAGTTGTAGGAGGATGGGATCATGCCTATAATATTTTTGAATACTAAATTAATCCCACCACAGATGGAGAGCTAGGTTGGTGAACTAATAGCTCTGCATCATCATACTTCGACAATGCATTGGAGAATTGGCAGAATCGATTACATGAATTATCGGTTTGAAAATGTGGACGAGTCTCTTATATTAATTTGTCACAGTGGTATAGCAACTGAAAACACAGTCTCACAAAGAATACAGACAAATATGCATAAAATTGGCAAAATGGTGCTGCAATCGAAGTAGCAACTCTGTATAATCAAATGAAAGAATGATGATACAATACAATGATCATGTTAGATGCATGAATTCTAATACAAATCAAATTCCCAAGGAGGTCATTTGAATTGAATGAGCGAGTCTAGCTTAACTGAATGTTAGCCACAGTGAACACACCAGTTAACCACTGATCAAAACCCTAACTGACTCAACTGAGTCCTAACTGAATTTGGAGTGCAATAAATGACTAATTCTAACTAAAAGTAGCTCAGACACATGTCACTGCAAGCCAACAAACAAGTGGTAGTGCATCAATAACTCCAATGAACCCCGATGAGGTTAACTAAAGTCTAACTGACCATCAAAGGTGGTTGGAGGTGCCCCTGTTGACTCCAGTTCATTAAATATTAATTAAATAATCAATTTAATGAAAGAAGGCACCTTCACTGCTCTATTTAACTGATTGTAACAATCAGTTATCAATTAAGTGCATTTATGACACTTGGATCACCCTCGGAGTGCTCCAGTTAGCCTCCCCGATTGAAGGAGAAGGCTTAGTTTCCCTCCTTGATTGAAGGTAGGTGTGGGTCTACTCATGCTAATGTCATAGAGTGCTCCTCTAATGTCAATTAAGTCAATAAAACTTAGGATAGTGGTTTAACTAGGCCAAATTGACCAAAATCAGCATGTATGGTGGTAAATGTCTCCAACACCCCCTCTTAAGCTATACCCAAGAGAAGTAGAAAACATAATTGCATAAGGATGATAGGGCCTCAACAACAAAGGCCATAGGTCACCCTGTACAATACTAAAACTCAAACAATGCTAAAAAAAAACTAAGTGAGGAAAAGAGGGAAAACCCAGTGGGAAAACCCCCCCCTCAAGCTGAACACTGAAAGTAGTTGGATCACCCTGACGAACTCACCCCCAAAAATGAATGGAGGTAAGTGAACTTATTTTATAAAAATATCTTGGTGAAGATGTTTGCAATCTTCTCATCAGTCAGGGAATATTGCAGAATGATGGTCCTATCATACACTAGCTCCCTGATATAGTGCATGCGTATCTCTACATGATTGGTCCTTTTCCTGGTAACTGGATATATGGATATCTTAATACCACTTTTATTGTCACAAAAGAGGACAGTGGACAAAGTACTACCAAGATCAACCTTTGAAAGAATTCCTTGCAACCAAATAGCTTGGATGTAAGCATTCACCGCTCCTCGATACTCAGCCTCTAGTGAAGACAATGCTATAGTGGCCTGCTTTTTGATAGACCAGAAAATTTGCCACCACCAAACATGAATACATATCCAAAAGTTGACTTCCGATCAATAGAATCACTATTCGAATCGGAATCTGTGTATCCAACCAGCTCTAGCTTGGAGTCTGCAGTATAGTGAATGTTGTAAGTCCTGGTTCCCTGAACATACTGGAGGATCCTCTTGGCTGCCTTCCAATAAATATCATGGGGCTGATGCATGTATCTTGATACAACATTCATGGCATAATATATATCAGGCTGAAAATGATTCAAGTACAACAAGCTACCAATCAACTGTCGATAAATAGTGCAGTCCATGGGAGGTGTGCTTTTTCCTTCTTCAAGGTTGATCTCTGAAAGGAAAGGGAATGGAGCAGCTCTACATTCAGCCATTTTAAACTTTACTAAAAGGTATGATATGTATTTGGACTAATTGACCATTATCCCATCAGAATTTTGCTCAATTTCGAGCCCTAAAAATTGTTTGAAGAGCCCCAAATCGCTCATTTCAAATGCATTGTGGAAAGCAGTTTTGATGACTAAAATAGAAGCAACTGTGCTACCTGTGATCAGTAAGTCATCAACATATAAAAAAATAATAATCAAATGACCATCATAATTCTGTATATACACATTTGGATCTGATTTACACCTTTGGAATTTTTGCGAGAGAAGGAAGGCATCCATCTTGGAATACACTCTCTTGGGGCCTGGTTTAACCCGTATAGTGACTTCGTTAGCTTGCAAGCCAAATATGGATCAGAAATGTAACCCTCAGGCTGCTTCATCTATATCTACTCATGAATATCTCCATGCATAAATTCTGACTTAACATCCATATGATGCACTTCCCAGTGCTTAGATGCTGAAATTGCCAAAACTAGGTAGATGGAGTCCATTTTTGCAACCGAAGCAAAAGTCTCATGGTAGTCCACACCTTAGACCTAGGGGAAACCTTTTGATACCAGCATTGTCTTACATTTTTAGGTGATACCATCTGCAGCAATCTTATTCTGAAACACCAACTTGCATTGAATCAATTTCCTTCCCGGAGGAAAAGAAACTAGCTCCCAAGTGATGTTTTTCTGAAGAGAATTCATCTCTTTATCCATGGCAATTTGCCATATCGGATCCTTCCTAGCATGGTAGTAAGAATTAGGGTCTGAAATTATCATCAAATAACTATATTTAAACAGAAAATAATCAGGACAAGATAGCACAATACCTTCTCTTTGGAAATCAGACCGTATTCTCCTTGGATCATCCTGATTTCCAATGTTATCTCCTGTGGAGAAGAGTGTCTGTCGGGCCCAAGTTGGGAGATGATTTTGTACTTCAGGTTCTGATTCAGAATATGATGTTTGTTGTACACTGATATCAGAAATCAGAGGATCCAAATCAGGTTCATCACCCCCAATTTCATCATCCAAATATTCAGTAGAATAGGAAGGAAATTCAGCAATTTTCTCCTTCACTGGTTCTACCTCCTGAAGAGGCTCATCGAACTTGACACTCCTTTCAATAATGATATGGTTGGTTTTAATATCTAGTAGTTTAAAACCTTTTTATTCATCAGGATATCCAATAAACATACATTCTATGCTTTTCGGTTGCAAACCCCTCCTTTTATCAAGTGGAAATCGGGCCCATGCAATGGACCCAAACACCTGTAGATTCGACACATCTGTCTTGTGTCTGACGTATGCTTAGAAAGGGGTATTCCATTTCATGGATGAGTGTGGAAATATATTATAAATATATGCTACAGCATTCAAGGCTTCAGCCCACAAATTTTCAGCCAACTTCTTTGATTCCAACATACAGGTGGTCATCTCTTTGAGAGACCCAGTATTCCTCTCCGCTACAACGTTCTGCTAGGGAGTGTAGGGACCTAAATGCTGGACCTAAATACCACTTTGGGAACATATATGCAGTAACTCATTATTTACATACTCCTTTCCATTATGAGACCTCAATATCTTGATCTTTTGTCCAGATGCATTCTCAATCAAGGCCTTCAATTTAGTGAATTTTTCCAAGACTTCCGACTTCTTTTTGATAAAAAAGATCCATGTGTATCTGGAAAAGTCATCAATGAAAGTCAGAATTTACCTTAATATATTCATGGATGTGATAGACATGGGACTACTGATATCAGAATGTATCAGCCCCAAGATGCATGATGCTTGGCTTGCCTTCCCCTGATCGAACTTATGCTCAGGGTGCTTTCCAACAACACAACCCTTGCAAATTCCAATGGTAGCTTTGATGACCGAGAGGCCTTAAACCATAGAATTATTCTATAATTGCTGCAAGTATTTGAAGTTCATATGGCCGAAGCTCTCATGCCATAGTATACTAACTTCATTTCCATGATTCAGCAATGAGGTGGGCTTTGCATCCGCCACAAAATGGGAGAACTCGTAGGCTTTTGCATGATGGTTTGCAAGGCCTTTTGCTACAAGTTTTTCGGATGCAAGTTATGTGATCTCTACATTATCCAGGCTAAAGGATACTCTCTTGGGAACTTCTGTATGTTTCATTTGATAAACACTTAGGAGGTTTGATGCAAGAGATGGTACATACAGAACATTGGAAAAATAACCATGCTTAAGATATACAGTACCTTGTCCTTCGAATATGATGGTGGAGTCATCTCCCATGTGGATGGGAATGGATTTGCCAGTCTCCAAAGATGAGAAGGAGTCTCTTTCAGCCATAATGTGGTTTGAAGCTCCAGAATCTATCAAGAGTGCTTTGGACTTCGAAGTGCTTTCCATGAGTGCATGACCTCTTTCATGCCATGGTTCCCTATCTTGTTGATCTCTCCTCCGAAAGCTTTCCAGAAGATTGATGTGATTTCTCTCAAGGAGAGAGGTAGCTTCATCAAGTTTCTTTTTCATGCAGGAATGTTCAAGGTGGAATCCCTTCTTGCAGTATCAACTCTTGACCTTTTCCTTTCCATGATGCCCTTTTCCTTTGTTGTTCTTTGAGCCAGAAGACTCTTCATGCTGCTGGTTTTCAACTTTAGGCTTAGGAGATTCAAATTTGGTTTTTGGGTTCTTCTGCTACTTTCCTTTACCCTTCATATCTTTGGGCCCTGAGACATGGAGCGCTTGATCACGAGAGGATCTGATGATCCCCATCTGGACAAGCTTATCATGTTCACTTGTTAGGGACTCAATGAAGGCATTAAGTGAAGGCATCTTCCATCCAGGGGTTGTGAGCTTCCCTGCATGGAATTTAGAGACAAACACTGAATAATCAGCTCCAATTTTGGAGAGTATGGTGAGGATGAGCTGATCATCCTCCTTCTCCACCTTACATTGCTTCAACAGTAAGACAATGTGCTTGAACTTTGTGAAAAAAACATTTAAGGTCTCGAAATTGGAAGGCTGGAGAGACATCAACTCATTCTCAAGCTGGTATACTCTCAAATCATCCTATTTTCCATACAGGGTTTCCAATTTGTCCCATATTTCCTTTGGATTCTTCAATCCCGAGATATGGAAAAGAAGATCCCAGGAAATAAAGAGCCACAAGAATCCGAATGCTTCATCTTTCTTGTTCAAGAATCTAGCTTTGTTTGTCACAGAAGCATGCTCTTCTTCAGTTTCCATAGTGACCCTATAGAGTCCTCTGGCACATAGTTGGATCTCCATGTCTCTTTTCCATGAGTGGAAATTGAATGGAGTCAAGAGTTCTACAGAAGAAGCAATCTGGAACTACTGAAGTGAATGCATTCACCTATTAAAATCCTGCAAATCACAACGAAAGGGGCACCGTAAGTTTGAACAACCTACATATTTTAGGCTTTCATCACACCCAGCATAGTTGATCAAGCAAGCTTGATCAACAATTTCCTTACTTGGGGTATTAAGTGGTTAGACTTGGCTTCTGGTGCAGTGCTGGAATTTTGAGCTTTTGCTCAATTTTTCATGCAAGATATGTCAGAAACCTTGTTTTTGAGAGATCTGAGCTTCATCCGGCCTTGAGATCTAATACGATATTAATTTTTTACAGTGGTATATGAACTGAAAACACAGTCTCGCAAAGAATATAGACAAATATGCATAAAATTGGCAAAATGGTGTTGCAATGGAAGTAGCAGCTCTGTATAATGAAATGAAAGAATGATGATACAATACAATACAATGATCATGCCAGATGCATGAATACCAAGACAATTCGAATTCCCAAGGAGGTCATTCGAATTGATTGAGTGAGTCTCACTTAACTGAATGTAAGCCATAGTGAACACACCAGTTAACCACTAATCAAAACCTTAATTGACTCAATTGAGTCCTAACTGAAGTCGGAGTGCAATAAATGACTAAGTCTAACTGAAAGTAGCTTAGACACATGTCACTGCAAGCCAACCAACAAGTGGTAGTGCATCAATAACTCCAATGAACCCCGATGAAGTTAACTAAAGTCTAACTGACCATCAGAGGTGGTTAGAGGTGCCCTTGTTGACTCCAGTTCATTAAATATTAATTAAATAATCAATTTAATGAAAGGAGGCATCTTCACTACTCTATTTAATTGATTGTAACCATCAATTATCAATTAAGTGCATTTATGACACTCAGATCACCTCCGGAGTGCTCCAATTAGCCTCCCCGAATGAAGGAGAAGGCTTAGTTGGCCTCCTTGACTGAAGGTAGGGATCGGTGTGCTCATGCTGATGTCATACAGTGCTCCTCTAATGTCAATTAAGTCAATAAAACTTAGGATAGTGGTTTAACTAGGCCAAATTGACCAAAATGAGTGTGTATGGTGGTAAATGTCTCCAACAACTCAGTCGCTGCGTTGGGTCACAACAGAGTTCATCGAACTGTCGACCTATGAAGGATTGAGTAACTTGGCTAGATTTATTACCGAGTTTAAGGAGAAAGTATAAGAACCTCAGCGTTTGTTCATGCTAGAGGAAGCATTGAAGGCTACTCCAGTGAGATGGTGGGCTATGCACAAGAGCTCGATAGGATACTAGCCAATATCTCGAAAAATGATGGAAGCCCGATTTGGGGAAGTAGAGACTACTAAGGAAATAGGTATGACGGAAATACTAATCCCAACAACCATTTGGTTGCATTCTAGAGGGCCCAAATATTAAAACCAAGGGAGGAATGGGTACATGCTTTTGTCTATACATTGGATGAAGTACCTAGGAGGTGGTACGTGTCGACAGAAATATGAAGGGACGCTACAAAATGGGAATAATTGACTGTCGATTTCATTCAAACTTTTAGCTTTGTGCATGACGACCCAGCCATACATAGTTCACATTCGCACATCCTCACTCTTGTGTTGGAAATAGTTCTAGATGAATTGTCAACAGAAGCATAAGGGACATCAGTAGCGGAGATCGTGATGGAGTGCTATAATGTGACAGGGGAGTTGTACGACAAAGATGATCCATGTGCAATCAACGTTACATAATCATAAGGAATTCAAGATATCATCACACTAGGATTAACATCTCAGGAAATCACGCGACCGCTTAACACAAGGAACGTCAATATTGGAACGACAGAGAACCCAAAATTCACTAACATTCGAGATTATTGGGATGAGATAACTATGTTGAAGATCATTGATCTATTGCATGAATTCTATGACTTGTTTCCAACAGAATTATTTGAGATAAAAGGGATTTTAGAGGAGTTGAGTGAGGTGAAAATTCCATTGAATCCATATGCACGACCAATGAAGCAACGACCGTATACACTGAACCTGTGATATAAAGAACACGTAAAAGTAGAATTAGACAAAATGTTGGATACCGGCATTATCAATACTTTTGAAGAATTGAAATGGATCAGTCTGATGGTTGTTCAAGACAAAAAGATGATCGAAATACAGGTCTGTTTTGACCTCAGGAAGTTGAATGATGCAAGTATTCATGATCTGTTCCCAACATCATTTATAGACAAAGTATTGGAAGAAGTGGGAGGAAAAACGATCTATTCATTCATAGATGGATTTTCAGGCTACCACTAGATAAGTGTTGTGAAGGAAGATAGGAAAAATACCACGTTCGTAATGGAATGGGGATGTTTTTAGTACACGATGATGTCGTTTGGTCTAAAGAATGCACCTACAATCTTTTCGAGGATAGTCGTCGCGGTGTTAAAGGACTTCATCCACAAATTTCTGGAAGTCTACATGGACGACTGGAATATGTATGGGTTGGTAAAATATCAACGTTGTGAATCTTCAACTAATGTTATAAAAACGTCAACAACATCAAATCACGTTGAATTTAAAGAAATCTATCTTTTGTGCCTCGTTTGGGATTTTATTGGGACATATTGTATGCAAGGAAGGGATGTTGGTCGATCCCGCCAAGATCGCGATAATTGGCAACCTACCTACTCCAACGACACTAAATTAGTCGAGCGTGATGTTGGGCCACACAGGATATTCCCGTAAATTCATAAGGGGGTACACAACAATCACAACACCAATGGAGAAACTTCTGAAAATTAATGCGAAGTTCGAATGGAATGATGAATGTCAGTGTAGTATTGATACTCTGAAGCAGAAGATGGTCATAGCACCAATATTGGTCTTTCCATATTCAACAAAGGATATTCACATCCATGATAATGCATTATCGGTCGCATTAGGAGTAATTCTAGAACAACCAAGAGAGGTAGTGATCGATCACCCCATCGCATTTGCAAGTCAGAAGTTGTCTACTACAGAAAGGAACTACACAACAACCGAGAGGGAAGGATTGGCGATGGTGTATGCATTGCAAAATGCTCACCACTATTTGTTGGGATGACACTTCAAAATTTTTATGGATCACCCAGCATTGAAGTATCTAGTCAACAAGCTTGTGTTGGAGGGGGATATTTGCCGATAGTTACTCCTCTTCCAAGAATTCAACTTTGAAATTATCATGAAGCTGGGACAGTTGAATGCAGGACCAGATCATCTCTTGTGGATAGAGTTTGGCAATGAGCCCAACGGCATCGAGGATGGTCTACTTGATGCACAATTGTTCAAGATCGGCATGGTGGATGACCATTATGAAAAAAATCTTCAATTTTTAGCGACAGGAAAAGCACCAAAGGACTACACCATGAGTTAGAAGAAGCAATTGGTCATCAGAGTTGCGGACTTTCAGCTAATCGTGGGCCAACTCTACAAAATGGGGTTGAATGAAATTCTACATCGATATTCCCTATCGCATGAACAGGAGAGAATATTGGCTGAAGCGCATGACAGAGTTGTAGGAGGACATTATGGAGCATGTGTGACAACTAGGAAGATATTCTGAGCTAGTTTATGGTGGATGACAATGCACAATGATGCCATAGACTATGCTAAAAGTTACGATGTCTATCAAATGACAGGGAAGTTGTCATGATGGGATGAGATTCCATTAGTACCACAAATCACATTGTTTTCATTTGATAAATGGGCAATGGATTTGTGGGACCCATCAATTCGTCAGGAGAATGAATGGGAGCACGATACATCATTACTACGATAGACTATTTGACACGACGGGCTGAAGCAGCACTAGTGACGAATTGTACAGCTATGAAAGTAGCTAGGTTCTTATTCAACAATGTGGTTACTCGGTTTGATTATCCCATGATACTGATGAATGACCAAGGAATTCACTTTGTTAATCCCACGATTAACGCAATGACTGAGGGATTTCAAATCCAGCACCAAAAGAGTACTCCATATCATCTACAAGCAAATGGAGCAGTTGAAGCATTCAACAAGGTATTCGAAAATGTGCTAACAAAGGTATGCAATATAAATCAGGATGATTGGGATTTGAAAAGTCTTGTGATACTATGGTCCTATAGAATGATGTGCAAGCGATTGATGAGACAAACACCATTCAAGCTTGTCTACTTCTAGGAGGTGATAATGTCAATGGAGTACATTGTTCCTAAACTATGCCCAACGACAGTGATAGGCATGACCAAGGAAGAAGCGACTGAACAATGATTGACGCAGTTGTTACAACTCAAGGAGGATCGATTCATCATAGGATTTCATCAGCAAGTCAAAAAGGATTTCCAAAATGCATGGCACAACTGCAATGTGAAAGAGAAGTACTTCCAGCATGGTGATATGGTTCTCCTCTATGACAACAAGTTCCTGAAGCATTCTGGTTAGTTACAAATGCATTGGTTAGGACCGTATGTGATTCATTTCATCACCGATGGAGATGCGGTGCACTTACAGCAGTTAGATGGAACATTACTACCCATGTTGGTAAATGGAAGCCGAATACATCCCTATCTGGATAGCCAGATACGACACCATGATTGATAAGCCGCACAAAAAAAATGAAAGAGGATCAAGAAAATAAATTGAAAGAAAATATTAGCAACAAATGGTTAAACTAGACGGGAGATGACACAAATGGATGAGACACACATTTATGGAGGAATTAGATCGTTGGACTCAAAGAATCACTGACATATTTGGTCAATCATTGAGGGATTCAGCTATGATGGTAAAAATCATTTGCACGAGCGTTATCAATGCTATAAGAATCAACGGGTGGGAGGTGCATCATTTGAACCATTGTGACAATTGTGAACCAAGTCAAGTGTGATCAAAGGAAAGTGTAAGAGAACAATCAAGAGTGGAAGCGAGAGAAACCAGTAACCAAATTATTTCGAGTGGTAGCACACAAGGATCACCAATAGCGAGCGTACCTATAATAAAAGAGAGGCCAAAAATCCAGCAGACATTTTTGAGAATTCTAAAGAAGAAGAGGGGCGCAAATCTCCCAAAGCCTCTTCCACAAAGGATCAAATGGACCCGTAGTACAACGGGGGTGGCAGAAGTAGAAGCTGACCCATCAATGATGGGAGGAGAGGAATATACAACAAGAAAAGGGCTGACAGTTAACTATATTCCAGGCTACATACCACCATGGAAGGCGGGCGCACCATCAACTCACCCTAGCAAGAACCATATATTTGGCATCAAGATGCCATCAATGCCGAAGAGGGTGCATGTTACCATGAATATTGTTTAACATCTGTAGAAGTTGCAGTATAGCGATCATGACATTCCGTCATATCCATAATGCACTAAACAACCATATGAAAAGAAAGCACACGATGTTGGAGGACCGATCACTAGAGCACCGACCCAATGGGCAATGGGATTACAGCAGTCCAAGCTATTGGCCATCACCCATATGCCACATTTTGGAAGCAGGGTGGAAGCTAATGCATGTGTGAAGCAGTTGTTCTCATGCTTCCACAGAGGGTATCTATGGTTGAATACGAAAGTTCCTGTGATGGTTAACCTAATCTCACAGATCACTAACCTGCCCAAGGCAGGTGTCGATCCATCACAGTAGTTCAGGGGAAAAGACAAGGACAAAAGGTTGGGCACAATATTAAAGAATAAATATGACATTGTTCAGGACAAGCTAGAATATGTCTTTAAAACTATCAATGACAAAGTAGTTCAAGTCACAGCAAAGGTTCTTGCGGTAAAAATCATGCAGAAAAACAGACTAAACCAATGCACATCAAGAGTGATTGCATGCGCAGAGCAGTGCATAGAGGGAGTTCAGATGAACTTGTCCCTATTCTTCTTGAATCAATTATGGAAGACATCATCTTCACGTAGCAAGGTAAGAGACCATTTACTTATTCGTGGTTATTAATACTAATCGCACTTGTGGGGTAGATGGAACCCACACATTAGAAGGGGATGGATGTTGAAGCAATCTGCTCATGTAGAGGAGTGTGGTACCAAAACCTATGGGAACTTGAAAATAAGGAGCAACAAATTTATTGCAATGTACAATTTTATTTGTATTTGGATGCACTATGGGATGTGACAAGGAAGGTTTTGTGCATCACAGATACTGCAGCAGCCAAGTAACAAAGGGTGGCACTATTCACAATCGGCCCACATGCAATATACATTAAGGCACGACATGATGTAGAGAAACAATGGTTAACAATGCAATAAAAGTTGACTGATGAGGAGATTGATGCCATTATAGACGAATGGTCGGTAGAGTGGAAGATTTCAGTCAGTATTGAGGAGTTGTTGGACATAGAAGTAGGACCACTAGAGGATATACTAGTTGAACAAGACAAAGCGAAGGAGTCCGAGGAAGAATCATCCATGACTCCAATATATTCAAATATGGAGAGGCAACTAGAAGAAGGGAGAACAAAGAAACCATAAGAACAAGGAGAAGCAAGCAATACACCAATGAGTGTCAAGCAAAAATGAAGCAGCATTCTATGGGGTACTTTCATAAAGTCAAGGGGTTGTTGCAATCCCTGACAAATGCCATTCTCGAAAAGGTACCGGAGACTGATTAACTGCAAAGATTAGCAGAGATAAGCATCGGTAAGAGAGTGTGGCTTGTACAGATGTCACTGCATGCATTGACGAAAGGTAATGAATATGTTGATGCAGCAATCCAACAATTTCACTTGATTTTCCTCGACATCATTGAGCTACCGATGCAGACACTAGCATGACTGCAGACAGCAGCAAGTCAATAAATCCAGGACTGGGAGGTAGTGGTACAAGATCAATTAGTCAAGTCGCAAGAGCGGATAGCACAAGCACAAGTATAGATAGAACAAATAAATAAGGCACAATTAGTAGAGGTGATTGAAAAGACCAAGGCGGTCAATGACAGGAAGTGACTGGAGAAGGAAATGTCCATCCAATGTGAATAAATTCTAGGTATTTCTATGGAGATGTTTGCAAAAGTGAAGGTATTGTGACTAGGACAAATAGTCATTGACTTGAAGAAGGAAAGTGAGGGGTTGCAAGCACGTGCAGTACCAAGTACACTTCCAGAGCACAAAAGCAAGATAAAGGAGGTAGTAACACAGCTAGAAGAGTTGGAGAAAGCAGGAAAATCTTTGGCTGAAGCAATGACACAGTTCTGGATGAGAGTGCTTCAAGATGAGCAACTGAAGCAGATAGGTGTGCAACTCCATGAGGTGGAGGCACAACTAACAATGATGAGGGGATCACTGAGAATGATGGCCCCAATTGTGCAAGTGACCAAGGCACTCCAGCTAAAAGAGCTGCAACAACAAGTTAATAAGGCAAGGGACAGACACCAGAGGAGGACGATTGAGTTAGATAATTTCCAGGAGGACACAGAGCAGCTAGAAATTAAGCATATGGATGGATTTGGGAACACCAGAGATGCGCAAACTAAAGTGATGCAGGTATCTGAAGAGCACCCTACAGAGCAAGCGGTTGAAGAATGAGCAGCAATAAGCACAAATATCAAAGAATAAATTGAGCAGATTCAGTCAGAGCACGACAGCTACAAAGCTAAGTTGAACACACCATCTATGTCCAACCGACGTGGCTCAAGGACGATCCACGAGATTGTGTTAGGGGCCTGTGGAAAAGTTCACTATGCAAGAGGAAGTTACCTACAAGTATGGTCATCTTGGTCGCAAGTAGTTAGAGTTTTTTTCCAAGTTAGTTAGAGAGTTGGCTTATGTGGACCATTTTGTAAAGGAAAAATCTTATAAATAGACTTAGAAGTAGGATCTAGAGATCACCTGGGATTTAATCGAAGATATTTTGGTAATTGTTGACATCATATGTTTTGCAATCTGTTTGTGATATGTGGATGAATATGTTTTGGTTTGAGGCTTTTGACCAACGGATGTTTTGTAATCTTTGAAGTTAATATAAGATGAAGATTGATGATGAAATTCATGTCTTCTTTTGTGGTGTGATCTATGATTTTCCTGTCTGAATTTGAATGATGTGAAGTCTTACGGTGATTGCAAGGTTATTGCATATGGATGTCTTTGTTAAAATTGTGTTATTTTAGTGTTCAATGTTAATGATGGTAAGTAGATACTGTGATTGATTTGCTTAAACCCTGGATCTCCACATGAAACTGTGAGCATGTGTACAACATGGAAACGCGGTTCAGTAACTGGCATGTAATTGTATGAGTGATTAGATATCCTGTTGTCTTCCATCAAAGGAAATGAAATAATATTTACAGGAGTGGTACCATTCTCCTTGGTGAGAGGTAGGCCCTTTTCCTTTAGACACAACTTTTGTAGAATTCGCTCATCTTTGGGAAGGGTAGGTGACCATGAGATAGATGCTTATTTTGGTGAGTTTTGGCTTCGAGATATTTTGATCTTTGTTAATTCATAAGTTAATATAATATATCTGGTTTGTATGTTGTTGCATATAATTTCATATGCATGGCCTAAGTATGGTTGTCATTCAGTCATATTTTCAATGAAACAATGTCTGCCAGTGGGCCATTTCCATGGAATTTACTAGAGCACCCATGACCCACATGATCCACACGAAACACAGTTGTGGAGTCTACGAATGAGAAATGTTGAGGATCCATTTTTGTTCGAGCATAGGATTCTAGGCGCCAAGACTTGAACGAAAGAACATGGAAGCGAGCCAAAATATATCAGTGTCCGCGGAACTGAAATATTATGAAAACACACTAATTCTTACAACCAAAGGAACAAGGAAATCTGTGTTGAATTTTTAATGACGTGGCAGTACATGTGTCATTTTTTGATTGAACCACCATCAATGTTGTTGATTGAACAAGCTGATGTCACCTCGATGATGTGGATCATCCGATACATGTCACATGGCCTCATACAATTGGTTCATATAGGACACATTTTTCTCTTCATATCATTGGAACTAGTTTAGATGAAAACAACATTTGGGTTAGCAAACAATTTCAGAAGAAATATTCATGTAGTTCTATTGGTCAAATAGGTTCAAGACCTTAAAATTATATCCATTATAATTCATCAAAATGTTGGAGATTTGAAAAGCATCTGAATAGGCTTAATGGTTAAGAATATGTGTTATTTCCATGTAGGTCATATGTTCAAAACCAACGGGGGTAGGGTTGCTCATTGGCTCATTGTGACAAGGCTCAAAGGGTAGGCGATCCCTAGGATAAAGGATCACCCCAGTGGACTCCCAGATGTCTCGGCCCCTATTGAGTAACAGATTTTTTGTATATCTAGCTTGCAAGTTATTGGATATACCCTTGGAAGATTGTCGTTCTCTTGGTAAAAATACGAGAGGGAAATTCAAGAGGTAAGGAAAGAGAGCTTGAAAAACTAGATACTTATTAGTCCCTACCAAAAGCTAAGGGAACTATTGTAACATTTTTTCTCAATTTTTATGTTTTTTAAATTAATTTAAGCTAAATTGATTAATGCACAGAAAATTATAAGTTTCTTCAAAGTTTAGCTTTAGGGTATGTTCTGATTTTTAACCAAGACCAAAGTTGATTAATGCACTAAAGTTTAGAAGTTTCTTCAAAGTTTAGTTTTAGGATATGTTTTGATTTTTAATAAGGAGCAAAGTTTAGCTACAAGTAATATTTTGATTTTTAAATTAAAATTATATTATCTCTCTTTCTTATTAATTGACAACATAATATGTATAGAATGTTATTGACAAAACTTCATTTTTATTCCAATAAATGAAGGTTTTTTTTTGTAAGTAAGAGAGCGAGAGACTTTATATTAAAATCAAAAGAGTAGTTACAACCAAAGATATTTTCTCTTAATCAGACCACTACTTTGCTACCTCCTAACCAGTTGTCTCTAAATGTTCTGGTCCAAACATCCTTTCCACAAAACATAAGTGGCTATAAAGACTAAAATTACATACATAGGTTCAGAATTCCTCCAACAGATCTTACTAAAACCTTCCAGGACAATCATATCACAAGTGACCACAGACTCAGATAAAACACCTACCACACTTAAACAATTAAACCGAGATAACATCATTTCCCCACGGGAGGGACCAAAACACAAACATCACAAGCCATCAAAGCAGCATATACGAGAGATCCGACATTCAACCATGGCTCGAGCTAACCACACCAGTATTCAGAGCATTCATTGGAGAAGGCCCGTCTAAGACCTGAAATCCCAACCAGGTAATGAGGAAGTTGACTTCGGAGTTGAAACGTCGAATCTCCTTCGAAATAGACATCTAGCATTGAGCCTGGTGCGTGTCCTCTGGGACCTCCCCTTGCTTGTCCTATGCCAACCACTCCATGAGGTTTTTCATTACCCAAAAGAGAGAAACCATTTTCTCGTAGAGACTCACCCTACCCACTGTGTGGCCAGAGTCGAGGATCCATTCCTCGACATTTCAACATTCTGCATGCAGCTTCTCATAGTTAATTTCATCCCATAATTTATTTTCAATCTCAGTAATGCGTTGTTGGATGTCCTACGGGAGTTCTAACTAAAACATCCTTGATTCCCATAGAGTCTTTTGTTGAGATCTGGTGGCTTTCCCTGAGCCTTTCTCCTGGTTTAGAAGGAACTTCCCCAGCCTTTTCTACCTTCCATGGAGATATCACCTTGCAAATACAGAACCACCCACTTCTTTACGTGAATAGGAGGAGGAAACCTCTTCAAACTACACTCGTAGTTCTTCCCATTACCTTTCAGACTCCTAAATAGCAGTTTATTTCTCAGTGTCATCATGACTGCAAGCCTAGTCATGATACTCTGCATCCGATCTGTAGTCCTAAAAAGGATATTACCAGACCAGCATTCAAATTTCCATTTTCCACCTTTCATGTATGCATGTACTTTGAACCGTCAGCGGGAGAGGTTATTCATGACAATTCGAAGGTGTATTAAGATATGCATGGTTGTCACATGGATCGTTTGTCCTAAATGTCCCCCATCCATGTGCTTAGATGGCCTCTATAATTTCCTGGGATCCTATCCGGTCTATGTCATAAGTGCCTCGCATGTCATCAAGCATTAGAGCCATACATATGTCTCATTTCGTCCTATCCATAATCATATCACACTCAGTCACCTTGACAGCCTGGCAGGTCTCCACTCCCAAGTTTTCCAACAAGTCCTCCACCTTGTTACCTTAACATCTGACATGGAGGAAATGGACAGCCAAACCGTTAGGAAGGAGTCCCTTGATAAGTTCCAGACTTCCTTCCAAGAGCTATGACTATGCCACCTTTGCGCTATGGGACCCGTTGTGTAGTTTCATGACCAGGTTGATAATCAATCAGGAGTCCCCTTGAATGATTAATGGGGTCCATCTTTTCTCCATAAACATTTCCATCCCCTTTAGCAAAACTTCATCTTCACTGTGTTTTTTGTTTTCCAGCCAAGAAAATGATACTTGAAACCTATCATATTGGCTTTGCAATCCTGAATGATGTAGCTATAGCCCACTAGTCCTGGGTTCCCTCTCGATGCCCCATTGAAGTATCATTTGAAGAATACCTCTAGAGGAGGAAACCATTTTTCCACACTTCCAGGACTCCTAGCTCAGTTCATTCTGTTAACATCTTCATCCACAAGGCCAGACAATCCCCAAGATTGCATTATGGGTGCCTCTCTCTCTGTCATTTCCTAGTCCGCGTTGTCCCATACCTCCGAGCGAACAATCTCTTTCATTTTACACATGATTTGGTCCCAAACTCTACTCTC
Source organism: Pseudotsuga menziesii (assembly GCA_001517045.1). Taxonomy (NCBI): domain Eukaryota; kingdom Viridiplantae; phylum Streptophyta; class Pinopsida; order Pinales; family Pinaceae; genus Pseudotsuga; species Pseudotsuga menziesii. Next base: position 105,066 of record LPNX010487632.1, on the reverse strand, counting down.
AAGATGGGATTTCACCTAGAAGGTCCTTGAGTTCCTCTCCCTCCAAACATCCCAAAGAATAAAATGGGGGAGAATTTCCCATAATCGATTGAGGATTTGATTTTGAAAGGGTTTGTTAGACCATTCCAATATTGAGCCAGTTGGGTTTTTCCTTAGTTGATCAAAACAACGAAATATCTCTGCCCCATAATCCTAGATGTAAGATGTAAATTTCCAGGTGTCAAGGACGTACTCTATGGTATCGTCCGCAAGCTCGCAAAGGAAACACTAATACGAGCCAACCATCCCTCTTTTTTTCAAGTTTTCACTTGGTAGAATTATCTTGTTTAACACTAGCCAGGAGAGGATAGTTATCTTAGGACAAAGCTTTGTTTTCCATAGTTTTCACCATTTTTTGTCTTTCGGGTTCTTGTCCGCCCTTGTCATGATATCGTAAGCTTCCTTCATTGTAAAGGAACCCTTCTAGGTATATCCCCAGCGGAGTTTATCATCACCCTCATGCCATCTTATACACCTCTTGTCAGGGGCTTCTTCCAATCGGTCCACTTCCTCTCCTAGGCCAAAAATTCCCACCAGTCCCTTGATTCCCACACTCGGAGCAGATGATTAGCCTCCTGATTACCTCTTATATCCCTAACATTGATAATACCCTAGGACATATATTCCTCCTGGATGTGTTGAAAATCTCTTCCTCGACCCAGGAGAGGAAGTTGCTGCCAAGAGTCCTCCCAAATCTTGGTTGTTTGGCCATTCCTTACCTCCCAGGAAATATGGTCCTGGACAAGTGTTTTCCCCCCTTCCAAGCTGTATGCCAAGTGTTTTCCCTCCTGCCAAGCTGTACACCAAATGTGGGACTCAAGGATGTCTTCGAAGAATATTATGAGGTCATGTTTATCCCAGCCTGCTACATAGTTAGAGTGCAATAATTTATCCCAAGGCTCCTAAGAATGGGAGACCCATATCCACCATAGATTTTCCCCACTTACCAAATTATAGCTTTTGGGGTCTCTGAGCCCAAGACTGCCCTATATTTTTGGAGAAGAATTTGTTTCCCATTTTACCTGAGCCCACTTTCGGTTTTCCTAGGCTCCGCTCCACAAACTTATCCATTGCAAATTCCTGACATCCTTCAGGATGGATTTAGGGGCCATCATCGTAGAGAAGAGGTATGTTGGCATCTCCTGTAGGATATACTTTACAAGGACCAGAGGACCTGCCAAATTTAGAGGTCTCAGGGTTCAATTCATTAGACGCTTTTTCATATTGGCCAGAAGATATGTCCAGTAAATCTTCTTAGCCATTGAAGTTATTAGAGGGGTCCCTAGATATTTGGACAAAAGGAAGCTCTCCTTAAACCCCAGTATCCGAAAAATGTTCCTTCTAGTAATCCTGGGTGTGTTAAAAAAGAATACTTGGGATTTCTACTCATTGATCTTTAAGCCTAACGCTCTACCAAATTCATCCATACATTATTTGAAATGCCCAGCTTCTTGGACCGAGGGATGTCCCATCAACATGGTGTCATCAACAAACTATTGATGTGTTTGTTTACCTGCCCGAGGGTTTAGGCTTAACCCTCTGACTCCATTATTATGCCTTAAATCCGCAATTGATCTTCCTAAACAATCCTCCATGAGAATGAACAAAAACGAGGACAAGGGATCACCTTGTCTTAGGCCTCTCGTGGCCTTAATGATCCCAGAAGGTACACCATTCAGAAGAATGGAGTAAAAAGAAGAGGAAACCAAATTCATAATCCATTCAATCCACTACAAACTAAATCCAAAGGCTTCCAGCATTTTGCTGATGAACTGCCAATTTAGTTTGTCATAGGCCTTAGCAATATCCAATTTCACCATCATACCAGGAAGGTTCCTAACTTTGATGTAGTGCAACATCTCATGAACTAGGATAATTACATATATTATCTGCCTACCTTCAACAAAACCCAACTGCTCAAGGGAGATTAGACCCGGAAAGAGAGGTTTCATGCAGTTCTCTATTACCTTCGTTACAATTTTGCATATGACATTACAAATGTAATGTCCCCGACCCTCTGACTGGTGAAGAGGATACTACCACACCATCAAAAGCCTCCAGAAAACTATCCCCATGAACAAGAACATGCATATAATGCTGATATAAAATGCTTAAAACATAAAACATGCTAAGATGCATAAAACATACAAGGATACATAGTTACTCAACATACAACGGAAGCACACATACATTCAAGCATCAACATGTTCATCTTTATTCATTAACAATAAATATAACTGTAGAGATGAAATGGTCAAGAATACTTATCTTGTAAGAACTCATCCCACAACCAGCTACATCGCTGCAATGTTCAGTGAACCGGGTTGTGCTCGGTCCAGATTTTCTCAAGGAAATGGAGCAAGAAGTTGTAAAGATCAGGAATAATCTGAAAGAAGCACAGGACAGACAGAAAATCTATGCAGATAAGCATAGGGTGAATAGGGAGTTCAGTGTCGAGTATCATGTTTACCTCAGAGTGAGGGGAAGGAAGAGTTCCTTGAAGCTTGGAAGTTTTGCCAAGCTGTCACGAAGATATTGTGGGCCATTTGAAGTGCTTGAAAGAATAGGGCCAGTTGCATATAGACTTGCATTGCTTGCTAGCACTAGAGCTCATAATGTTTTTCATGTTTCTTTGCTTAAGAGATATGTACATGATCCTAAACATGTGATAAATTGAGATGTGATTTAGGTGGAACCCGAGGGAGAGTTTCGAACCAAGCCAATGCGCATCCTTGACAGGAAGGTCACAATTCTCCAGAACCAGGCCATAGGTCAGGTAAAGGTGTAATGGGAGCACTATGGACCTGAAGAGGCTACGTGGGAGCTGGAGGATGCCATATGATTGGCACATCCATTTTTGTTCAATTCTACGGAACACTGAGGCGATACCAGTGTAGCATTTTGTTCAATTTTGTAAATCATTGAGGACAGTGCTATTGAAGGGGGAGGGGAATGTAACACCCCGGTTTTGACCCTGTTGCATTAAATGTACATGATGTATATATTGTAACGAATTGTGGTGTGGAGCTAAAGGCAAAAGCCCCACCATCGATTTGGTTGTCTTATGTTGCGGTGAAGGGAATCGTTGCCGATGCTATATCGTGGTATATGACACATATTAAGTTTTTCCATCATGTAAATATGCATTTTAATTAAATGAACCCAACCATCTATGCTCATTGCAACCATAATGAAAAGGGCATGATTTTCCTAAGGATAGGGAGGGAGAATTATCAAACCTTGAGCGTATGGGGAAAATCCATGTGTCAACTATTAAACCCCTTTACTTGTCAACCACCCTGTTTGATTTACTCACCTTCCCCTATCTTATCCAACTATCACCTTAAATGTTCTGCTGAGTAGTTGGGGAAGTAATTGTTGGGGAGTGGAGTGTGGCAGGATTGTCAGTCCTTGCCTACACGCACACTCCACCAACAAATCAAACCTCATGTTGGGCAGAAGAAGCAAACTCTCCATTATTCCACTCTCACCATGATTGCAGGGGCACACTCCCACACTTTCCCACTCACCATTCTCCATTGTCGATCATCCTCACGCAGAGGGACGTCCTATTCTAGGGAGGAGGATTCTTTTCTGTTTGGTCTCACACTGCCAGGAAGAGAGTCGTTTTGGCTGTCATTCACGTTCTCTACCGAGGGGTATCGGGTGTGTTTTTCCATATGGATTCTGGGGTCTATGTGTAAAATTTCCCTCACGCACAGGTTGGGAGTCTGTTTTCTTCCCCATTGCAGTCTGTGTAAGTTTCCCTATGGCCTCATTGTTGAGAATAGGCTGTTGTTTCCACATATTTTTTTTGATTGTGTTGTTTCTACGTGTTGGGATGCCGTAGGTTGTCATGGAGTCCTTTTGGCCACGATAGGGCCAAGAATGACCCAATATTTGTTTCCCCTTTCCAAGTTGTGATTGCTGGTTGAATGCATGCATGTAGTGGTTGGTCTTCGAACTTTGTTGGGAGTGGGGGATGAGGGCTTGGTTTGCTTGACAAACCTGGTGGGTTTGGGAACCACACAGACAGAGCTAGAGGGTTGGATTTCTTTTGCACAACCCCTGAATAGCACTAGAAGGGATGTCATGGCCTGAGGGAATGTGTAGTAGAGAAGGGACTGATTTCCTTATGTTGTGTGTGTGTGGGTGTTGCAGCTGCAACATTTTCCCAAAATTCCAAAAAAATTTAGGACCCTCCTTTTCCTAGATTAGCTTGATATCCTTCTTTGATTTGGTCTAATAATGATTTCTCAGAACGATTGAGTTGGGTTATCACCTATTTAATTCTCCCTTTAACGTTTAAAATTTCCACTGTTTGATCATGCTTTATCGCTGCCTTTTAATGCACTTGAAGCATGCCTGAATAGGAAGTTATTTGGTCTTCCGCTGTTGCGGATAGATAATTGGTTTCGTCTTTGGTTTTCTTTCCGATCCGTTGGTTTTCTCATCGGCTGATCTTTTGGTTTACGTCGGAAGGATTTGTCATTTCTTTCTCCGCCGTTGCAGATGGAAAACTACTTTCTCACCTGATCATTGCTTAAATGTTTTGTTTCTCACTCGGCTAACTTTTGGGTTTTCATCGGAGTTTTTGTTGTTTCTTTCTCCACCGTTGCGGAAGGTGTTTGCTTTTAGCTTCCGCTGTTGCAGATGGACATTCGGTTTTGGACTTCGACTTTCTTTCCGATTTATTTGTTTTTTACCTCGGCTGAATTTTGGTGTTGCATCAGATCTTTTATCACTTCTTTCTTCCACCATTGTGGAAGGAAAACTGCTTCCTCTTCTAATCAGTCCTTTAGTGTTCCATAAGTCATGGGCTTCCACCCTTGCGGCTGCGGGAAACCTTTTCCCTTCTGCCGTTGCGGCTCCCAAAGAAATTAGCCATCCGAAGTCCAAGTCATTTCGGCTGTTGATGTGTGTTAGCTCTGTAATTTCTTTCCTATATTCCTTCCGTTTCCGTCGTTGTGGCTACGGAATTCATTTGGCTTCCGACGTCAAAGTCTTCCAACTGCCGCCGTGGTCCACCTGGCCATTTTTTGTGGGGTAGCTCTTTCAGTTTGTATAATCTGCTGCTTTGTTTTATAACAAAGTCCCAATGAATAATGCACATGGATTAATTGCAGGTGGACGTAAGGAACTGATGCGCGAAGACGTAGAGGAGCAGTTTGGCAAGGATCGAAACAAAACCGACCAGATCGCTAAAAGGGCCATTGAAGCAGAAGGCAAAGTCAATAATGCTAAAGGCACGAACCTGAATGTTTGTCCATTACTAAAAGGTTCATGAGTGCATACAAACAACATAGAAGAATATGAAACGCTCGAAGAACCAAAGAGTCACACGTTTGGGGGGGAACCCAAGCGGTCTACTGATTTTGTTTAAATATTTGAAAGATAGAAGTTACTAGGGGAGGGGGACTTTTTCCCGGTTAGATTTGTGAATACATATTGTACGAAGAACTATTTCCTTTTGCAATAGATAATTACAGTTTGCCTGTTGGAGAAATTTTGGTGGAATATTCAAATGTTGTGCTATGGATTTGTTGAAGAGGAACTATTTCGTTTTCAGCTTTGTGTCCATTAACTGTGAGACCGTTCTAACTCTTTGAACCTATGTTCTTGTATGAATGTTCTCTGGTTTATTTTATGAAGATTTCCACCATGAGTAATGAATGTTGTTCATAAACAATTGGCTATCTAGTTGTTCAAATATCTTTTAATGTTCATGCGTTTTGAAAGAAGTATCAACTATCTGTGATTTTTCATAATGCATGTACAAATTACATTACTCATTAATGAATGATAACTTTGCTCCCTAGGGATAGGTTAGGTAGTTAGTTGTAATTTCTTGTTGTGTGTGATTTAGATGCGAGAGAGTTTAAGACGAGAGGTAAGAACCTGCGCATCACATTGTGATTGCTCCTCGTATTCTACGTCAATCCGCATGTTAAAGAGGAACTTGCATATCATACTTAAGTCAACAAATACAAAAATATACACGGTGGACCGAGCCGCAATCGGTAAAACCTTTTGATTTTTTTACTTGACCTACGGTAGCCGGACCGCAAACCGGACGGATTCCCTACACCAAACAGTCACGGGCTAGTTGGGAACGTTGACTAGGGAGAATCCCTTCCTGTTGTTTCCTGCGAATTTCCAGGTCTCAGCAAGTTGGCGCTAGAAGGAGTGTTTCCAGTACATGGCTGGCCAAAGAAACTTATTTTCCCAAGATTACCCCACCAGCAGATATTTCAAAACTTTTAACCTGACCAAAGTACACTCACTGGTGTATCCTACCATTGAAGCAGGTCAACCTGTTTTCATCTTACATTTCTCTTTGCTCAAATTCTTGTTCTTATACATGTGCTCATGGCTTGTGTGATTCTAAATCAGCCCAACCCATTGCCGGCTTGGAGAGCTAAATCACCTTTGAACCTCATACCTCCTTTGCATAACCTCCCGCAAGCTTTTGATAAGATACTGCCCAAATTTGACCCAAGTGAAAAGAATTGAGTAGATGATCACTTGCAAATCTTTTACTTGGCCATAAAAGGATTAAGGGCTGGGGAACATGAAGATGTGGTCTGTAGATTATTTCCCCATACCCTTAAAGGAGCAACAGCATCCTGGTATTTCGGTTTGCCGGTAAATTCTATTCCTGATTGGGACACTCTCGAAAGGGTTTTTAGAAATAAATACACAACCCAAAAGACTCATGCCTCGCTAATGAAAGGTCTTGGTTTGTTAAAAAAGGAAAAAGATGATAAGGTACAATGATTTACTCAAAGATTTTCAACATACCTCAAGAAATTTTCTGAAACTGACAGAACCTCAGACAAGGTTTTAATTGAATATTATACCTCTGCCCTAGGACCTGAATTGGCCATGTTTTCCAAGATGAAGGCAAAAACCTACATTGGTAGAGACTTATGAAGAAGCAGAAAGGGTAAAAGCTGAAAGGGAGGGTATAGAAGATTATCCTGATCTACCAGAAGAAAAGACTACCCGGAGAAGAACCCTATTGTTGTCTAAACCTAAAGAGGAGCAAGCACGTGATTATCAGGGAATGATGAAAATGATGCAGAAACTATCTAACCGAATAATAGATCTGGAGAAAGAAAGGGAATTTCGGAGAACTTACAAACCCTACTACCCAAAAAGAGAGAATTGCAACCAATGGAAAATACCTCCACCAAAGTTACCATCAATGAACATAACAGAAGTAGGGAGGGATAATTTTTGCACTTTTCACCAACAACCTCATTCTGAAAAGAAGTGTCCTCAATGGTTGAATGCAATAACATTGGTGATGAATAAGTTGTTGGACCCTAAATTGACTAAGGACAGTGGTAAGGAGGAAAAGAAAAACCAGATCATAGAGAAACAAGATATTGATAACATGTTGTCATGGAATGGTGTCTCGCTGTTTGACACTGAAGAGAGTGCTCCTAAATATGAATGCACATCTATTGTAATGGATAATTCACCTAATAACCTAGGTCTGGGGGTTACCAACATACTCTAACACTTGCAGACAATTTGACTTTAAAAGTACAAAATAGGAAATAGGAAAGTAGCAGGACTTACTTGTATTAAACGAAGGTTGATCCTAGCTATCTTCTTCCTCTTTGCTCCACTTCCAAAGTCTTCAGAATAGTTCCTCCTTCACCTGTTAACAGAGACTCTTCCAAATACAATATGATTCATATATAAAGATGCAGGTTAGGCAAATCATATATCATAAAGAAATATAAACATTTACCAAACTACAAGACATGAAACACATGTGGAAGAAGTAATCTCTTTATTAACAATTCTGGAAAGAGTTTAGGTTACAACCCAATGTCTGAGACAAGGACTCCTCTGTCACCAAAGGACTCTGAGTTTCTCTACTCCAAATATTTTTGTAGACAATCCACCAGCATAACTTTGCTCTCCAAGTATGACTATCAAACACCCTCCCCAAGGCCTCTATTTATATGGATGAAATGAGGCAGTTCGAAGGTTAGGGAGGTTATAGAAGTTAAGGGGATTAAGTTAAATGATTGAACTAATCTTCCATTAACTCAAGGTTTTATGTTTTAATTTTGAGGAAACCATTCGCGGGTCTGTAGTAGAGCAACCCACGAATGATTCACGACTATGTATTAGAGCAACCCGCGAATACAAGGATTCACGACTTGCTGTGAAGGAGACTCGCGAATGATGCACGAGTTGTCAATATAAAGAGTCACGAATACATCTCAAAATGGCAAAATGGAAAAGTAATCAGCTGGGTATATAGGTAATGTATTTCATCATAAACCAAGGTATAGTGAATATAGGCAAACCTCAATCCATAAGTGTCTTTTTGTGTGCCAACCTGAGGGAAGTTGGGATTCGGACAGAGAGATGCCATCCAGGTGTATAAAAACATCTACAACAACAAAGGACATGGGCTTAACAATTGGAGAAAATGAAATAATTTCGAAGATTAAAATTTTGCAAGAGAATGTCAATAAACAGGTAGAAGTGAAGGTTGAGGACAAAACATCTAAAGCCAATACCCTCAACCAGGAGGCAGAGCCAATCACTGAGACTGTCAAACCTGTAGAAGAACAGATAGGTGTTAATGAGGGAGGCAATAAAGAAACTAAAGAGCTTAAAAGGGATATACCCACTCAAAACCAACCAGGAGAAGAAGACATAGAACCAGGTTGGGAAGAAAAGGCTGACACCCCGCCTTTTCTTTTGACCCTAGAAATGCTGAACCATAATGTGCATAATTGCTTAGTAGACTCTGGATCAGTGATGAATGTTATGCCCCTTGAGGTTTGCAAAAGGATTAATGGACAGCCAAAGTCCACACCTTGTGAAGTAACGCAATTAGATAGCACAGGTGTCAAAGTAGTGGGAGAAATGAAAAATGTCCTCATTCGCTTTTCTGCAAACAACAGCATATGTCAATTTATTGACATTACAGTGGCTGACATACCAAGTGGATATGGGATTATTCTCAACCGAGATTGGTCTACCCGGTTAAAAGATTATTTTGCTTCAGATTGGTCTCATCTATGGTTGCCTCTCAAGGGTACCCCAAATCAGATTAAAATTCTGAGAGAGACTTACATGAAGCATACTGTCACTAAGCTAGGAGAGGGTAATGAATCTGCTGATTCTGTCCTAGGAAATTATCTGACTGAGCTTAAGCTAAGACATCATACCTCAAGAAAGGCCAGTTCTAGAATTGACACTCAGCTTGGTCTCCTTCAACTACCCCAGGCTGAAAAGGATGATGGAAGACTAATAGACATGCTTTCAATTTCAAAAATGGTACACTTAGACCATGGATAGATTTTCAGCCTGCACTGTAGCCTAGCCCTTTAACTTGCTGGATTAAAGAATTTTTAAGGGCGGGCACACTTTTATTTTCTTTTGCTTTGTACATAAATAAATTGATTTGTTTTCTTTAATGCTTGATGCTATTCCCTTTGTTTAGTAATTTGAGGCTATTTTCTTTTGCTTTGCCGTTGTTTTTCTTTTTAGTTTAATGTTTTTTCTTTTGTTGAATGAAGAGGCAAACTTTTGGTTGCAATGGAAACATCAGGGTTCTTAATTAACTGAATTCTTGAGCAAAAGAGTGTGCTTTCAATATGAAATGTCTTCTAGTAGCAGTGTTCCTAGATGGCAGTGCATTCATTGAAGTCTTACTTAAACCCCTGTAAATAACTCAGAAATAAAACAGGTCTGGAATACTATTTCGACGCTCCATCCATTTCACATCTTAAAAGTCCAAGGGGGTGACAGCGAAGGACCCACGGAAAGGAAGCGGGGTAAATAGTATATCATATATAAATGATCCCATGCCATAATTCCAGAAGAGCTAAAAGCTATTAAGAGCCAAAACTCCTTAAAGAAACAATACGTATCAAAGAAAAATGTCAAAAAAAGCATGAACTTCAGATTGCCAAAAGTTCCTCTCCGTCCGTGAGATGAAAGGCCAATTCTTCTCTCACGCAAAAGGGCACTATGGGATAGAGGAGCCTAAATAAAATTCAGAAAGAAAGGCAAATGGAGGACTCACAAGAACTAAAGTTCAAATGGCACAAAAGTGCAACTGACATGGGAATGAGGAACAAAAGGATAATGCTGTTACTATCTATTACAATCCTGTGGTGTCCAAAGCTAGAAACTACCTAAGGACAGGTAAAATAAACCTCATTCATTAGACCTCAAAAGAGTTATTCAGACTTGCAATATTTCTGATGTTACCATTTCCCAAAGAATGGATTGCTTCTAAATGATTTAAATGTATAGGTTGGCTAGCCTAAGGATACAAGCATCTAGAAGATTTCAACTTTATTCAAACAGTCTTGCACTGGGAAGGTGTTAATTCAGAAATCTGGGGTTCACCAGGTAGTCGCCAATTGTTGCAGCTGCAACATTTTCCCAAAATTCCAAAAAAATTTAGGACCCTCCTTTTCCTGGATTAGCTTGATTTCCTTCTTTGATTTGGTCTAATAATGGTTTCTCAGAACGATTGAGTTGGGTTATCACCTGTTTGATTCTCCCTCTAACGTTTAAAATTTCCACTATTTGATCACGCTTTATCGCTGCCTTTGAATGCACTTGAAGATTGCCTGAATCGAAAGTTATTTGGTCTTCTGCTATTGCGGATGGATTTGTGGTTTGGTTTTCTGCCGTTGCAGATAGATAATTGGTTTCGTCTTTGGTTTTCTTTTTGATACGTTGGTTTTTTCATCGGCCGATCTTTTGGTTTATGTCAGAAGGATTTGTCTTTGCCGTTGCAGATGGAAAATTGCTTTCTCACCCGATCATTGCTTAAATGTTTAGTTTCCCGCTCGGCTGACTTTTGGGTTTTCATCGGAGTTTTTATTGTTTCTTTCTCTGCCGTTGCGGATGGACATTTGGTTTTGGACTTCGACTTTATTTCCGATTTATTTGTTTTTTACCTCGACTGAATTTTGGTGTTGCATCGGAGCTTTTATCGTTTCTTTCTTTTGCCGTTGTGGAAGGAAAATTGCTTCCTCTTCTGATCAGTCCTTTAGTGTTCCGTAAGTCATGGGCTTCCGCCCTTGCGGCTGTGGGAAACCTTTTGCCTTCCGCCATTGTGGCTCCCAAAGCAATTAGCCATCTGAATTCCAAGTCGTTCTGACTGCCGACGTGTGTTAGCTCTGTAATCGCTTGCCCGTAGTCCTTCCATTTCCACCATTGCAGCTGCGGAAGTCATTTGGCTTTCGACTGCCGCCATGGTCCACCTGGCCATTTTTTGCAGGGTAGCCGTTTCAATTTGTATAATCTGTTGCTTTGTTTTATAACGCAGTCCCAATTAATAATGCACATGGATTAATTGCAAGTGGACATAAGGAACTGATGTGCGAAGACGTAGAGGAGCAATTTGGCAAGGATCGAAACGAAACCGACCAGATTGCTAAAAGGGCCATCGAAGCAGAAGGCAAATCCAATAATGCTAAAGGCATGAACCTGAATGTCTATCCGTTACTAAAAGGTTCATGAGTGCATATAGACAACATAGAAGAATATGAAACGCTTGAAGAACCGAAGAGTCACATGTTTGGGGGGGAACCCAAGCGGTCTACTAATTTTGTTTAAATATTTGAAAGATAGAAGTTACTAGGGGAGGGGGGATTTTTCCCGGTTAGATTTGTGAAGACATATTGTAAGAAGAACTATTTCCTTTTGCAATAGATAATTACAGTTTTCCTGTTGGAGAAAGTTTGGTGGAATATTCAAATGTTGTGCTATGGATTTGTTGAAGAGGAACTATTTTGTTTTCAGCTTTGTGTCCATTAACTGTGAGACCATTCTAACTCTTTGAACCTATGTTCTTGTATGAATGTTCTCTGGTTTATTTTATGAAGATTTCCACCATGAGTAATGAATGTTGTTCATAAACAATTGGCTATCTGGTTGTCCAAATATCTTTTAATGTTCATGCGTTTTGAAAGAAGTATCAGCTATCTGTGATTTTTCATAATGCATGTACAAATTACATTACTCATTAATGAATGATAACTTTGCTCCCTAGTGATAGGTTAGGTAGTTAGTTGTAATTTCTTGCTGTGTGTGATTTAGATGAGAGAGAGTTTAAGACGAGAGGTAAGAACCTGCGCATCACATTATGACCGCTCCTCGTATTCTACGTCAATCTGCATGTTAAATAGGAACTTGCATATCATACTTAAGTCGAAAAATACAAAAATATACATAGTGGACCGGGCCGCAACTGGTAAAACATTTTTTTTTTGTCACTTGACCTAGGGTAGCTGGACCGCAAACCGAACGGATTCCCTGCACCAAACAGTCATGGGCTAGTTGGGAACGTTGACTGGGAAGAATCCCTTGTTGTTGTTGCCTGCGAATTTCCATGCCTCAACAGTGGGTATCCTAGAATTCAGGCTAGTTTTGGTGTAGGTGTCCTTAGCTCTTCAATGAGCTCACCAGCTTATCATTTAGCCTTTCCCAGCTCTCGGATGGCCTAATAAACCCAACTGTGTTGGCTTGGCTGATCCGTTGTTTGCCTAAGAAACCCAACTGTGTTGGCTTGGCTGTTTTGTTATCCTTGGCTATGTGTAAGCCTGCTAGTTCCTTATTCCTTGGGGAATCATGCCCGGCTCGGGGGTGGCAGCGTTGTTGAGAGATTAAGGAGCACATTGGCCTATGGTTGGGTGGAATGTTGCAGCGATGTAGCTAGTTGCAGAACAGTTCTTATAAGATAAGTATTCTTGAATAAATCTATTTTGCAATCATATTTACTGTTAATGAATTATGATGACGGACTTGTTGAATGCTTGTATGAACGTATGTTTGCTTCCATTGTACGATAAATAATTATATATCTATGCATGTTCTAGTTCAAAGAATTTTGTCTCAATTGTATGTTTTGCTTCCGTTGAGTATATGTATGTTTAAGAATTTGGGTTTTTATATGTATGTACATGTTCATGGGGCTAGTTTCCTGGATGTTTAATGGTTTGGTAGCATCCTCTTCGCCGGTCGGATGGTCAGGGACGTTACAACAAAGGATTATAGGCCTAAATTGGTATGGGGAGTCCACACCTTCACTTTTGGGGATCAGGGTGAGAAAGGTTGCATTGAGGGCCAACTAAATTCTCTTGTAAACCATAGAATCCCCCACTCTCCTTCACACATCCATCTTAACCATCTCCCAAAAACAATGGAAGAAGTTCACTGTGAAACCATCCAGGTTGGAGGCATTCTCTTCTGTGATCTGGAATACCTCTTCCTCCACCTCATTGAGAGTTATTGATTTCGTCAAAACCTCATTCTGCTCATTAGTAACTAGGGGAGGGATGAGTCGTGTTATTTTCTCAATATATTCATGTCTATTCTACCTTGGATCATTCATAATATCCAAGAAGTGTTGATTCGGAGTGGTTTTTATTTCGTCTCTGGTCTCCACCCGTTCTCCCCTTGCATTCTCGAGTGCAAAAATATTATTTTGAATTTTGTTCTAGATAACCGAGTGGTGAAAAAAATTTGTGTTTCTCTCTCCTTCCTTCAACCATTGACTCCAGGATTTCTGACACCATAGAATTTCTTCTTGTTTTTCTCATTCCTCTATCTTAGAGTAGAGGCTAAGTTCCTCCATTTTTAATTGCATGGAATATCCTTCATTTTTCCCAATGGATTGGATCTCCTGAAGGAGGCTTTCCAGAATTTTTTTTGTCTGAGAAGATATTACCAAATTCTTCGTTATTCCACTTTGAGGTCCTTCAATTTCTATTGGAATTTGTACATACTTGGTTCCTTTCCTTCACTCAACTCTTCCCACCACAGCTTAATTTTTTCATCAAAATCCAAGTGCTCCATCCAAAACTGTTCAAATCTGAAAGGTTTTTTAAATTGGGAACCCATACCACTCCACATTAGTTCAACTAGCCAATGGTCTGAAACCATACTAGGAAGTGTTACACAATTGATATCACTCCCCAGTTCTATTATGGATTCTGTAACCATAAAGCAGTCCAGTATGGACGCAATGTGTCTATCCCCCATTCTCTTATTGTTCCAAGTGAACCAATCGGAATGATGTCCACAAGGCCCAGTTCCTCAATGGTTTCTATGAAGGTTTCACATTCCTCCTCCATCCTACGCATTCCCCCCTTGTGTTCCTCTAAAGAGGTGATGAGATTGAAATCTCCTCCTACCACCCAATGGATATTAGCCATTCCTTCCCTAAGTCTTTTGAGGGATTGGAGGAATTCCCTCATTTTCCCTCCATTATGAGGTCCATAGACATTCGTCACTCCCCCTGGAATTGGAAAACCTTCCACCTTGAACTCAGCCAATAGATAGTACCGAGTCCCTTGTTATCCTTCCAAACTCACTCAAGTAGGGTCCCAAAGTATTCCTAAGCCTCTAGAATACCCTCTTGCATCCAAATCCATCCATTCACTTCTCGTCCAGATTTTCTTACTTAGGTCTTGGATTTGAGTCGCCAAACACTTTGTCTCCTGTAGAAATACTATGGCCAGTTTTTTCTTCTTAATGTTTTTATTTAGTATCTTAATTTTCCAAGAGCTATTTAAGCCCCTGATATTCCATGACAAGATCTTCATTGGGGAAACTCACAGACCTAGAAAAGCTTTAATGGTAGGGTATTGAGCTTACTCTACCAACCGCTTGCCTACTTCTGCAACCCTGTGTTTATTTGTCTTCCTTCTTGTCTTCTTAGATGGTTCCTCAAATTTCTGTTGTGTTTCCTTATGAGATCCAGAACTAATCCCAAGTTGGTTCGATAAACAAGCCTTGATTATTTATTCTTTTAATAAGATTACTTGTTCCTGCAAGACATAACCTTTCCCTTTATCTGCACAGGCCTGTTCAATTCCTTTTAGATCTATATCACCTATGTCCATAGCCTAGGCCTCATCCCCTGAGTTAGATCTGGCCCCCTTTCGCCCCTCAGCTTCCCCTGCTTCCTCTTTTATCACAAAATCATAATCGAGTTTCCCCGCTTGGGATAACGTGCCTCGATTTTCCATCAGAAACTATTCTGGGTTTTCCCCCTTATGATCTTCCAAAGCCTCAAACTTGTTTGACATTGCTACCTTCTTATGCAACTCCTAGTTGTCATTCTTTCAACTTCGTCTTTTCCGTAATGGGACTTTTGTAAGCCCTTGTTCCTGTTGCTCCTTATTTGTCTTCGGGTTGTTTATTCGACAATCCCTAAATAAATGGTTGTATTCATGACATCTTCGGCACCAAAAAGGTATATGTTCATAATCGAGGGTTTGCATCCAGTCTTCATCCTCCCATGAAATTCATATTGTTTCTAGTACCTCTTTGGATAGATCCATAAAAACACAGATCCTCGCATAGGTCGTATAGCATTGGATCATTTTTTGTTATGAGATCTTAATAAATTTTCTCAGATAATTCCCCAAATCCTTCAAAATTTTTGGATCCCAATACTCACTAGGAAGGGAATACAACATAATCCACACTGGGGTTATTCTCATATATTCCTTCTCCGTACAGAACTTCTCTTTCCAAGGTCTCAAGAAAAGGCCTATCAAATAATAGAAGTATGGGCCTCCATCAAAAACTCGATTCCTATCCTCCAAACTGATGAAACAGATGGTAAAGAACCCTTTGGAACCCAGATGGAGATCGTAATGACCCTTAGGTTTCCAAGTCGAGTTGATCCACCCGAATAGGGCCTTTTCCGAGGGTTGCATACCCACGAACTTCCCTATGAATGCAATATCTAACATATACTGGATCCACTCCCTAATCTTCAAGGATCATACTGTCATTGATGGAATCAGGGCTGCTTTTGGCATGCAATTCCATGGTTTCCTTATCATTGATCCCCTTGCTTGATTTTGGCCATGATCTATATCTATTAGGATATCCCCAATTTTCAAACTTTTCGAGTCAAGATTCATGGAGGCTTGCCCACCTCCCCCCTTTCCCTCCACCATCTTCCGTCAGACCATCCTCCACCAGAAATCTCCACTAGGCCTTCATCCTCTGTTTCCTTCCTAAGACAATAGCCTATTCCAATAAATGAAGTTATCTAAGGTGGTGCTTGATAGTTAATTTATATTTCATTAAGTTCAGCTATATTTTTCATGTTCAGTTCAGCTATATTTTTCAATTCATCATTATAAACTCTTATTTAAAATTTATACATAATTTGATCTCAGGTCAAAAGGGTCAAAACAAAGTTATTACAATACATCAATGCTCAGACGTCCCCTTTTTTTCCCTGCCAATACCTTACCATCTCCATCTATGCGACAACTTGTTTTTGGCACCAGGAAAACATTGAAAAGGAAATGTAATAAAATATTGAGAAAATTGACTCAACAATATGGCAGACAATAATTAATGCCACGCCAATAGACGTGACAAAACACATAATTATAGCTAAGTCGACACACATAGAACAAACCTTTGACAATTAGATAAGGAAGTGTGAACTCAAGATGTTTGGTTGCACAATATTAATATGAATGGTATTAGAGGACCAAGTATTAATAGATAGTTTACCCCTAATTACATGCTGTTAACATTAAAATTATTAGGAATTTGTTTTGGCATAATCTATTTTCCAACGAAGCACATTGGGTACTTCCCCTCATTTCGGTGATGGTACCTAGGGTAAACCATATCTTTAATGCTCAAGTTCAAGTCAACAGTCAACAATTTGCTCAAGGAGAGAGCAAGCATGTTTGAAAATAAGATTTGAACCCAAGTCAGGGAGGATAAAAACTTTTCTCTCAACTACTCAAGCTACACCCAATTGACCTACAAAATTATTAAGATTTATCCCTAAATCATATTAAAATCAAGTTTGAACACACAAGTCAAATGCATGTCAAGAAATCCTATTATTCACATTTATAATAATCCCATCAAATCCATAATATTTAGTAAGCTTAATGAAAATACAACTCTTTAGTAGAATACTTACTCCATAAAATCTAAAATATTTAAAAAAACCCTAAAAATTTAAAACTTACTGAAACATTACATAACTACCTTGAACACTGCTAAACTCAAAAATAACTACCTTATACACTGCTAAACTCAAAAACTAGATATCTAAAATTAAACATATTAAAATAAAACAAAATAAGCTCTTTAATATTTCCACAGATAAAGAGAGGAAGCATATTCATATACCTATCATTGTCGACTAATTACCAACTTATGCAAACTCATTATAGCAAATACAATTTGCTTTACACTTTCTTATAGACGTATATGTACACATTATAAACATGGCTCCATAAATTGATAACACTAAAGATCACTAGAAACCAATATAAATCCAAGTTATGCATATTGATCTTATTTACAAGTCATCATGGGTGCCCTCGTACTTTGGTTACCCTCTTCAACGCAAATGGTTATTGTAATTATGGGTCCTAATTATGCTACTATCCAAAGCATGTTATTAACTAGATCTGTTTTTTATTCACTGAGTTTGCTTCAAGCATGAAAAATGCTAAAATACTTGAAAGGTCTCTGGGGAATTTAAGATGACAGATAAAGCATTGTGACAATCATTAAACCCATACTTAACCCTCCCCTTGACTGCTTCCCTATCTAATATTCACAACTTAGGAAGAATATCCTATCTATAACATTGGGTAGATTACCAATAATAGTTTTTATAAAGGAAAACATTTGAACCTAAGCGTCCTATTTGACAAAGGTCCCAACAAAGTAACATCCACTTAGAATTCCACAGACAAACCAAAAAGTATGCCAGACTAGAACATCGTATCATGGACAACGAAATAAATAAGAAATAAACATTACATAAAAATCAGAAAACAATTGGAAAACAACAAACTTAAAATCACTTTATCCATTTGAGGACTAAGCCAAGAGAAAAAATCTTGTCATTCATTAAAAAAACACTACCAATTCCCATGAAGTGAAAGAAGAGAAGTAATGTGCATACCTTGGAAGCTTCAATTCATTTGTTATCTATGAATTCGAGATGGGGGCGTAGTTTGACATGATTAAATATCATCTCTTATTTTGTCTACAAGAAGTATATTATATACTCATGATTGTTAAGGACCTTCTTGACCACACCCATCATTCTCATAAGCATCAACTTCCTACCCTGACTAGAATTGAGATAACAAACATAAGTGCAAGAACAAAGTGATTACTAGCGGGTGGTAGCCATTCTTTCGGATAGGAATCAAGTACTCCATCAAGATACCTACAAAAAGAGGGCACTAAAGTAATCAACTTGTTCAATTGTTCTTTTACATAAAAAATAAAACATACAAACAAAATAAAATTATAAGAATGTATGCTCTAAAGTAAAACTATGTTAGGAAGGGATCTGAAAAATATTACCATCCCAACCATGTCACAAAATCCAATGCAAAAACAACAAGAACAAAAAAACTGGCAATCTGCAAGTACAACACAACAACATGTTTAATGAAAAGACTACTTAATCTTATTATGAATATCAAAATTTGATTTCTTATTTCCAAATGACTTCTTAGTATTCTCTGCAAATGTTTGTAAAACATGAGGCCAATTTAGAAACACTATGGCTCATGTTCAATATAATTTATGAGATTTAACAAAGATATGTTTGAAAAGAGCTTACGTAATCAACAAACTTCTGAATTGGGGCTTTAGCCATTTGAGTTGTCTCAACCAAATGAACAATCTGAGATAAAGAAACATCTGAACCTACTTGTTGTCACTTGAATGTGAAGATCCCCTTTTAAGTTCATAGTGTCTCCTATGATTGTCCCTCCAACCTCCTTTGACATTGGTGCTGACCCACTAGTAATCATACTATGATTGAAATGGTTGGAATCCCATACTACTATTCCATCAACAGGGACCTTTGAACCTGGGTATACTTTGAGCATATCACTCCTTTGAATCAACTATGCATCAATTTATTTTTCTCCCACGTGCTTTCCATCTTCCATACATAAAAAAAACTTGTATCACATCTATGAATTCAAATATAGTTATTTATGACTAACAATATAAATAGGATAGTCTAATATTTTTCCTTCAAGAAATTTTCCATATCTTATGATAAAAGTGAGCTATGTTAGCTCACAACTAGAAAATATATCACTAACATATTCAATAACAAAGACAATAACAAAGACAATAAAATGTATACCATAAAAAATGGTCCCAAAAGTTAACTTAAGAAACAGATAAAACAATAAGAAAATTGAAGTGACGAATAAATATATATTAATATTGAGAGACTCAAAATTCAACACCTTTTAATATTAGGGTAGCCAAGTAATCACTATTTCATGCACTGTTTCATGCACTTAACATATCAACATTATTAGAATGAGAGAGAGAGAGCCAACCTGAATATGTGATTAACAACAAAGCAGTTGTTGGTGCAAGTTCTAAAAGCTTCTTAATGACATTAGATGTGTTTCCTTTATCCACAACCTCCAACCATCGGTATTGTTGGTCTGAGAATGGTTTGTCTTATCTGAGTCTTATTTGATCTTATATTAATCTTACTTAAAGAGTTAGAAGTTTGAAAGGTTTCCATGTGATGACTAATGCACTTGAGAGATAAATGAAATCACCATTGGATGCTTCTCTTTAATATTAATTTGATCAATACTAACTTCCTCTATGTGTAAGCAAACAAATTATTTTCCTGAAGTAGATGGCATGTGACAGACACTAACTGAATCCATACTTTTAATTATAGATGAAGAAGTTTGACCACAGTTTCCATGTGACAATAGATGTACTTCGGATATAGATGAATCCAATATTGGATGCTGCTCGATACTAACTTGATCATTACTGGCTCCCTCAGCCTGCTGCTTTGGTATCACAACATTTTTTTTCTAAAGATGCTGGAGACAAACAAACATTATTAGAACCCATACATTCAGATAGAATTTTGAACACTACTTCCACTTGGTGACAGATGAATTCACCATGGGATGATGTTCCTTGATATTAAATTGATCAATACTAACCTCCTGAGCTTGCTACTATGGGAAGACAATTTTTTTTTTCCTAAGGAAGTTAGACAAGGATGGACACTATCAGAACCCAATGTGCCAAAAGAATTGATGGTGCTCATGTAGTTAAATAGTTCTTAATTAATTGATCTTAGCAAAATAAACTCATGCAAAATTTTACATAAATAAACATTTTTGGCATGTGGCCAAATAAAAAAATCATGAATTTTAAGCATATGTATTTCGTGTTTGTTTTTAATATGCAAAACTAAAATGACCATTGTTTCTAGCTACATAGGAACTTCTTTTGGGAGTTGGGATCCTGTTCCATTTGTTTTCTAAGTTCCAGGAACCATAGGGTTGTCAAAGTGTTGCTTCCTTACCAATGGTGATGATCCAATCACTTGCTGACACATTTTTTGGCCTTTTGGAAGAACAAGAGAATATATATGCTGATTTTGCTGAGGAACTACCTCATGTCTCATATAATGAATCATTTTGTGAGGAATAGAAGAAAATGAATCAGAGGGCTATTGAGGGGACTGAGAATCAATAGATGTACAAATAGATACCCTTTCTTGTCCATGCACTAGGAGAAGGATTGATTCCTGACCATCTAAATACATTTTCCATGATACACTGTTAGACAACGAGGCATTAGCACTTTTACCACCTAACAAGCTTTTACTATTTATTGTGGCAGAGATAGAATTCATGTCAAAAGTATCATTCCTGAAGCCAGTAAACCTTGAACCTATAAATCACTTCTCTTTAATTGAGGCATCATCATAAGCATGCAATTTTTTTATGCTTCCGTTAGTTGTAGCATTGACTAACCTATCATAACTCAAAATCTCTAAATCTAATGAAGAGCAATGATACAGTGAGTTCTCCTTTGGTACTGAGGGGGCCAAATTGACGGTACCTGCAGACATGCTACCCTAACTTGTATATGAAACTGGGGAATATAATGTATATATAGTATATACATTTTTTTAAATGGTAAAGACGATGATGGATGACACCTTATAGGTGAGTAAGCCCATCATCAACAATCCTAGCTTGGGAAGAAGATAACCAACAAAATAGCACCATGAGGTAAGTTGGGAAGATA
This sequence comes from Pseudotsuga menziesii, assembly GCA_001517045.1. Taxonomy (NCBI): domain Eukaryota; kingdom Viridiplantae; phylum Streptophyta; class Pinopsida; order Pinales; family Pinaceae; genus Pseudotsuga; species Pseudotsuga menziesii. The sequence goes on along the minus strand of LPNX010487632.1, from coordinate 83,916 downwards.
ACCCTTCAATGGTTGTTGATCTTCCTAGATAGGATGGATGGGGTAATTGGAATGGATAGTGTTGCTGGTCTTGTTGGGATCGATGGATGGATGGATAGGATGGATGAGATCACTGACTGAATTGTTGTCTAGGATGGCTAATGAATAAGGGGTGAGGGGAGTGGCAGCGAGTCCTTCTCACCTAATATTCAGACCATTTTATGAGTATAATTTATCCACGAAATTGGCAAGGCACTGGCCTAGAGATGTTGCACTAGCAAGAAGAGTTTCATCATTTTATGGATGGTAAACCCAAAAAGCAACTTGGACCCACCCTAATGCACTCAAGCAAAGAATAGGGTTTTCTAATAGCTCACCAGTAGCATACTCTAATGCTACTACTGGAATGACATAAAGGAAATGATATATATATACATTATAAAATTACTCTCTTGGACTTCTTGGCCTACAAATACAATAGATCTATTTTTAAAAATATTTGTGAAAAGACTGGATTCTACAACTTACTAACTCATAAAAATTAGAAGTTTCTTTTCCAACTTATTAAATCATGCAAACAACTTGATAAATCAAACTAATTAAGGTAAGTTTATAGATCAGATAGAACAGAGTTAGCCTGAATGTATGGTAATCACCATCATCAACTACATGTGCATGTGTGCACATGCATAAATACCTAATACACTGTTCAATCAAATAAAAAAAACATAATTATACCTTGATTTGTGGAGCTTTCCACTGTCTTCTTCTGCTTTACCTTTCAAAACATCATTCAACATACTTCAATTTTTTTCTTGTTGCAATAATTTCATGTTAGGACCCATCAAATAAATATTTGTTTGTTTATGAAAATAACAAAACCAATCTAAATAAAGACAATACTATTACAATGTAAATTACAATACTATTCAATTATTCAAGTAAATTAATTGTTAATAATAGATCACTTGATAAAACATGGAGAACCAAAAACATTATGTATATAAGGCCATCGATCACATCAAAATGCCATTTCTTGCCTCTTAGCTATGAAAATGTTTCTCAACGCTATCTGTAACAAGTTCGAATTGAGGGGTGAAATAGCAATAGTAAATTTTAAACACTACAATTATAGAAATGATTTTTTTAATGTATTCTTCCTTCCCATTCATTGAGATCCTCTCTGTGTCAAGAATAATTTAATATTCTCTACTAAAAAGGACCAACCATGTGAAGGTGGAAGCTCTTATGGCCCCTCCACCCCCCTCACATCACTCTCAATTCCCTAAACCCAATGCATCTACTTGCAAATAACTATTTACTGCAAATTATTTCACTCAATAGGTGAAAGAAGCTTTCATTAAACCATTCGTTAAATCATTCAATAAACCATTCAATCATTCAATAGCTGAAAAAAGCATTCATTAAACCATTCATTTAGTCAATAGCTGATAAAAAAAATCCATTTAACCATTCATTCATGAAATAGAGGAAAAAACCATGTAAATTTTTTTATTATAAAAAATAATTACTCAAAATTTATTTAGTCACTTCTTTTTAACTTTTCTTCTCTTTACATATTTAGCCAGAAGAGCATCTTCTGAAATCTGCTCATCAGTCTCCCTACTAGACTGCTCGCAAGGTTGAACTTGCAGAGAGGGGCTATGAATTTCTGTAATAATGTTAAAATGTTTCATTAATTTATTTTTATTTTTATAAATATAAGTAATTCATTAAAAAAAACATTACAAAGGTGTTTTTTTACCTGGAATGGGAAAATCATCATGTTCATCAATATCCTGTATAGGCTCGACCTGTTTAGTGTTATCTGCATCTACATGCTCTGCAGTTGAATTGTGGAGAATTAGAATTAATGTTCATCATCCGCAATTATCTATACAAAACGGTAGCATATTAATAAATCCATTACCAGGAATTGAAGCATGATCTTCATCTGGTTGATGTACATCCTCGACATTAACGGGATCATTACTATCGTGCTAAAAAATGAATAAATAATTTATGTTCATTTTTTATAACGAATAAATTGCATGAGAATTAATAAATTGTCATTAAACTAGATAGTTTTCATATAGCTGCGCACCGGATGGATCAAGATAAGATCATACAGTATGCCCATACAAGCTTCTTCGGCGTTCAGCAACGTCGTCAAATCCTTGTTCGAAGCCAAGCTTCATTTCTTCCTCAGTGGGAAATTCTTTGAATTGCTCGGCCTGTACTTTTGCATGATGTAATTAATTTTACATGTTTTGTCAGAATAAAACAAAAATAATTTTCTACATATTATTTGGATGTAGTATTGGGTTTTCGATACTTACATATTGGGCAGCCAAATTCGAATAACCACTGGGCCCAAGCTTGTTTTAACCAATTTTTTCCATTCTTTCCTTGGTGGTCTTTGATGTGTCTGAAAACCTAATTAAGTGTTGAATTACGTTAGTCGTTGTTCCAAATTTGATATAAAAACTAATAATAATAAGGCTTACCATTGCATTTTGGAATGTATTGCATACCTCCTTGTTCCCGGTGGTATCTTCCCTGCTCTTCTCAGACCCTTCTCTTTTGCATCTTCCACCAGGGCTTTCCACTCCCTTGATGGAATCATCAGAGGGCACTCATACCTAGGGTTCTTTTCTAGGTGAACCCTATACTGGTCTTGGACAATCTTCAGATGTTGTCCATCCTTCTATAGGACCTTCAATGTATCGAAGGTATCTTTTCTGAATAGACCACCCAAGCGATTAGTCAGCTCATCCTTTAAAGATTTTGCCTGTCTATCCCACCTTGTGCAGATGGTGGGATCGAAGATCTCCAAGGACAAATCATTTAGATTTTTATAAAATACATCATTTCCTACAAAACCATAATGCACTCAGTAGTCAACATTAAAAGATATTATGAGTATATTAGAAACAAATTATAAAAACTAAATTGAACAATCTATAATCACCTGGATTCTTCTCTATCTTTATTGGAACGAGTTCATAGTTCACCAAAAATGTTGTCACCATTGAACCAGTGCTAGTGACATGAGAATATCCAAGAAATGTTGCTTTAGCATCAACATTAGTATCTAACCTTGCATCCACCCCTTCTTCTGTCGCATCTGTTGTGGGTCGGGCAACATCGAGTGCACCCTCTGCTGGCATCGTGGGTGTTGCAGAGTGTGTTGCTGACTGTTCAGTGGAAAAAAAGGGAGCAGTATGTGGTGTGCATGGAATGGTTTTGTCACTGGGACCAACAACGCCTTCACCACCAATGTTAAACTGAATAATTTCCTGTAAATACAAACGATTGTATTATAAGTTCAATATCATATAAAATTAAAAATTATAAAGTACTAAATGAATTTACATTATTATTCTGGAACTTACTCTCAATTATCGACATTTTTGGATCAACAATTGAATCTTTTCTTTGATCTCTTCTGTTTGTGGAAATGTCAATGACAATTCAACAAGTTCCTCATTTTGTTTTTCCATGGTCTTCTGTAGCACCTTCAACGGGTCTACATATGTACTAATTTCATTATCTTTCATCAACTGGTAGACATCAAACTGTAAAGACTATTGAGTTGGTGTTTCATAAACCGAATCCCCTGTCTGCAACATAAATATATAAAACATTGCTTAGTCTTTGAAGAAATAGTTTACGCAAAAAATTGTATTAACAAAAATTGTCTATCATGATAGATTCCTAGAATTACATCTTGGTTTACCTGATGCCTAGACAAGGGTGTGGTCTGATCAATAGCTGGGGAATTTCCCGGTCATCCATCTGCAAAAAAATATAGAACATTATCATAATGAACGCAGTATGTAAAAACTCCAAAATTCATAACAAAATAAACATTTAGGTTTACTGTTTCCTCGAGGCTCGAGTCACCTGATCAATAGCTGGGGACTTTCCACGATCATCAACCTGCAAAAAAAGTAGAAAACATTATCATAATGAACGCAGACATCAAAACGAAAAAATACATAACAAAATAAACATTATGTTACACATTATACATGTATACAATTTTACAGTATTTAAAATGTAGAATTACATTCATGTCTACATGTTGCCCCAATGCTGCAGTTGTTTAATCAATTGTCGGTTGTCTTCCCTGATCAACACTCTGCATGGAAAATAGATAAGATTATATAAATGAACCGAATATACTATTGAAAATACATAACAATAGATCTGTTTTTCCATCCTAAATTTTTACAATGGAAATATCGATGTATACCTGCAGCCTTGAGGTAGGTCTAGTAACATCTACTGTGAGGGAGGTGCCCCTGACAGAACCCTGCATCAAAAACATACTAAAAATCACTTAACGAAACCAAAATACTCACTAAAACAATTTTAAAACATAACATTTTGATGTATACTTGTTTCCTCGCGGATCGTGTACTCCTCTCACCTTCTGCTGGGGTGATGATTCTCCCATCACCTCCCTGTAAAGTCAACATAGGAAATTTAATAGAAAATTATAATTATATGCTAACGAAAAAACAATAAATATGTTAAAATAATTAATAAAAGGTTGGGTAAATTGTTGGATGTACCACAACCATACTTACCTTGTTTGTGTCTACATGATTCAAATTGTAATTAATAAGCAGTTCTTTCCCAACAACTATTGATTTAACGACACATACAAAGAAATGTTTTCCTTCACGTGCATCGAATATGCAGTTGGGTTGCTTAAGCGTAGACCCTCGTTGTGTACTGTTTATAACTCCCGCAATATTCCTAGTTATTTTTGGCCTTCTGTCAATGTACAACATTGCTCCTTTATTGTAATCTTCGTCTTTTAGTTGTAAATAATTTTTTGACAACCCATATCTACACATACTTCGTGTATATTGGACAAGGTGCATCCAATCACTATAGTTGTAAGAAGTTCCAACATACTCCATCAATTCTGTACATCTGTATTATCCAACCTTTATGCCATCCATGCAAAACAACCCCAATCCACGTAATGACGACAGTGCAATTCTATATATCCTCTCATTCACACAAAAATCAATGTTTACTTGAAGAAGATCCTTAGGTACCCATTGTTTCACTAGGTGTTTGTACCTTAAGGGCACCTCGATGTCTCCTACTGTCTCATCATAATAGGAACATGACCCCCCTTCCTTTGAGAAAAAATTCCATGCGTTTATTGAATTTTCTTCTGATCTTATGAAATCTAGTTGATCTATCCCTTGTAGACCTACTAGATGTCTCACTTTCCTCTAGCCTTCCCAAACTACCCTTGCTAGAGGAATACATGTCTGAAAAATACCTGTTTGGTTCTACTTGCACCATGGCCATAAAAACATTTGGAAAATAATAGAAAAATACCAACAAAAAACTTGGAAAGACTTATAAGCATGACATAATGGTGATATCATTATCCTGAATAATATCAATAATTTCCTAGTATAACAGTTCATCGCATATTCATTTAACACGATATAGATAACAACTCATTCCATAACAAATGCTTTAGCCCTTTTATCTCAAAATACAAACTATGTTTTTTACAATATTCTTAGGTGTACCTATTTTAATTTAGTTGGTTTCCTCACCCAAACATATAAAAGACCCACTTTATGGATCTCAATATATGAGATAAAATCATTTGCAAATATTCTGTAACTTTTTTTCAGAAGAAAAAGAGGTGTTCCTTGATATTCAATAGTGAATAAAAGGTAACTTTTACATAGTCTTGACAATAAGTCAGTCCATTAACGAGTGGAGATCACTAAGTATCAAAAAATTTCTCAAGGGGAGGGATGGAACCCACAATCCTAAGATGGCTGAAGTAGCAATACCACATGGAGAACATAAGGAGCCTAAACAACTTATCCGAGGAGGTATCGATGGTGGAGAAAACACACCCCTAAGGGGATGAAAACAAAATCTATATCCCCAGCTAAAACAAGAAAGATGCTAATGTATCCCATAGTAGAAAGAATAAAAAAGGTATTAAATTAACTGTATCATGCCTTCCTCAATGATTTATCCTTCTAAAAGTTACGAGAAGGAGAGGAGGACAACCTTCATATTCAATGCTTCCTTGGATAAATGGTCTGCACTCATATTGTGCTCCTTGTAGACATGACTAAAGTCATATAAATGAATTGAAGATGTCGGTAGTACAACATATATGTCAGATATTCGACAAAATGCATTACTTTCTCCAACCTCTATGGATGAGTAGATATTCTAAGAGCTTCTATCACTACACTAACCTGATCACACAACTTCTAGATCAGTTCTCCAGTCTACATTGGCTCGATTATTCATTTTCTTGGCCACTCCTCTATTTTAATTCCATAGAAAGGGTGTCGAGGGTAAGAAAAGGAAGCCCTTGGACTATTGGTGGAAGGTCTGTTTTAGGGATTTTTAGGGCTATTTTAAGGTTTTTACAATTTTTGGGGGTAGCTATACCTGGTTTGTGACCTATTTGTAGCTGGGACATGACTGTGTATGATCCTCCTAGGCTGGGATATCACTGTATATACCATCTAGAAGTTGAGAATTATTGTTTAATCCCTCTAATGGCTGGGTGGTGACTGTATAAGCCATCTAGGACTGGTCGTGGATGGTGATGACATCCCCAAGCTAGTCGTAGACTGTGGTGGCCCTCCCAAGATGGGCCATGTACTAGTGTGACCTTTCATTCCAATTCAATTAATGTTTCCCCATTCTTTTATTGTTTTGAGAGTCATTTATCTATTTAGGAACACATAGGGGGTTGGGGAAGAGAGTCGTTTTTCATTTTTATATGTCTCAAATAATTGGCAAAACCCATTAAAACATGACGAAAATGATCAAATGATAAAACAAAAAGGACCATATGAGAATTGTATTCTTAGTCCACTTCTCCCATCCATAGTGTTTGCTAATTATCCCAATTTTCCATTAGAGTTTTTCAATCTAGAACACATTATTAATGTGTTGTATACTGATCCTAGTCAGAAGAATGAAAAAAATAGCACTAAGACAAACAAATTTTTTTTTATAATAAAGGCAACTAACCACTTAATCCTCTTGGCCAATTCGCTAGGATTTTGTTGGAGACATTGATAAAAGTCAATGGGGCCTAAGTGCAAAATATCAACAAAGTAATAACTTGTGTACTAAGGTTCCATTCTTGTTAAGGTATACCCCACTAAACTATCATGTAGTCACAAAAGTCATCCATAAGTTTGAACCACTTCCAATGAGCTAGAGCACCCCAATAGAAAATACTCCAAAGTCCAAATACCATCATTAACATGCAATAAGCCTAGTGCTTCATAAAAATGATAATCCATGTCATCAATATGCCAAATCAAACCAAAAATTCTAGGGAAATCCATGAGAAGATGATCAATGTGTCATGAGAAAATGACATATGAGTGAAGTTCACCATCATCTCCTAGTGTTCTAACTCGGAGGCATCACACTCACATAACCACATAAATAACCATGCTGTCAAACATTGCATAGATGATACTTCATCAAGGAGCAATTATTAACTCTTTAAAACTTAGGGAAACCCTAAGTTGATCAGTTCCCATTCCATGAAAGCACAAAGTGTTAGATGAATTCTAAGGAAAGATACTCAAGCATTCCAATATTACCAAAAAGAGAGAATAGCAAGATCAATACATCAACATATCATTAGGATCCATAAACCAATAAAAAACTAGGGCATCATCACAACTTTGCGTTGCAACATTATCTTCTAAAATTAACCAATGTGTGACATGATTCAATGCATTATTTCCAACTATATTGCCATTTGAAAGCCTTTTTTAGCATTTAGTTGCACATAAGAATATCTTCTTGTTTCCTGGTATTGAAAATAATATATAGTCAATATAATGATCTCCCGATTTTATATTATTATACATGTTTTGGTTAGAAATATGGTTTATGAGGTGATAATCTTGGGAGGCTAGGATGGAGGAAGAGGATTTTGTGGATTACTCAAAGGAGGCAGAGGAAGTTTTCCTGAAACCAATTTTTGGATGTAGGGATGAAGTACTAAAACCGTTGCATGAGAGGAAATTTCAATTCAAAATGGGTCTCATAAAAAAAATTAATAAAATAATAGTTACAATAATAAAATAATATTTATTAATTTTGAGAAATAAAAGAAAAAAACTACTTTTTTGTTTGTATTTTCAACATATCTCCCTGTGTTTTTACTCAAATTTCGATTGAGAGAGATCATTGGATGCAGAATTAAATTCCGCATCCAACGAGTACCCACTCGGCATACTTTTGATGGAGCCTGCTACCCCCAAAACAAGAAATACCTGAAAAAATGTGATGATGACATCATCATCACATTTTTTCAGGTATTTTTTGTTTTTGGGGTAGCGGGGCCTGTCAAAAGTATGCCGAGTGGGTACTCATTCATCATGTTTTTTCAGGTATTTGTTGTTTTCGGGGTAGCGGGGTCCATCAAAAGTATGTCGAGTGGATACTCGTTGGATGCGGAATTTAATTCTACATCCAATGATCTCTCTCGATTGAAATTTGAGTAAAAACATGGGGAGATACGTCGAAAATATAAACAAAAAAAGTAGTTTTTTTAATGATACCTATCCCCAAATTTATATTAAAAAAGTGTTTAAGATCTATACGGTATTTCAAATTTAAAGCAATTTCATTGGCTAACAAATGATGACATGGAATTTGAATAAAAGTTAAAAGGCCCATTTTGAGTTTAAATTTCCTCTAATGGATATTCTCAAGGGTATCACATAACAACATTGAAGAGGATAGTGACTCAAAGAAGCTAACCTATTCTAAGTCCTTGGAACTGCCCCAAATCCCTAACCCTAAGGTTGACCCTAGTGAATGTGGAGGTCTATGTTGTAAATTTTTTGTTTACCAATTATGCCAAGAATTTTTATTTTTCTGTGCTTGGGACAGCACCTATTATTCTATGTTTCCATTTATTTATCCCTAGGTTTCTGATTTCTAAATTTTTCTTCACAATCATCATTGGTTTAAGGATCAATTTGTGTTTTTTTTCCTTTTGTTGTCCCAATTTTTATGTTTTCTTCATATGCCATGCAACACAAAAATTCTCCAAAGCCCTGTCTACTACTTTAAAAAATGAAAACCAAGTTCAAATCAAAATAAAAACTATTTGAATGTGTATCTTGGGGTAAATTTTAAGGCCATTTTTAGGCCATGAGCATTCAAAGGCGATTTTTGTGTATTATGGGTAGCATAACAATGAGGAAAGGACCAAAATTCAAACCTTGGAATGGAAGATTAATTCTAAGCCAGTTTTGTAAACTGAACCAGCATTCTATGCATAGTTACAATAGAAAGCCATCTTGTTGTAGAGGTTTTGGGCATTTTTCTCACAAGTCTGGGGGTGTAAACAGCCTCAATCTTCATTCACATGCATATTTTAGGGATAAATTAACTTTAAATAGTCATGACAATTACCCTAAGATGAATTTTGTGATACATGAAGGATAAACAATAGTAAAATTATGATTACGGGCATAATTTCACCTAATATCAGTCATATGGATTGTTCTAGGTGTCTCTCTAAAGCAATTTGTGTGAAAATGGATAGTTATGGGTTCCTTAAAACCATCTTTCCTATTTTTAAGTGGATCTGTGTGTGAGATAATTCTAACATTCCAGCGAATGCACCTGCCAGAAACCCTAGGGATAATTCTAGTGGTTTGACATTCCATGCCAAATTCAGAAGGAGGTCATAAGATCGAATCCACGAGGCCCTTGGGGTCAGGCATACATGTCTGCTGACAACATTTATGATATGAGAATTGAAAAAATACCACATGTGTGTGAGATTTGAGCATTAACATGACCAGTAAAATCCCATGTAGATTCACAGAAATAACAGGGAACCCACTAATTCCAACGGATCTACCATCATTTATACCCATTAAGGAAATGGTCATTTCATCAAGAGTCAATTCTTAATCGCATAACCTTTCATTTTAGAGCCAATAGTCAGCAAAGAAGCAAGTTTGCATGGATTCCTTACTCTTATTATTGAGGCCCTAGAATTAAAGGACATCCCTATGACGAGCTACAAGATTTTTTCCATCTCTTATCTCTTTAGGATGCTACCTCCTACAAAATGGATGGCCACTATATTTTTAGTGGTCTGTTTAGTAGCTAGAAATTTTGAAAATGCATCATTTATCCTATCCTCAGAGTTTATCAGATGAAAATGGGCATGTAGTTGTGTTCCACTAGCATGCCTAATTTCATCCATATTAAGAAAAAAATTGCAAATCAAACATGTAGCTCCTCACCTTAGGATGAAAATTGCAGCCTTCAATTAAGACCAACCAACACACCATTCACTGCCTTTTTGCCAATTATATACCGTCATCTATAACTAGAGCTAAGATTAATTCAAATGATAAGAGTTCCATGAATAACTAAAGCTAAGAGTGAGCCATAAAGGGATTGTAACAACCCTTTAGCAGGGCACTAGTAAGGGCCATCATAGACAATATAACCAATAAGATGGGAAGTAAATGTATAAGCACAATAGGATTTGAACCTAAAATCTGATGACAGAATCCAACAATATTCGACGTATCATACATATGTGTCGGATAGTAATGATGGAAAGTACTGATCCTATTCAATTATTTTAGCGCCATCGAATTTTCGACATCGTAAGCATAGGTTTTTCAACAGAGACGTCGTCGGAAAATGTGACAGCTATATCATTGGATTTTTTACACTAGTTCGTAGGTTTTTCGACGAATATTTTTTCGGAATTTCTGACACTAGTTCGTAGGTTTTCGACAAAAATGTTGTATGAAATTCGACGGCCTTGTCATAGGAAATTCGACGATAGTTTGTCTGAAATTCGAAAACTATCGTGATCATAAAGGGTTTAAAGTTTTATGAGCTATAGGGGGTTAGGTATTAGAGTTATAATATCTATGTTGGAGTTTATAATGGCTATGTGTCAAGAGTTATAAGACTTAAGGGTTATGAGCGAGTAATAAAATTTTGAGGTTATACATATTAAGGCTTATACTAAGTGGGTTATATTATAGGTTAATATAAGTTTTAGGGATAGATATGGGTTATATGGATTAGATATTAGGGGTCATATGGATTCACAACCCTCACCAATCACTTCTAGTTATAAGATAAAATCCCTCTCCTATAAGATCAATACCCGTTAAAACCTCTGTATCAACTCCTTTGTATGGGGGAATTCCCACACTTGCACATATTGAGATTTTATCAACCAAGCATTAGAGGCATAACTTGTTACATTAGGAAGAACATCCCCCCTTGTATTAGGATTTAGAAGGAAGACCCTTTAAACTAATACATTTTTATGGGTATTACATACATTAATCATAAAAAAAAATATGTATAGATTTTTTATTTATTTTGTGCTTATTAATTCTAACTATTATAATAATAACAATTTAGGTAAATTTTGTCCTTATAATGGATTAGAACATTATATTTCTAGTTTTAGAGCATTAGAAAATTTTGTTTGGTTTTGACATCTTAAATGACCATTAACCAAAAATATTGGGTCATAGACCTTAAATTGTAACTCTCAATTTTGTCACACATAGCAATCCCATAGATAATTCTCATAGCCAAAAGTACTTAATCTTCAAGAAAAATAAACCTTGAAAATAATTGTAAATCAACAAAACTTGTGGCCCAACTATGTGCCTATGCGTGTGGTGAGGTTGATTCCTTGATGATGCGATGGAGTATGCACTAATGTGTTAGATGACACTATAATAAACTTAATATTCTTATGACCATGACAAAGGAAATTTAGGTGCTTAACTTTTTCTTTGTTACACAATAGTGTGTTTCCGTTTACACCACTTTTCATTTACTTTATGTCTGTATCGTTGCCATCATCCTCATCCTCATCATCACTATTTTTATCATCATCATAGTCATCGTCATCATCATCATCATCATCATCATTATCATCAATATCATCATCAACATCATCATTAGCATCATTGTCATCATCATCCCATCATCATCATCATCACCATCTCCATAATCATCATCATCACCATCATCATCATCATCGACATCATCATTAGCATCATCATCCTCATTTCCATCATCATCATCCCCGTCGCCATCATCCGCATGCTCGTCGCCATCATCATTCCTCATCGCCATCATCATCATCCTCATCCTAATCCTCCTCCTCCTCCTCCTCCTCCTCCTCCTCATCATCATCATCATTGTCATCATCATCACCATCATCATTAGCATCATCATCATCATCATCGACATCATCATCATCGTCATCATCATCATCATCATCATTGACATCATCATTGTCATCATCCTCATCATCACCATCATCATCATCATCATCACCATCATCATGTCCATCATCATCACCATCATCATCATCAACATCCTCCTCCTCATAGTCATCATCATTAGCATCATCATCATCATCACCATAACCATCATCATCATCATCATTATCGACATCATCATCATCAGCATCATCATCATCATCGACATCATGATCATCATCATATCATCATCATCATTTACTTGTGATCATCATCACCATCATTCTCAACATCATCATCATTGTCACCATAATCATCATCATCATCATCATTGACATCATCATCACCATCATCATCATTACCATCATCATCATCATCATCACCATCGCTATCATCATCACCATCATCATCTTGTCCATCATTGTCACCATCATCATCATCATCGTCCTCATCCTCATCATCCTCATCATCATCATCACTATTTTTATCATCATCATCATTAGCATCATCATCATCATCATCAATATCATCATCAACATCATCATTAGCATCATCGTCATCATCATGCCATCATCATCATCATCATCATCCCCATCGCCATCATCATCATCATCATCAACATCATCATTAGCATCATCATCATCATCATCATCCTTGTCGCCATCATCCTCATCCTCATCGCCATCATCATTCCTCGTCGCCATCATCATCATCCTCATCCTCATTCTCATCATCACTATACCTCTATGTCGAAACCGTTTTCCATGCTGATACAAGCCACTACCATCTTTATTGTCTTACCAAATGTCATGATAATGAGGAAGAAGAGCTAAAATTATGGAATTCACCTTCAAAGAATTCCTTGCAATCACATTGGTAAGGAGTGATAAGAAGATCACAACAATCTAACCTGTCAAATCTTAGTTGATATGTTAATTAAAGACTTATATGGTAAATTCAATATAAGACTTACTTATAGTTGTCTCTTACTCTTTGCATCTTTACACATTTAATATTTTATGGTTGTCTCTGCGCCTTGAACCAATTCGTATTATAAGGTCAGGATGTGCATGCATAATAATCCTTAGTTATGACTATGAGATGAGGATTTAAAGGGAAGAGGATGTAAAGACAAGTAATTTTTATATGTATTTTTGTGGCGCTGAGGACAAATGTTGTGAGAAACCACAAATGTTTGGAAGGACAAAGGGAGATTACATCATGATCATGCCACTTGTCAAATTGAAGACTATTCTTGAGCCAACAATTGTATTTTTTAATTCGATTAATAACCATTCTTTCTCCATATTGTGTGCCCAATGACATCTCTCTATATTAGCAATGCATAAATCGACCTCTACACAGTTTGTGAGACTAGCTACATGCCATTATTTGTTGTTGCATGACATCGAGCGTTGTTTATAGTTGTCGTGATTCCATGATATTTACGGAAGAAATGAAGTCTTGTAGAGGAGGACTCATCAAACCGACCTTTTTAATTTTATTTTAACAAAAAAATATTTACAGAATTGGTAGTTGGTAGGTGAAGATCGTGGGGAACAACTCAAGTTGCAGCAAGTATCATAGCAAAGATTAAAAGTTCAATTTTTATTTTTAGTTTTTTATAAAGGGTCATGGCTGTGGCAGTCAATGGTGGCTACCTAAGTCACTTAGTTTGAATTTCTGTTCAAGTTCAACGACCTTGAAGTTCGATAAAAAATATACAATAAAAATTTTGGTGATATAAATCGGCATTAAATTTGAAAGACTATAAAACATAAAAATAAAAAATATACATGATTTTTTTTAATAAAATTCAATATAATTATTAAACACATAAAAATGACCAAATTGACCCCACACCCAAGATGGACCAAATTTGGAGAAAAAATGAAACGAAATGCATATTTTAATATATTATTTCATTAATTTGTCTATTTTCTCCTTGCCACCATGTTTTTCAAATTTGGGCACCCACCAGAGGTTTCTGTCCACCATTCTGGCCAACATTTTCTTGTCTCTGCCTGCTATGAGAAGCGTCGAGCTTCTCTGTTAATCATTTGGAGGGTTCAACTCATCAAGCTGAGAATGTATCAAGAGCCTTTGATCAACCATATGATAGGGTTTGGTACCTCAATGACATTATGATATTTCTACTATGCACACCCAATCCTCTAAAGACTATTGTCCATGCATGGTTATGAATTTTATCACAAGCACTTGAGTTCAATGGATAATTTCCTAGCATATCATCTAATATGTGAATATCATACACAAAAAATTTAGGCAATGGATCATGTCAAACTATATATTCAATTTTTCACCTAATGTGACACCATGTTAAAATTATATGAAAAGAATTGAAAATCTTTAATTGGTTACACACCAAAGGGCTTCATCTTGACGTGAGGATGGTTTGCAGTGAAGTGTGAAAAGGAAGATGCCTTGGCCATTCTAAATTTCTTGTGGCAAGTGGACTCTTCATCAATCATCCTAAAGTTATGGAGTACACATTTCAATGTGTGGGATTATAGGGATGATTAGATCCTTGTTTGGGTCAGGCTCCCAGGCCTTTTGATCAACCGCTGGACCAAGGATGCGTTCAAAGAGAACATTAATAAAATTGACATATTTATCTCTGCATATATTCCCTTTTAGAGAACCGATGATAACTCCACTAGTGGTGATTACAACCTGGACATTCTACCCATTTCATTACTGAACAACAATGGGTTTTGTTCCAGTTTTCCTTCTTTTTCCTTTTTTGTTGTTGTTGAAAATAATGGTTCTTACATCCTTGATTCTAGATACATGGGGTATTTGGTGATGAAGAACTTCACCCAACCTTAAATCTCACAATGGAAGGGTGTGGAACCCATAGTATCTTACCTACGTTAATCATTATCATTATCCTCAGTCCAATGATAACAATTATTTCCATCATCGAGGTCATCATTATTATCATCATTGTTCTTGTCGTCTTTGTTATTATGATGATCATAATCTTTGTTGTCATCATCATATTAAACATCACCGTTGTCATTGTCATCATAAATGTCATCTCGTCACCATTGTCATCACTCCAATCTATTATATGATTTCTTACAATTAATTGTAATGAACAAAACATCTAAGCAAAAGGAAAAATATCATTATTTTCCTTCCCAAACTAGCATCACACAATCCAAGCTCATGTTTTGGCCCAATAAACCAAATCTTAGGATAATGAATATTGCCATCATAAACATCATCATGACGGTCACCATCATCATCCTCATTATCATCATGGACACCATTATCATTTTCTTAATCATACTCCTTGTCCTGGTCATCTTCATCCTCATCAACATCATCTTTGAAATAACACATATAATTTTTTTTATAAAAAATGTAAAATAAATATTTCACATATCCATAAAGACAATAAAATTTAAAAATAAAAATATCATAAAAAAAATATAAAAACTAAAACAAAGACCCAAAAAAAAAACAAATAACAAAAACACAAAGCAGAAAACAACAATGATTCTTCATGACATTTCATTCCAGCGAGAGAATTCCGACACAGGTGGGGATTTTTGGGGCTACCATTTTTTACTAGATTTCTCGATCTATCAAAGGAAGCTATTTTTTGGGCTACCAGTTTTGACTGGATTTCTCGATCTATTAAAGGAAGATTTTCTTTCTTCACTGAACAACAAACTAGATCTGAGCAAATCTTTCAAAAAATAGGTTTTCCAAGACATAAAAGGGGTCAATGCTCATTTTCTTCTACATGATCAGATATATCCCATCTAATGCAAAGAAGGGAGGACTAATATGTTGACTGAGGTTTACCAAGGGGGCACACCTTTGGAGTTGTGAATCTAAAAGTGGGGGACGCATCCTCATCCACCGTTGACCGCTGTGGTTGTTTACTATTGAGGAGGGGATGCTAAGGTGTATTGGAAACATATTATTAGATTTCTCAACACACCAGATCTGGGGCATTACAGTCTGAGATTTGCTCTCTTGAAAATACTTTTCCAACGTTTTAAAAATCTGTTGGGGTGCACTTATTGAGGATATTCATTGGTTGGGGTCATATCAAACTAGTTGGGAACAGTTGTGAGGGCTGCTACAGCAATATTGGGGCCAAAAAAATCATTATTTTCACCTGTAGTGAGCTGCAAAAAATAGCCATCTATATCAGTCAGGTTCCAAAAAGGTATTCTACAGGGTTGTTTACAGGCCATATTAAAGGGAGACTTGATCCATCTGTACTAAGCTTATTTGTTTCAATACCATAGATAATGTCTTTCTTTGAATTTATGTACTGTGGTTTAATGTTGAATCCAATATAATTTTAGTTGTGCCAATTGTTTTGATGTTTGCAAACTGTTTGATTAAACTCCTAAATAAGCAAAGTCTTAAGCACAATAGCAATCAATTCAGGAACAAGTCATCTTCCTTCACATCAACAACTCTACAAATAATATCTATGGTTCACCCATCGGTATTTTCTATAGGCACTTCCATCTTTCCAAATCACCAGTATTGTGTCGAAGTCTGTAACTATTTAAACTTCTTAACATTTTTCATTTTACTTGACTTGTGGAAACATGTTCCTTTTTTACATGAGCATTCACTAAATGTGTCCAATATTTGAAAGCATTTTGAGAATTATCTTCAGGGGTTAGTTATAGAATACCATGCCAGTGCCTCATACCATGCATAGGCATCCCATCAAAGTACAACGCGATTCGCACTGTGTTTTTTGGAATTTGCAAAGTGAGTTTTCATAATTACCAATTGGGTTTCCAAAATGGAAACAACATCTGCATCTCCAATTCCAAGTTTTTCAAATCTCTTCCGCTTACATATCCCAAGAATAAGAGTAGGATCAAGAGAGATGGCGTGATAGCAGAATCAGTGGCCAATGTGAACAGTGGTACTTCTGGTTCAAAGTGCTGGGACAATATCAGAGGAGGGGCTCACCCTCATTCTAGCGATGTCGTTTGGCCAACAACAGGTGTTCACTTCTTTCCTTTGTATTTTCCAAGTTCATTTAGATTGTATTTAAAATAGAAGATTCTCATATCCATATTGATAGAAATCCATTTATTATCTGGGTATGAATCTCTTTCTGTGGCCACCGCTCCATTGAATTGGATTTATGAAGGATTCCAATTCCAATAATTGGATTTGTTTGAATTGATGACTTATTGATAGCATTAATGTTGGAATATGATATTGAATTATTAATTGATCAGTAGATTTAGCTTTGGAATATGATAGAATCTTTTTGATGTTTCCTTTTTGCTATTTACTATTGATCACTAGCAAAAAACATTTTCCCTGCATTTGTTTTTTTACTTTGCTCCAGGTTTCCCTTTCTCCGTGTGTTTCCATGTATATAAACAAGAAAAATAACTACCTTGTTGATTCTATATCAAACCAATGTCTCAAATGCCAACATAATTATGGTAGAAAACTTTCTTGCTTCTACGAATTTGCAACATCTTCTTATTTCCATTTTCTTAACTTTAGGTTGGCAACACCCAGGGTTCAAAATGTAGTTCTCTTTTTTGCTCGGCAGGTCCCTTCAAGGCCTTTCATAAATTTTTATCATTATGGTATTAACATTTATAGTTTTGTCTGTAGCAACACTAGTGACATGGGAAACTTTTCAAATCACCCTTTTCAAAAGGATCCAAATGTTAAAATTATGGCTTTAAGGACCGACAATTAAGCAAGAGGTAGATATCCTTAACAAGAAACACATTTTTGGTGATGAAAGTGAAAAATTTCTATCAAACCATATATGAAAGAAGAGGCAATGTAACCATATTGTTGGAAAAAATTACAAAAGGGTTAAGCTCCTTCAACATGATAGAGACTACAGCAATTCATCCTTAGTTAATTGGGGCTACTTTGTTCTGTCGAGTTGAATTATTACTGTTTCTTTATATTCTAGAGTCAGGTTCACTAGATGAAAACTTCCATATTCTATTGACTATGTAGTGATTCTGTTATCCTTTTCTCAACTCATAAAGTATATGTTTGACAACATAAACATAAAATATTAAGTATATGACTAGTAACATAAGCCAATAATTTTGCCACTATGAAAAGTGCAAATAAAATATTATTTAGGAGGAGGAACACTGCTCCCAAATTACAAAGGGTGTTGCACTTCAAGAAATTATGGACAAAATTACCAAATAGTAATAATAAGAGTTATGACACGGTGTGTTAAATGATTTATCATGTTCTATATTTCTGTTGGTTTACTAATGCTCATGTAGCCCTATCTTTTGGGATGATAGACAATAACTTTAAATATTATATTGGGTTAGGATCACTACAAAGTTATGAACCGGACAAAACTCACATTCAACATTAGAACCAAGTTTAGTATCAATTCATAGATGAGGGAAGTTGAAGTAAAACAAAATAAAGCTGATTTACATACAAAAATTCAAATTAAGATATTTTCTTTGCACTTACAGAATAGAGTCAAAATTTAATAAAAAGGACTTGTGACACCCTGCATTTATGGTCACTTTAAGGAATGTGTTCCATATTCCGTAACAACCACACACATCTCTCTACTCTAGGAAAAAGCACAAATGAGTTCATAATGTGCTTTAACAGTGTTTTGCATTGGTAAATCATCTTAAAGTTTTGTTGAATATGAGGTCATACTGAAATTGTATGAGATGATACCTAGTAGATATAGAAATGATGAGGAATTCAATTAGTAGGTCTTCAGTGATTCATGGAATGTTCATTTCCCATGTTAATCAGTGTTTTCAAAGTTGTGCTTTTCTCTTGAGACATAAAATCTAGTATATTGGTTCGGCTTGTTGATCTATATGTAACTTCGGAATGTATTCTTCTATGTATCTTATGTATTGTAACCCGATGTTTATTCCGGGATGTTTCTATTATGTATTTGAGTCATGTGGTCATGCCCCGATGTTCCGATCGGGAGGATTAATAATGTAAACAAGTAATGTCAAGTCATTAGGTAAGTCCCCACAGTTTTGGGGCACTTGAGTTATTATACACTAATTAAGGTGTAGGCTCAGGTAAGTAATTATTAGTTGAGCCTACGTGTGAAAATTCACTTCAAGTGAATGGAAGAATATAAATAGAGAGTGAGACTCTCTATTTATCACACACATCATTCACTCTCTTATGTGAGGCGCACTTGTGGAGAAGGAAATATACTGGGACTAGAAGACTACTGCTGTTGGGAGATCTCTTACTGTTTTGGTGTTGATTCTATCTTAGAGGAAGTTGCGGGGTTTTCTGCTTTATGGTTTCCCCAAGGAAAATCTCTTTGTGTCTCTTGTCTCTTGTGATGTGCTTATGTTTTATTGCTGTGCTTGTTATTCTCTCAGTGAAAAGATCCTAAGATCATAATGCTAGCTTAATGTGATGAAAAACTAACATGGTATCAGAGCTAACCTGAGAAGAAGACATTGTGCAGCTACAGGAACTAGGGATTCCTATTTTGTGGATATTCCTCCAAATATTTTCAGCAAAAGTATGCTAGGATGACTCTCCATTGAAGGGTGCATCTTTCTGTCGATGTGGAATTCAATTTCAAGCATTTTCAGTTTCGATGTGGAAATTAGGGCTTTCGATGTGGAAATTAGGGCTTTCTACAGAAGAGGAATTTTTTGAGTGAGACCAGCATAGGTTTATTCTCCTCATCAAAACCGAAGTTTAGAGACATGGATCAATAAATTTGGTTGGGTAAATCTCCGGGAAAGTCAAACCCTAGTTTGACCCTGAGCTAGGAGAAATCCTAAATACTAAAACTGCTAAGTTTTCGTACAGTCGCTATATTCTGAGATTGGCAAAGTATCAGAAGCTAAAAATTGCAGGGGCTGAAGATAAAATCTTGATGAACGCTATGTAAACAAATTAGACTCAGATTCGCTGTATTCCAGGAGATATGATCTCTCCAAGTTAGGGTTCCAGCCTCTTCCAGAATTCATCCCTAAACAAGACATCTGGGGAGATCTGCAATATCTTGGGCTACAGAGGTCCAAATGGAATTCCTGAAGATGTTCCAGAAATGGAACAGAGTGTACTTTCATTTATTCTAATATCAGACTCAAAATATGAACCAGTGACACGTGTCATTCCATACAACTTCGTTATTCTGAAGAGTCCTGTAACAGGTCACCTTGGGAAAAGGATCATAAATCCCAAATGGTGAAACCAATTCTGATAAAACCTATGGTGTTGGATCAAGGACATGCGAGGTTACCTCAGTGAAAAATTTCAGACATATAAGATCAGTAATGTCAGAGATATCATAGAAACAGTAACAGGAATTTCTGCAGAAGAAATCAGAAAATTAGGGCTTCCTGTTTCGAGAGCTTCCCTCCACTGTTTTCAGAAAAGGAGTACATTGGACGGCTCCATTTGAAGATATCTATCTGTTTGTCCAATCAGATCTGAAAGTTTCCAAGTTTTGAAAATTAGGGTTTCTACGACAAACCCTAGATCAGCGAACTCCGGGACAAGGACGGACACCTCAAATCGGTAAGATCTAATCTTTTGTATTTCCATTTGAGGTTCTTATTTGAAAGATGTCTCATCATACCAAGATTGATGAAAATCTTGAGGGAGCTGATAACTTCAGAGCTTGGAAGTATAGGATCTCCCTGGTCCTGGAAGAGAATGAATTAGACTCCTACATTCATGAGGAGGTTCCAGTTCTAGAGGGAGATGAGGCAAAAGCCTTGCATAAGAAGAAGATGGTTATGGCAAAGAGGATGATTGCTGATTCTATCAAGGATCATCTTATCCCACAGGTGTCCTCTCTCAAGACACCTAAATCTATGTTTGATGCCCTAACCAAATTGTTTGAAGGAAAGAACATCAATCGGAAGATGACCCTGAGGAACCAGCTGAAGAATGTGAAGATTCAGAATGCAGAAACCATCCAGTCTTACTTCACAAGAATTTCTCAAATCAAAGAGCAACTAGAAGCTGTTGATGAAGAAGTGGAGAACGCTGACATTGTGATGACTACCTTGAATGTCCTCCCTAGGTCATGGGATGCTTTTATCCAAGGAATTTGTGCGAGAAAGATGCTGGTAAAATTCAGCAGACTATGGGAAGAATGTTCTCAAGAAGAAGCATGGATAGCAGCTCGAGAAGAGAAGATGGGAAGTGAATACCAAGCTCTTACAGTTCATTCCAAGAAGGGAAGAAGAAAACCTCATTACTCCAAAGGTAAGGTTCCTCATCATAAAGACAACTTTAGAAGAGATTTATCTAAAATAAGATGTTATACATGTGATGAAAGAGGACACTTTGCAAAAGACTGCCCTAAGAACAAGGGCCACTCTCATAAGAAGAAAGGAAACAAAAGAAGACATCATGCTCATGCTACAGAGGATGATGAACCAACCAAGAAGAAATCCAGATATGAAAGTGAAGATTCTTCAAGCGAGGATGAATATGTTCTGATATCAGCCCTCACAGGTAACATTACTCATGGTAGTGATGATTGGCTTATAGACAGTGCGGCCTCCAAACATATGACGGGATTCAAGGAATTTTTTGTAAGACTGTCAGAACATGAATCACCTCACAAGTTGAAACTAGGAGATGACAACCAATATCCAATAAAAGGTAGTGGGGAATCTTCATACAAGCTAGACTCTGGTAAGTCTCTAACAATGAAAGAAGTATTGTTTGTTCCAGGACTTAAGAAGAACCTTCTATCCATTTCAGCCTTGGATGCAAAAAGAATGTGGGTTGCATTCATCGATGGTCAAGTCATCATGTGGCCAAAAGGAAAGAAAATTGATGATGCGGTAGTGATTGGAGAACAAGAAGGAGGATTGTACAAATTGAAGGGTCATCCAGAACAAGCCTTGATCCATGATACGGTAGAGCCAAATGAGCTTTGGCATAGAAGGCTTGCACATGTGCACTACAGAGCACCACCTATTGCAAGCAAAGCTGTTGAAGGACTTCCAGAATTCCAAGCAAAGCATGATGGAGTTTGCAAAGGATGTGCGAAAGGGAAGAATACAAAGAAGACATTTCCTAGCAACGAAAGCAAAGCCAAAGTCATTCTAGAAATCATCCACTCCGATGTATGCGGTCCAATGTCATCAAACTCACTAAGTAGGTATGCATACTATGTTTCTTTTATTGATGATTTTTCTAGAAAGACATGGATTTACTTTATGAAAAACAAAGATGAAGTGTTCAACAAGTTCAAGGAATTCAAAGCCTTGATCGAGAACCATACTGAAAAGAAGGTCAAGACCATTCGATCAGATAATGGTGGAGAATTCACTTCGAATGAATTCAAAGAGCTATGCAAAGAAGCAGGGATTAAGAGGGAGTTGTCAACTCCTTATAATCCACAACAAAATGGGGTTGCAGAATGGAAGAACAGAACTATCATGGAAGCTGCAAGAGCTATGCTTCATGATCAAGATCTACCTATGCATCTTTGGGCTGAAGCTGCTAGAACAGCAGTGTATGTACAGAACCGTACTCCACATAGAGTACTTGAGAACAAGACTCCTGAAGAAGTCTTCTCTGGCAAGAAACCAAAAGTCATCCATCTCAGAATATTCGGTTGTCCCGTGTACATACATATTCCAAAAGAGAAGAGAACAAAACTAGATCCTTCAAGAAAGAAGGGCATATTTGTGGGTTACTCTGAAAGCTCGAAGGCTTACAGAATCTACTTCCCAGGATACAAGAATATTGACGCCAGTAGGGATGTAACATTTGATGAAGACATAGCTTACAACAAATCCAGAAAGAGACCTACTAAAGAACCTAAAGAAGCAGAAGCAGAAGCACCTAGGATCCGTGATACAATCATGAATGAAGAAGCTCAAGAAGAAGATCGAGAGTTCGAGGAACCACAAAGACTTGTAGATCCACCTCTGGAGAAGAATACTCACAAGAGGAAACCTGCTTGGGTACGTGAACTTATCCAAGGTGTGGAAAGATATGGATCTCCAGAAGAAAATCACAGAGAAAGAAAGAGGACCAGATCTAATTCCGGGTATGTAGCTTTACTATATGATTTTATTGATAAAGAACCTTCTAGTTATGAAGAAGCAGCAGATCAGAAAGAATGGAAGGATGCTATGATCGAAGAATATCAATCAATCATGAAGAATGATGTTTGGGATGTTGTCCCAAGACCAAAAGGGAAGTCAGTTGTCACTTCCAAATGGATCTACAAGATCAAGCATGCTGCAGACGGTAGCATTGAAAAGTATAAAGCAAGATTTGTAGCTCGAGGATTCTCTCAGAAAGAGGGAGTAGACTATGAAGATACCTTTGCACCTATAGCCAGATACACTTCCATCAGATCAGTACTTGCTCTGGCTGCAGTGATGAAATGGAAGATACACCAGATGGATGTCAAGACCTCTTTCTTGAATGGTGTAGTGGAAGAGGAAGTGTATGTAGAACAACCACTCAGTTTTGAGACACATGACAGAGAGTATCATGTATGCAGATTGAAGAAAGCCCTGTACGGTTTGAAACAGGCACCCAGGACCTGGTACGGTAGGATTGATAGCTTTCTATCCAGTTTAGGCTTTACCAAGAGTAAAGCAAATTCCAACCTTTACTACAAGGTTGAAGAAGGCAATCCTGTGATGCTCCTACTGTATGTAGATGATCTATTTGTGACAGGTACAAATGGGTTGATTGCTGATACGAAGAGAAAGCTTGCTGCTGAGTTCGAGATGAAGGACTTGGGGATGATGCATTACTTTCTAGGTATGGAGGTGTGGCAGAGTATAGATGGAATCTTCCTTGGACAAGGGAAGTATGCAGTAGAGATTCTGAAGAGGCTTGGGATGATGGACTGCAAGGCTATGGCCACACCTATGGCATCAAACCTAAAGCTATTGAGTGATGCTTCGTCAGAGTCGGTTGATGCTACGATGTATCGCCAGATGATTGGGTCATTGATGTACCTGACGAACATGAGACCAGACATTTACTTTGCTGTGAACACCTTGAGCCAGTACTTGACAGATCCGAGAAGTGTTCACTTGATTGCTGCAAAGCATATTCTGAGGTACTTGAAGGGTACAATTGATTATGGGCTCAAGTACGATTTGAATTATAAGATTAACCTGGAGGGTTATGTTGATTCAGATTGGGTAGAC